>JARHVA010003844.1:1410000-1620000 GCA_037957365.1 Torreya grandis
AATTTATCACCAATAGAAAACTATCTAGCTATATTTTTTATATCAACATATTTTTTCTACCTATTATTGACTTCAGCCAACCTTTATCTAATTAAATTGACCTACTCCTCTATTTATATAGGCATTTTAGGATCAAAGATGACCCTATATTCAAGCTTGTCCCAACTAATTGGTGTTCGACACCTCCTTCCATACAATGCTTCAAATGGAACCATATTCAAAACCGATTGGTAAGATTTATTATAAGCAAACTCTACTAGTAGAAGATACTCTTCCCACTTGTATTATTGATCCACACGATACATTCAAAGAAGATATTCTAAAACTTAGTTTACTCTCTTTATTTATTCATCCATTTTAGGATGATAAGCAGTAATGAAATTGAACTATGTGCCCAAAGTTGAATTTAGAGTCAACCAAAACCTAGATGTCATCCTTGGATCTTGATCTAAAATGATATTCTCTAAAAACCTATGTAACCAATACACCTCTTTCAAAAATATTTTCACAAACATGGGTGCAAATACCTTTGTTAGTTTTTCAAATACTACTAAGATCATGTCATGTCAGTTATGTGATAATGACAAACCTTGGACAACGTCCATACTAATTACCCATCAATAATATTTTGGTATATCATGAGAATAAAACAATCTTGCCAGATACACATGTTTAACTTTCACATGCTGATAGTCTGAGCAATGAGACATAAAATCCACTACATCTTTTTTAATTTCTTTCTAAAAATAAAGAGATTTTAGCTCATCCATGAGCTTAATTAATCTAGGGTGACCTAAATTAGGGGAATTGTAAAATGCCTTTAGCATTGTGCTCCTCAAATTCTCTCAATCAAGGACATACATTCTACCATTGTACCTTAAAATAACATCATTCTCCAACTTGAATCCTTTAAACTTAGGATTTTGAGCATGTTTTGATAAAGTTTTCCTAAATTGTTCATATAAATCATCTCTAGTCTTTAAAATTTAACAACTTGATCATGAAAGGTACTCCTGATAGTCGTCAAAGCTGCCATATACCTTCTACAATTTAGGGCATCAACAACTCTATTTTCCTTGCCCTTAATGTAGTTAATATCAAAATAATAGTCATATAAGAACTCTAACTAACGTATATGACGAGCATTTAGGTTTGGTTGGGTGAAGATATATTTGAGTCTCAAGTTTTTAGTCTTGAACTCAAATGGTTTTCACAATAGATAATGCCTCAAAACTTGCAAAGTATGCACACTTGCCACAAGTTCCAGATCATGTGGAGCATAATTTGCCTCATAAGGTTTATACTTTCTAGACTCATGATACAAATGAACCATCCTGCATAAGAAATCCTCCAAGACTATCTCCAGATAAATTAGTAATGACTAAAAACTGACCATTAGGATTAGGAATTCTTAGCACAAGTTCCAATGTAAGCCTCCTTTTCAACTCCTAAAAATCTTTCTCTCACTTGTCCAAAAAAATGAAACTTTGATTCTTATGTTAAAGATAGGTAATTGGTTTATTTATTTTTGAGAAATTTGGAACATATTTCCTTTAATACCTTGCTAGTCCCATAAAACTTCTTACCTCATGCACATTTTTTTGTGTTGGCCATTCCATAATGGCTCTTGTCTTCACCGAATCAACTTAAATTCTATCTATGGAGATAATGTATCCCAAATATTGCACTTTTTTATGGAAAAATGCACATTTAGACAACTTACCATAAAATTTGTGCTTCCTCAAATGTTACAATGCCAAATCCAGATGTTTTAGATGCTCTTCCTCATTCTTAGAATAAATGAGGATATCATCCAAAAAACTAACACAAAGTGATCCAAATAGTCCATAAACATATTATTCATGAGATTTATACATGTTACCAGAGCATTTATTAGCCTGAAAGAAAAATTGTAAACTCATAGTACCCATATTGAGTTCTAAACACCATTTTAGGAATATCTTCTTCTCGAATCCTCAATTAGTGATATCCCACCCAGAGATCTATCTTCAAGAAAACTATCACCCCACACATTTGATCAAAGAGATCATCAATGTGAGGTAATGGATATTTGTTCTTGGTTGTTGATTTATTCAACATCTTGTAATTAATACATAAGTGAAAGTTACCATCCTTCTTTTTGACAAACATGACTAGTGCACCCCATGATGACACACTTGGTCAATCAACCCTTTAGATAACAACTCCTATAGTTAGGACACACTTGATCAGATCAACCCTTTAAATAACAACTCCTATAGTTGAGCCTTAAACTCACTCAAATCTATAATTGTCATCGTATAAAGTGCCTTAGATTGTGGTTCCAAACTATTTATAATGTCAATTGAGAAATTGAACTCTCAATTGGTGTGGTAATCCTAATAATTCCTCCAGAAACACATCCTGTAAGTTCTTAAGGAAAGGGTAATCCTTAATAGATGATTTATTTGTTTCTTTCATATCATTTATTTTAATAATAAATGTTTGACATCCTTTCCTTTGAGCCTTCATAAGCTGAATTATATAAATCTAAGTTTTAACTCCCTTTTTTCACCCTAAATTTGAGTATGATTCCCAAAATCATCCTGAATTCAACCTTCTTTTGATAGCAATCCACCTTCACTTTATGTTTAGAACGCTAATTCACCTTTAGGATTAAATCATATGACCCTAGTGGATCTTCATAAAGAATTATTATAATATTGAATTCAAGAAACTCAATCTTAGCTTCGACTAAAAACCTATCAACTTTGACCTTGGCATCATTCCCATGTTGCATTGACCATGCCTTTGCCATTGAACCAACTTTCCTAGACAACTTATAAAGCATACGTGGAGAAATAAAACACTTAGTAGATCTAGTATATATCAAAATGGAAATAGGTTGAATAAAAAGATTATCTAGAACCTCATAAATGAAATTTAAAAACTAGCTTGATAATTGTTAACAACCACATGGATTATCTGTTGAAAGTTTCCTTGCTATGTATTACCTTTAAATTTTATTTTAGAATTTCATTGAGTACATTCTATAACATAGTGATCACCTCCAAAAATGAAGCATCTATTAGGTGGTCCTTTTATTTCTACTTGCTAGTTCCCCTTGAACCCAAATTTAAATTCACTTTCAACTTTTTTGCTACCTGAGAAGTTAATAAACTTAGCATTCTAATTCTTGAACTAATTATTGGAATTACCATTCATCTTCTAGTTCTTTTTAAGAATTAGTTTGGAACCTCTAAACTTATTATTAAAATTATCTCTAACTAAGCAAGAGAGTTTAGTTTTGATTCTTGCTTAACTACCTTATCGAAGACCTAATCCATTGTAGATTGCCCATGTACATCTACCTCACATCCAATTTAAGATTTTAATTCCATAATAAAATTTCAAATGCAAAACCTTTCATCTGATTGATACTAAGGAATATATTTTAGGATCTTAGTGAACTGATCCAAATACTCGTTCATCAAAATATCTCCATGCTTCAGATTATAACAATCTTTTAGCTTCTGGTCAAAATACAACTTGGAAAACCATCATGATCTGAACAAAACCATGAACTAATCCCAATGGTGGTAGTGGATTTGAGGTTCATCTCGAGCTTCTTATTTTCTCACCATATTTCTACTTTTTTAGTAAGCTAATATGATCCCCAAATTGCCTTAGTTATTTCTAAGTAGTTTCATATCTCAAAATAATTTTCCTTTTCTATCAACCAAGCTTCAGTACCATCTCATACTATAGTTCCATCAAACTTAGGAGGATTTAATTTTTTCATGTCCTATGCAAGTTATGTAGCTACACGATCCCTCACATCTCATGGTACCTCTTCGTGCCTATGATATTGTTGAGCTTCTTGATGAACAAGGTGATCTTCATCCTCTTCTTAAATGATTTCCTCAACATACACTTGTACTTCCTACTCTAAGGCCATAATTTAGTCCCTCATTTTATGCATGGAAGTAATAATTTGATCTAACTTTACATCTTTCTCTATGACAAATTGGTTTGGATCTACTAAAGGGTTGGTGTTCAATGTACCCTTACCTTGAGAACTACTGCATACCATTCTATTTTTATGTTAATATGAAACTAAAAATATGTTAGTAGACTCATTAAGTCCAAGAGTTTGAACCTCTACTTTGATACCATAATGTTATAACCCCACTTGGTTTAACTCAAATTAATTTTTTTTTTAATTTTAATTAATAATCAAATGAGATTATTCCCAAATAATATATGTCAATTGATATTTAACAAAATGCATCTTTCATAATAAATCAGTTATGATTCATTTAAATAATGATCAACTAAACACATTTAACAAAATTACAAATTTAGTCCATCAAAATATTTACAATTACTGAATAATAATAACTTAGCCAACTACTGAAGGTTAATACAATAATATTATACAATAAGAGCAATCAAACTAATACTTATCAAGTACAATAGTATAATGTTTATAAATCAGAGTGTATATAAATAAATATAATGTTCCATGGAACCAATGAGTGTCCATAAGCTCATTATATATAAATAAAATAAAATCATGAGTAAAAGTCTCTATCGGATGACTACTGGAAGAGAGAGAGAGAATCATTAGAGTGATTTTCTACACCAACCATGGATCATAAATATCTTGCACAATACCCAACTAGAGAATGGCCCTCCCTTCATAGATTAGGAGATGATAATGGTGTAGGTATTGAGAAGTCAACTAGAACCCATGTGTTGTACGATTCTAACTACATGCAACATATCATAAATAATTTTGTTCTAATATGACATCGTGCATACATGCATATAATCAAATAGGTGAAATGATAATTTTTAACTATAAATATTACTTTGACCAAAGTTTTCATATAGTTTAATGATCCATTAGATCAATCATAATCACACACACCATCGGATTTCATATAATCTAAGTATCAGAGACTTTAACTATATGCATGAGAATCTATCTCATGCTAAAAATCATTAGTGTCATTAATACCAAATTACCAAATAATCTATATACAATAATTCCCTAGATTTATCATACAGATTAGTATTTAATACCACAATAATTAAATATAATAAATATTGAAATAATCTCATATTAAATAATAACTTATTATCACATAAATATTTCTTAAGTTACAATACAATGAATGCCCATTTTCCAATAGGTAGCATTATAATTAAATTATTTTCAAACAACTATTATAATATCTAATAATTTACCAATTTCATGCAAACATCTCATGTTCACAAGTATTATAAATACAATAATACAATTCTAGAATTTCATAATAAATCCTAAGCTAACCAAAAAAAATAGCAAATGCAATATTATTTGTTCTAATCAGTAATTTACCAATTTTTTCATAATTTATAACTGAAGAACATATTATAACTTAATGATATAAATCCTAGATTGCATACAAATAAATCTATTCACTATAAACAAACATCTATTTGCATAAATATGTATATTAAATATGTCTGATTAGATCTATATACATCTAAAACCCTTTGCCATTGATTTCTAAATGGCATAATATATACATATAAATAGTCATACATACATACATATATACATACATACATACATACATATTATCATACATTTATGTGTGTGTAATTATGATCAATAACTTATATATATGTATATGTATTTTTATGAACTATTCATAAAGAATATTTCTTCATCTTTATGTATATTCATAATTACATATATACATATGTATATATATACATATTTCAATTATTCTATTTTTAGAATGTAAATTCATATTCAAACAAAATATAAATCACATTAACCCACACAACATTTAAAAATTGTAATAAATTTATTATACACAAACACATATTATAACATATTCTATTACGTATCGTATGACACATTTAACATAATGAAATCATTCAACAAATGTTTAACCCCAAAATTAAACACTTAAGACCTCAGATAATTCAACTTCAAACATTTTGTAAATTTTAGAACTAAGTTTAAACCATATTTTTTTTACAATCTAACAAGTATAAATCAACATTAATTTATCCATATTACACACAATCAATTAATATAAAGAACTATTCCAACAACTATATTCCATCTTCATACTCGCCTATGTGTATATGTTTCAAAATAGATAGATGACAATACTATTCATTAAATTTATCATAAATAATACCCAAATAATCCCTATAAACTAACTGTAGTTTATTTTTTGACTCAATTTGTTATGTATACCCAACTCGAGTATATAAACTAAATAAATAATCATTTATACAATGTCCAAACATCCTTAAATAATTTATACATAGTCGATATGCAAATGTTTATACTTTAGATGTCACAAAGTCCTCTTAACACATTATATTTATAATGTATCTTTTATAATCATTTATAGACTTGTATACACAAATGACTCTGAATAACATATTTCCAAACAAGCATAATTTGTATCCATAGTCAATTTATATAACTTGGGTATATCTTATAATATCTTAAAACTATTAGTATTGACTCAGGATTATAATGAAAACTAAACCTGTGCATATATGTTATTAAATATACAACACCAAAGAAATATAAACCTGAATTATTATAATCAATATTACTATCTAATAGTTGACACAATAAATTAAACACAGTTAAGACAAATCTTTATATGCTCAGTTTACCCATAATTTATTTTTACTCAGTTGACATACACACAACCATATCACACAATAAATTATCATAAAAAAAACCCAAACCTAAGACAATATTCCCAGCCATTTATAGAAATGTATATGCAACCAACACTTATTCATTTGTACTAAGTTGTATATAAAGCCTATATACACAATCGACCATTAAATTTTTACACATAGCCAAACCTAAATTGAATAAGTTGAATACAAAGTCAAATGGCATCTAATAAAAAATTAATTTATATTTAGTAACCCCAAACTAAAATAATGACTCTAAGCCATTTTACATACATGCAGGCATTTAAGAATACATAGTCATTTCACTATGTTTCATAGAATCAAATAAATGCACAGTCCTGAATGAATATAAAAAACCTTGGTTCAAACCCCAAACTAAGTATTTTACTTAATCCATATAATAAAACACACAACCATACAAATAAAACATATAAAAATAGCACTCAATCATGCAAAAACCACACAACTAGACACACAACTAGGTAACAATCCAACACAAGGATTTTGTTTAAAAACCTTAACCTTCCATTTTCAGCTTATACTCTAATAAAATCATGGATTTGATTATGTGGTGAGAATTCCTCCAACAGAGTTAAATCCCTGATCTTTTGAGGTTTTATAATTTTAATACAACCATTTAAAAAAAAAAAACCCCATATATATTTCATTCACAGACTATATAACCTGAATACAAAATTTAGAGTAGATTCAAAGGACAAACCCTATCTCTTAGTGCCTGAAGTAAGCTTTCTCCTTTATCTACCAAAAATTTCCTTTATTTCTTTCTCTTCTCCTCTATTTTCCATGAATAACCTACAAATCCAAAAACTCTAACCCCTTATTTTTTTATAGTTTCTTTCATGCATTTTGAAAACCCCTAATATCATGGTGACCCGTTCTCCATCACTGCAAGAAAGACTTTCCATCAAACCAAAAATTTCTAGAATACTCTCTATGTGTTCTAGATCAACCACCAGACTAACAAACTTTTTTGTTTTTTCCTCCACAATGGAGTCAAACCCTCACCATCATAGTTTGCATGGTTCAAATGACCAATCCATAAAAACTGAATGATGATTCTAGAATAAGAGTTGACATCATTTTATGTCAATTAAACATAATAATTATCTTTTAATAAAAAATATTACCACTTAATCCTAACACAATCAAATCTAAATATTAATCAAAACATTTAAACAATCAATGCTACATAGCTAGGTAACCATTAGGTACTTAGGAGCTAAGTCATCCTAGGTACCTTAGGTCTAGGTTAGATTAAGTTTAATAAAATCCCTTTTATTATAAAATCAAAATGTAATTTAATTATATGTCGTTCGTGTGTGTGTGTGTGTGTGTGTGTGTGTGTGTGTGTGTGTGTGTGTGTGTTCTAATAATTATTTTCATTGAATGCTTACAGGTACTCTCCTATGAGAGTTATTCAGTCAAAAAGAGTATAATCAAAGTAAATATACCATTGTTAACTTATATAATGTTTACACATTATAATCCAACAAATAATAATAATTACAATGAGACTGATTAGCATCAAAACAGTGATCTAAACCATATCAACACATCCAAACATGAGTTTATTAAACATAATGAAATTAAAACAATCATGCATTTTATTGTTATATATGGTGTGTGCTAGGTTTATTATCGAATATCAACACCTCTAACATTTATATTTGTAACATCCTCCCTGATGATACCCTCCCTCCATATCTGATTGGAGAATAGACTTTCTCCTATATCCACCTCACAAATACAACCAGTAGTTAACTCATAACCATAATAACCAGTATAAATGCTACTAAAGCACAAAAATATTGAATAAGCATAATCTACATGCATATAAAACTCATATACAACTAACAAATCAAGTAATGAGTCACACAAAATAATCATTATATATTTTTCCATAAATCAACATAAGAAAAATAGTTTGCTACAACAATAATTAAACAACATTAACCCCATAATATATGTTTAATAAGCAAATCGTATTTAATGAAGAAATCAAAATGCAACATATCCCAACATATTAAGTTACTTTATAATTTTTATCATCAAGTAATATTAAAATGAGTAAGTCCCACTAAAGTAAAAATACATCATAATAGCTTGAAAGGGACCCACATATGTATGAAAAATAGGTGCATCACTAAAATATCAATAATACATATCACTAGTGTAAAGAATCTAGGAATCATGTAATGCAATAACACCTTCATGATATATCTAATAGAAAGGGATCACACTAAACCAAAAAAAAAGCAATCACATTAAATGTAAATATATTATAATAATGCATCAATGCATAATCAATATACACTTAAAATTTATATAAAACTCAAATAAGCTGCTTAGATAATAGAAAGTGACAATAAACATACCAAACATTCTAAAAAATTAATAAAGTATTGATAAAACCCAATTAATAAACTTGACTTAATAATATAGCTTCTTCTAATTTAAAATAGACAACTAAAAAATTTCTATAAAATACTTTGGTTCTAAATACCTTATAAATTAATTAAAAAAACATAATAATAAGTGTCAAATAACTTATAATATATTATTATAATATATGTTAAAATAATAAACATATACAATAAGATATTTATAGTAATAATTTAAGTACTGAATAAAAGGTTAATCCTTCTAATGATTTTGTGAAGAAGATTTTATATATATATATATATATATATATATATATATATATATATATATATATAACATTCAAAAATGATTATAAAAAATTATCTATACTCTAATTTAAGAAAATAAAGGAAAAGAGTCACAATTTACATTGTTAAATAAAAATAAAATTTGATATATATATATATATATATATATATATATATATATATTAAAAACATTCGAAAATGATTATAAAAAATTATCTATACTCTAATTTAAGAAAACAAGGGAAAAGAGTCACAATTTACATTGCTAAATAAAAATAAAATTTGACTTTAAAAAAAAATTATATACTATAAAACAGAAGAGTAAATTTTTCTTAAAATGTATTATACACATTGAGATATTTATAGTAATAATTTAAGTACTGAATAAATAATTTAATCCTTATAATGATTTTGTGAAGAAGTATATATATATAATATATACTTCTTCACAAAATCATTATAAGGATTAAATTATTTATTCAGTACTTAAATTATTACTATAAATATCTCAATGTGTATAATACATTTTAAGAAAAATTTACTCTTTTGTTTTATAGTATATAATTTTTTTTTAAAGTCAAATTTTATTACTGAATAAATAATTTAATCCTTATAATGATTTTGTGAAGAAGTATATATATATATATATATATATATATATATATATATATATATATATATATACATATACATATACATATACATATACATATACATTCGAAAATGATTATAAAAAATCATCTATACTCTAATTTAAGGAAATAAGGGAAAAGAGTCACAATTTACATTGTTAAATAAAAATAAAATTTGATTTTAAAAAAATAAATTATATACTATAAAATAGAAGAGTAATTTTTTCTTAAAATGTATTATACACACTGTTAGTGTAGTGCTTTTTTCCATTGGGTTTTGCCTACATGGCCTTATGGCCATTCTATGTCAATTAAGCTTCCTTAAGTTAGTTATAAAATGGTCACATAGGCTAATTTCATTTTAATATAATTATCTACTTAGAAAAATTAGAGGCTTCCTCATGTTGCCCTAATTTTTCTTATATGTACTCCACTTTTCTACTTTGGAAGGTTAGACAGGTTAATGCAATTTTATGCAAGCAAGTCATATTTTGCAAAATTATTGTATGAAGACAAGCTTCTTCCTTCTTTGCAATTTATCTATGATTTTATTACTCCGTACATAGATTTGTTCAATATTCTATACAAAGATTCAAGATCGTGGCCAATCCGACATAGTATTAGAGACATTTTTAGCAATATTACATCAATCTTTATGGTGAAATCTTGTATACATTCATTATTCTAGCATAAAAAAGAGTTTAGTGGGATTCCTTAAAGAATTCATGCAAAAAAATTTGTTGGAGCTTTAGATCTCAAAAATAATTGTGCCATTGGTTTTAGAAGGTGTCAAAACCCTTGGATCGACTGTAAACATGACCTAGTTCTAGAATAGTCATTTTCCTTTCTTTTTGGCATCTCAAGGCCCCTTTTTTTCATTTTTTTTGTAAAAATCCATACGTCCTATGTTTTTTTGCAAAAATTCCTTCTGATTTTTTTTCCTTAAGTCAAAATCTCAAATGGGTCTCTTGAAAAATTTTCATTACTAAAGTATTTTGGGTATTTTTGGCTTGCCTTAATTTGCACGCCTTCATTCCAATCATACCTCTACATTACTTGGATCTGTAGGTGGTAATTATTTTAGATTTGTATTTGATTTGCCTCATGTTGCATGCATTGGAGAGTTTGCTGACCGATCCAGACTTTTAGAGTGCTATTACTTAGCCATCAGACCAAATCAAGGTTTCAGTAGTGAACAACTTTACTTTTCTAAGTTGAGTTTTTTGATAAGTCCGCTTACTTACCCTAGAAGAAATCAGACTTGCGGATTTGATTTACTTAAAAATTCATGAATTTAAGTAAGTAGGGTGCCAAAACCTAGATTACACTATTGCAAATACCCTCAGACTTACAAGGGGTCATTACTTACAACTTTGCCTACCTCAAGCAGAGCAGGGTCAAAACTTCAGTGTATATTGTAAAAGACTAACTCAAAATTTTGGGGTACCTCTATTATGTTCTTCCATTCAAAAAAATAGTATGATAAGTTTGATTAATCTTTTAAGATTGACCTAGATTTTTTAAGGGTCATTACTATAGACATCTAAATCTGGCCACCAATAACCTTCAATCAGTCTTTTGATGAATTTACACCCAAAATGCACAATTTGGCTTTAAAATACTAAAATATGCTAAATAATATGAAACTAATGTATTTAAGTGCCAATTTTGACTAGGGTATCACTAAATGGGGTAATGCAATCTTTGGGCTAGCTAACTTTGATTATATCATTTCAAGTCAAAATGCCAATTTTGCACTTAGGTGCTCTGGATTGATCTTTCCTATCAAATCTCTTACACAAGACATGTGCCTTTGTTATTTATTGTTGGTAACATCCTAAATGGGAATATAGTTCCAACACATCTGACATCACCTTTCAATTCTAATCTAGTCAAAATTTGGACCAATATATAGGCACTTGGATCAATTTGAGTAATTTGTGCACAAAGTGCTTAAGCATGCTTAAGAGCTAATTAACCCACATCAAGGCCTAATTAATAATTCCATGAAAACTTATTGAATACTTGTTTTTAGAAATGAATATTGAATATTTGCATCATCAAGTGACCTTATTTCTTAGGAAGATATCCATAGGCCATAAATACCATAAATATTATGATTCATGTCCTCCATGCCTCATCAATGCCTTTCATCAAAACCCTCCATGCCTCTTAATTGATCCTCTATCCCAAATATTGATGAGCCTATTTATCAATTTTAATTGTAAAATTAGATTAATCCTTAGCCACACATATCAATCCTGAGATGGATGGTTCAAGTTGATTCTAATCAATCTCAGAAATCTATAAATAGGAGGCCTTACCACATCATTTCTAAGCTATTTTTTTGGTGCAAAGTTATAATGTACAAATATCTTCAAGAATCCATTGCAACTAGTGTTACCATGCCAAATTGATTCCAAACCAAGCCAGGCCAAAGCCACAAGATGCCAAAGAGAGATGGAGGTAGCCAAGCTTCTATTGCCGAGAACTTCATGAGCACAAGCTGAGCAAGCCACTACAATAAGCATTTTGAAGCATCCAAGGAAGGTAAAAGAGGGTTTATTTTGCATTTTAGTTATGTGTTTTATTAATTTTTGTTAACTAATCTCTCCCTAGTGTCTAGGCCTAGAGATGTTATGTTAGTTAGTGTGTTTTTTTCATTTTGGAACTAACACCATACTAACCATCCTCTCTTGAGTCAAATTCCTAGTTCACAATTATTACTCAAAGTTGTGGGGTACCTCTACTTTTTTTTTTCCATTTTTGTTTTTATGGTAAACAATCATAAGTTTTAAAAAAAAAATCATTTTTAGAAATGGTCTGGGAATGTGTAGAAGTAAGGACTTGTAAGTGCCATAACTTTCAATCTATAGCTCCATTTTGGGTGTTGTTTTTTAAAGTGCATATTTTTTTAAATATACACATTGGTGGTATTATTTTATGATATTTGTAAGATCCATTTTATTCTTAGTGTAATGGCTTGAAACTCACTTTAAACCCTTTGTACCTTTCTTAGATGCATTGTCAGTTCTACCCGACAACTTTCTTGTACTCTCTCACAATAATTGCTCATAAATGTATTCTTGATAGTGCATGACGCCTAATATTGAGCATATGTTACATTATAATTTAAATGGGGTCTTATTGATAGTTCAAGGGGGTACATGTACTGTGTGTAATTTGTTCTTTGCTTTTATCTCAATTCTATAAATTGTCTCAATCTAATCTATACTAATGGATCTAAACTCAATTAAACCACTCACACCATTTTACTATCTCGATTGGAAGTCTAAAATGTATCTCACCTTGAGAGGTAAAAGATTTTATCAGATCACTTTGGGTGAGGAAACTAAGCCATCTACATATGTAAAAATGGTTAAGTGGTATAATAGATGTGATAAGGCCTATGGGTTCTTATGCCTGTCAATGTCTCTTAACCTCCTATTTCATGTTGAATCTGCAAAAATATCCAACGATGTTTGGACCATCCTAGACAATATTTTTGGAGTGCAAGACATCATGAGGGGTCATGAGCTAGAGAATGAGCTCATCACATTGAGCCCAGGTGACTGTGACACCCTACAAGACTTCTTTACAAAGTTTAAATCACTGAGACTATAGTTGAAATAATGTGGCATTGAGAAAAAAGATGATCAGTTGATTCTATTTATGCTTACAAAATTGGGTCATGACTATTCAATTTTTATCTCTACATTTTATGCTACCAAACATGCACTTGGATTCACTTGTAAAATGCCATCATTCGATGAGTTTTTTGCTGATCTAACTTGGGAGCAAGATAAGATGGGTCAAATAGGTGCACTAAAGTTTTCAAAATCACATGCCTTGATTGTTAATCAAGACAAGAAGAAGCCTTCTAATAGTGGAAAATAGAAGAAAAAATAGTCTAAACTAGAACATGAGCACAAGAAGAATAAAAAATTAGATGCCAAGTTTAAGGCATCATCAAATGAGTCCTCCTCAAGAAGGAAACCTAAGAAGGAGAAACTCAAATGCAAATTTTACAAGAAACTTGGGTATGATGAATATCAGTACATGAAAAGGAAGATTACCACCTTGACTAAGATGTTTGAGAAGAATAACATCAGTGTTCTTGAATACTCAACTTAGAACACATTCACACAGATTCTACAAAGGCTAAAGACAACAAAAAGGGTAAAAATAAGGGAAAGACACTTATTATAGCAGCCTTTCAACCTTCGACTTAGGTTATTGGCTCAGGTGCTTTCTATCACATGGACTCCTCAAAGGATCTATTTTCAAAAATAAAGCTATGTTCCATGCCTTCAATTCTCATGGGTGATGACACTTTGGTATAATTCCATGGTTAAGGATTGGTTGAATTAAGTGATGGGACCTTCAATGATATTTTGTGTGTTCCTTCACTATCCATCAATCTTCTGTCAATGTATCAAATCACTCACATAAGTGTAAAAAAGTGAGTTAATCTCACACTTGATTCAGTAGTTATCAAGGAGCTACATAGTAATACTACAGTGGCTTCTAGGAAGGCCAATCATTAGTCTAGGTTATATACCTTCTCATAATTTACCCCAGATCAACCCTAAGTTGTATTGCTTACTCATGCAGATGGAGTGAAGAAACTATGGCATGAATGGTTTGCCTATTTAAACTACCATTACCTAGAGAAACTCAGTCGTAAGGACATGATTTCAAGGTTGCCTAAAGTCAAATTATTGGATGGCCTATGCAATTGATACATTATTGGCAATCATCTAAAAGAGAAATATGACAAGGGCAATGCAAGGAAAGCTAAATAGAAGTTGGAAATTGTCCACAGTGACATAACAGGTTTATTTATAAAACCATCATTCAATAGGACTAGATACATGCTCACATTCATCGATGATTTTTTGAGGTACACCTAGGTGTTTTTTTTCAAAAATAAGTTTGAGGTCTTTTATCACTTTAGGGACTTCAAGGCACTTATGGAGCAACAGTCAGATTGTTCCATCAAAATCTTAAGTACTAATAATGGTTGGGAGTATGCCAATAATAGATGTGAATAGTTTTGTACATTAGAAGGGATTTAGATACAATACATAGTTCCATACAGTCCTTATTAGAATGGTGTGGTTGAATGTAAGACCTATTTCTTGAAAAAAATGGCCAACTACATGCTTCAATCAAAGAGTCTTACTCCTCAATTTTAGGCCAAAGCTATCAACTGTGTGTGATACATTCAGAACTATGTTCCACACAAAGCCTTGAAAGGAATCACTCCTTTTGAAGCTTAGGATAGTCACAAGCCCATAGTGGATCACTTTTGAGTGTTTGGATCACCAGTAATGGCCCATGTTCCTAAGAATAAATCCAAGGCAATGGACCCTCAGAGTTAGTCTTATATATTTATGGGGTATGCAAAGGGTGCTAAGCGATATAGGCTTATCCATCATAAAATTCATGAGTTGTTCATAGAAAGGAGTGTCAAGTTTTATGAGGGCCAACTTAAAATCACTAATAGCACTCTAGACTCTTCAAAAGTCTCACTAGACATTGATTCCACCTCAGTCAGTGACTTGGATCCACCTCAAAATCCTCCTGATGATTAGGATGACTCTTCTTATTTTTCAAGTTCAAGTGATGAGAGTAGTGATGAGGATTCTTATCCTCCATCTCATACTCACACTTCATATGATGATGACTCATCTATTGATTCTCCAATTTCATACAATTTTGGTCCTACTTGGGCCTAATAGACACTTCAAAGTACTAGGAAATGGGTTAAAAATCCATTGGATACAATGCAAACACATTCAAAATTTTAGGGGACTTCACATCCCTACCTATCCATTTCCTTAGATCCACAAAACTTTCATGAGGCATCTAGTATTCTAGAATGGGATTCTGCTATGTAGGAGAAGTATAGTTCCATAATCAAGAACAAAGCATGGGAATTAGTCCCTCTTCCTAAAGGAAGAAAATTGGTCCATTGCAAATGGGTTTATCAAACTAAGTATGGTGTCAATGGGTCTATTGATAAGAACAAAGCTCATCTAGTTGAAAAGAGGTTTTCTCAGGTGCCTAACATAGACTACACTGAGATATTTTCTCCTGTAGTCAAGATGATGTCTATCAGACTCACTCTAACCATCACAACTGCACATCAGTGGGATGTTCACCAAATGGATGTCAAGAGTGTTTTTCTACATGTTGAACTCAAAGAAGAGATCTACATGGAGCAACCACAAGGCTTTGTGGAAGATTCCTCCTTGGTCTACAGACTCAATAAATCTATGGACTCAAATAGGCCCTTCAAGCATGGTATACCAAGATGGACTCCTTTCTCCTCATAGTCAGGTTCATTAGATGCCACTCAGATCTGAATGTCTACATCTTGTGGTAGGATGGTTCTCTATTGATCCTAGTTCTGTATGTGGATGACTTACTAATTACAGGGAGCTCATGATCATCTATCTCAGTAGTGAAAACTGCACTTTCAAATAGATTTTTAATGATAGACATGGGATTATTGCATTACTTTCTTAGGATTGAAATCATTCAATCAGATTCTGGAATAACTTTATCACAATCCAAGTATTCTCTTGATTTGATTACAAGGTTTAACATGGTTGATTGTAAGTCAGCTCCTACTCCCTTTTTATCTAGTGTGAAGCGAGAGGCTGATTGTCCTACACCATTGATTGATGCAACTCCATATCAACAACTTATGGGTAGTCTTATCTATCTCACACACACTAGACCTAACTAGTTTATTCAGGAGCCACATGAATTGCATTGGAAAGCAACTAAGTGGATTCTACACTACATTCAGGGTTTGCATAACTATGGGATACACAATGGAGCAAGAACAAAGGTTGATTTGATTGGATACATAGATTTATATTGGGTTGTAAATATTCAAAGTTGAAAGTCCAATTTAGGCTATAATTTCTCATTTGGTTTGGGTCCAATAAGTTGGTCAAGAAATAAGCAACATACAATTTCTTTATCATCTATAGAGGTAGAATACAAAGGGATTGTCAATGCCACCACTGAGGCAATCTGGCTTCAGGGGATTTTCACTAAGTTTGGTATCCAGTCTTATAAGCCAATAATCATCTATTATGACAACTAAAGCACTATTCAAATTTACAAGAATCTAGTTCTCCATCAAAGGACCAAACACATAGAGATTCAAATGCACTTCATCAAGGAGCTTATCAATGAGCAACTCATTAATATTTGATACTTTCTAATATTGGAGCAGATTGTAGATATTTTGACTAAGCCCTTCATAGAGAGTAAATTTACTCATCTATGAGCTCATCAGGCTTTCAATACTGGGACCCAATTCTCATCTAAGCTACACTTAAGTGGGGGGGGGGGCAAGGGTGTTAGTGTAGTGATTTTTCCCATTGGGTTTTGCCTACATGCCCTTATGGCCATTATATGTCAATTAAGCTTCCTTAAGTTAGTTATAAAAGGGTCACATAGGCTAATTTTATTTAAATATAATTATCTAATTAGGAAAATTAGAGGCTTTATCATGTTGCCCTAATTTTTTCTATATGTACCCCACTTTTCCACTTTGAAAGGTTCGACAGGTTAATATGATTTTATGCAAGTAGGTCATATTTTATAATATTGTTGTGTGAAGACAAGTTTATTCTTCCTTTGCAATTTATCTATGATTTCATTGCTCCATACATAGATTTTCTCAATCTTCTGTGCAAAGATCTAAGATCGTGGTCATTCCGACACATACACACACATATATACAAAGTTGATTAGATTTTGTTATTTAATTACATATTAAATGACTTTTATTAAAAAAATAGAATAAAAATATCTTCCACATATTCACAATGAATAAAATAATACACACTATTAAAAAAAATTAATATATCCATAAATATATATGAACCTAAATGGTACAAAATATCTTGAATGTTAAAGAAAAATGCATTAGTTATAAAATTATAATAAATTTGAAGTTATCAATTTTAAATGATTTTTTCTTATATTTTAAAGTTTAAATATTTTAGATCTTATATAATCACGTAATTCATATGCAATATGAATTTAAAAACAATAATAAATGATTAAAAACAACAAAATACCATTATAAAGTTTAAAATAATTTAAAAGCAATAACATTAACATATAATTTTTAATAATAAAAATTATTTAAAATAAACCATTAACAAAACTTAAGTTTATATAAACAAAATAACTATTAAAAAAATCTTAAAACCCAAAATAAATTGTTTATATCATTATGAAGCCTTATATTTTCTTCTATCCATAGAAATATATATGACACATAGCATAAACAAATGTTAAATATGATAGAAACTAAAACATAAATAATGGTTCTATACATTCAAAAAGGTATGGTTCCAAAAACAAAATGTCACTAAAAATATTGAATTATTATATATTTAAATTATTTTTATATTATTAATTATTTTAATTTTTATATTTATTTAAATATTTAAAAAATACATTATTAAAATTATTTTAATATAACTAAAAGAATCTAAGTTAAAATTTATTATTGTTTTTAATAAATTAATTTTTCCATAATTAATTATTATAATTTAAAAAAATATAATAGAAAATAATTTTATACTTAAAAAGATTAAAATTCCATGAAACAAAATGACATAAATAAAATTATATTTAATGTAAAAAAACACCTTTGAAAAATTTAATAAATTGTTAAATTAATGGATTCATTTTAAACATTTAAATATAAGAGAAAAAACAATTTGAGAATATATATAATTAATCAATCAAAATATCATAAAAATAACATAAATTTTAAAAAACTTAAAGAAATTGGTTACATTGTTAATAGTATATTTTGACAAAAACTTGATCTTATTATAGATAAGATCATGCATTTATTACACTGTATTTAGGGTGGCATATATTTTAAAAAAAAAATTCTTACTCGATTTCTGTAAAATTTATTATGGGTATTTTTAAAGAAGTTATGAATAACAATAACATCGAAACGAGTTCAATTTTTTTTCCAAAAATGTCACACACCTAAAAATTTAAACTATAAAATTTAAAACTTTTGAATTGAAATCAATGTCCAACAAATATATATGTTCATGAGGTAAATTTATTCCAATAATATAGATAATTTTCTTCAACTAATTATACCATCCATGATCATACATTGATTATAAAGAACTAGAGACTTTTAACATTAAAGATAATAGCAAAAATTATAATAGACAATATAATCACAAATATACATAGTAAAGACACTATTTAATTACTTAAATATACCATATAGACAAATCCACTTACTCAAAAATCATTAAAAGATAAAATTATGATTAAAAATATAAAGATGACATGCAAAGTGTTTAGTGGTTCTTGGCACAGATAAGCAATACTTTTATGGATAATGTTTAAAATATATTTTAACCATAAATCATTTAGTTGATGTATGTTCCTCCTTAATTTTATACTCTCTTATATTCATTAGAAAGTTATTTTGCAAAATGGTAGATTATCTTCATTCAGGGTTGGCAACATTAATTTCCTTTATGTACTATTTAGTTCTATCATATCAAACAATATAAACATGATTAATCAACTTTTTATTAATTCATATGCAATTTCATTCCTATATTAAATGGCTTGATTTTAATTATAAAGTAATTTATATTCATGAATTAGAAACCTAAGTGCCATTTAGCAAATTTAACTTATTAAGGACTCCATAAATTTAAAAGTATGCATTAAGAAAAAATACTAAAGTTGAACTTTAGTTTAAACATAAAATTAATTTATATCCTTGGCTGAGGCATTTTTATAATGCATAAATCAATTCATCAATTTCAATAAAAAAAAACATTCATTTATTAAATCCACATAAGGTAAAAACTTCACAACTTGTTAAATTATTTTCTATTCCACCCAAAACAAAAGCACTTATCTTGTGCTCAAATCAAAACTATAGTTTAAAATATTATATTTACTTAAGAGTTCCATAAAGAGGTTTAAATAATAATAAACTAAATCAATGAAACTTTCCTATCTACCTTAACATATCAATCAAATTACACTCTTTTTTTTAATACTTTTAAGGAATGTGATCAACTAACATAAGACCTAGTAAAAAGTATAATTTTTAACAATGTAAATGATAAAACTAGAATCATACATGTGTTTCAGTAAATAGGCAAAGTTTTTTATTGGTTTCATGTACACTCATTTAATAATATTTATTAACATTTATAAAAATAATAATTTGATTATAAAAACTTTTTAAAATAGATCAAACAAAATGTTGAATTAAGATGCAAAGATTATATCTCTTAAAAGGACCTAGTAACTAAACATATTTTTTTAAGATTAAACATACTTTAATTTTATATTACAAACAATTATAAATTCATATACAATCAAAACATTAATACCATACTTCCATCTCACTATCTATGAGTTGGATTATTGAGTTCAAATAAAACATACAAAGAAGCGTAGGATAACAATAATCATATCAATAAATCTAATTGTCATGGTGTTGGGTGGGGGTAGGAGGGTTTTGAAATTTGAAGGTGATGATGATGAGGAGGATGGAGAAGATGATGATATAGATATACCAAATATTTATGGTATGTGCTTGGTGAAGAATCCCTCTAGTGTGAAGGTCATTTTCTTTCTACTATGTATTTGGAGGTAAAGTAAGGTTTTCATATTTTCTCCATGGCTAAGTTGGAACATTTTTTGGACCAAATCAGTTCTTTGGTTGGGGAAAATCTCTATTTTTCTCACCAATAAGGTGTAGATGTGAAAAGGAGGATTTTATTGTGTCCTCACCTATTTTTAATGGAGTATGTGGGGTTTCAATCAACAAAGGGAGCTTAGGATTCCGTGGTCCTAACCTAGTGGTTGGATGGAAGGAGAAGCAAGGAGGGTGAGGGAGCTAGGACCCTTAGTCAATGATTTCAAGATAATATCCTTCAAGTGTTTCTCTATTGCCAAAACCCTATTAGGATTCCTCTATTATTTCAAGATCTATTTTTTGACTAGTTATTGCAATGTTTTATGGAAACTAAGGACTTTATTTTTTATACTCCCTCTATGGAGAGAAACTAAGAAGATTGGCAAGGTGCATCAATCCCTGTGGTGTTCATACTAGCCCTTGAGATGAACACCAAGAGTGTTTTTGATGATAGTCCTTTTTTGCTTACTACCACATAACTTTGGGGAAGGATCATAGTGAGGGATCTTTGTTCTCTACTTGGATATTGGGAAGAGATAGCCTCTAACACTAGGAAGGAAGATGACTTAGTTCTAGATGTAAGTACTATTCATTGGTTTTTTCACTAGTTTAATGTAACCTTCAATTTTAATTTCTATTCTTGTTCTTAGAGGGAAAGTTTTTTAAGGTCATTACTTTATTCAACCTTATTCTTAACCTCTATAAGTTAGGTTTTCTTCTTGGCAGTTGCAAGGAGGATTTATTTTGCTAGTGTAGGGGTGGACCACACTTAGGGAATCCATTCCCATTTATGTATTCTCTTTGAACTCCCTTATTTTGGTAGACAAAGAAATCCTTAAGTTTAGTAGTTTTTCCTAGTTTGTGGGATCCAGTTGAAAACCCATATGTCTCACCTTGTTTTTAGGTCCCCCTCAAGGTCCTAGACTTACCCCTGTGTTGAAGTTCCTTGATCTAGTATTTGGATGGAAGGGGGATATATGAAATCCCTATAGGTTCATTTATTAAGGATACTTAGGCCTCCCTTTGTGTCCAAGCTAGTGCCATATCTAGTCAAACATTAGGTTGTTTTGGTTTGGGGGTCTGATTAAAACCTTTATGGTTATCTTGGTTTTATTTATATTTTTTATTGGGCTTTGTTGGGTTTGGGTTCCTCTGGGGACCTCTTAGGTTTTCTTTCTCTTTATTTTCTTCTTGGATTGGCTTTGGGTTGTTTCTTTGATTGGTTCTTTTGCTTCACTAATGAGTTGATTTGAGGTATATTTAGATTATTGGGGGGAGGGGGGATACTCAAACATGATCTTGTGTTTGGGGTTGGTTTCCATGCTATATATCAAATGTGGGTTAATTTTGGTTCCTGATCCAATCAAAATTAGTTGTGGGAGGCATGGGCCTCTTTGTCTATGATTCTAGGGTAGTTTTCCATCCATCTAAAACTAGTTGGTTCCCACACCAGTTAAAAGTGGTCATTGCTCTTTTCTCTCTTATTATTCCTTTGGTTGGTTTTTTTTGTTTCATTTTTGAGTTGTTCCATATTTGTATCTTTGGTAATTTAGGGGGAGACCTAGACCTCCTAATATGTCTAGGAATGGATTCCACACCAATTTTCAAAGGTGGGTTCATCTCAATTTAAACAATGATCACATCAATGATCTTCACTTCAACCAATAAAAAAATAAAATAGTATTAACATGGAACTATGTGGGAAGAGGAGGGGGGATGGTTTTGAAATAAAGAGGTAAGAAGGAAGAGGAGGAGGATGGATAAGATGATGATTCATATCTGTCATATATTTCTAGTTTGTGTTTGGTGAATAATCCCTCTAGTGTGAAGGTCATTTTATTTTTGCTTTGCATTTAGAGGGAAATTAAGGTTAAACTATTTTATCCATGGCTAGGTTGGAACCTTTTCTATCCCAAATCAGTTCTTTGGTTAGGGGAACTCTTTGTTTTATCCCCATCAAGGTGTCAGGGTAGAAAGGAGGATTTTATTGCATCCTTGCCTATTTTTAGTGGAGTATGTAGGGTTTCAATTGATAAAGGGAGATTTGGATTTGGTGGCCCTAATATGGTGGTTGGATAGAAGGAGATTCAAGGAGGGTGAGGGAGCTAGGAACCCTGGTTAGTGATGCTTAGATAAGAACCTTCAATAGTTTCTCTATTTCCAAAACCCTATTGGGACATTTCTATTATTTCAAGATCTATTTTTTGACTAGACATTACAATGTTTTATGAAAATGAAGTACTTATTTTTTTAAACTCCTTCTTTGGAGAAAAATGAATAATATTGTTAAGGCTCGTCGAGCCTTATTGTGTTCACCCTGGCCCTTGAGATGAACATCAAGAGTGTTTTTTATGACAATCATTTTTTGTGTTATATTATGGATCTTATTTCCAAATTACAATGTATATCAAATACTATACATTTAAAATGTATTGTACACTCTTTATGTATTCTCATTGGGGTTCAAGGACAGTAAACCCCAAAAAAATTTCTAGACCCCCTTAATTAGGAACCATTTTGGGTTGACTTTGCCTATGGTTTTGGTACCCATTATTTTCTAAAATTATTATGTTAAGGTATTATGTATAGATGGGTATTCAGTAGGTAATACATCATGAGAACAAGGGTTTGAGAAGGAAGAACAAAGTGTGTGAATTCAAGTGCAAATTTAGGAGAGTTTGTAGAACACAACTCTAAATAATATTTATGCATTGTAATTTTGAGAAGACTAATTTTAGAGTGGTTTGTACTTTTATGGCTTGTAATAAAATTTAAGCAAGTGTTTCTTGGTATATATAGACCACATGGGGTGAACCACATTAAATCTAGTCTTCTTATTTTGCATTTTATTTATATTTTTTATGCATCTTTGTTCATATCTATTATTATTATTATTACTATTTTATGAAATTATTTCGCATAAATTTCTTATTTATTTCTAAAACTTGGTATCAAAGCTTCAGGTTGTATTTTCTAAAGTGTTGAATGATAAGAAGGGTTATTAGTTTAAGTGGGATCTATGGCTGATGATAACAAATCAAAGGTTGAAAAGTTTAGTAAATAAATGTTTGGTCTGTGGAAGATGTAGATGGAGGATTACCTCGATTAGAAGGACTTCCATGCTCTACTAGGAGGAAAAGTAAAGCAACCAGTGGGTATGACAGATGAGGCTTGGGAGATGCTTGATAGGAAAGCACTTGGGGCCATTAGGTTATGCCTTGTATCTTCAATTGCATTTAATATATCATAGGAGAAGACCACTGAAGGTCTCATGAATGCATTAGGGAAGTTATATGAGAAACCCTTTGCTTATAATAAAATATTTTTAATGAAAAAGTTATTTAATATGAATATGTCTAAAAATGGTTTAGTTGCTGATCATTTGAATGAATTTAATACAATTGTGAGTATGTTGAACTATATAAAAATTGATTTTGATGATGAATTTAGGGATTTACTTATTCTGTGTTTTTTACCAGAGAGTTGAAATATCTTGGTAATGGCTATGGGAAACTCAGTCTCTAATAATGCCAAGTTGAAGTTTAAGGATGTTATAGGAGTAATACTTAATGAGGAAAATGTGATGAAAAAGCTTTGGAAAGACTTCTAATTTAGGTGATGCTTTGACAGTGGAGAGTAGAGGGAGATAAAAGTTTAGAGGAAAAAGGAAAGTGTGAAAATTCAAATGGTCTTATAAGGTAAAAATCAAGAAGTAGGATGGTATGCTGGCACTGTGGAAAGATTGGGAATGTGAAAAAGGATTGTTGGTCTCTTCAGAACAAGAATACAAATTAGGAAGACACCAGGGAGGTGAATGTGGCAATAGGTAATATTTTTTAGGATGCATTAATTCTTTCCATTGATAATATTACTGAGTCTTGGGTTTTAGATTCATGGGTTTCTTTTCATGCTACACCATATAGGCATTATTTCATTGATTATGTTCAAGGGGATTTTGGACATGTTTATCTTGGTGATGATGAGCCTTGTAACATAGTAGGAAAAGGAAGTGTTCAAATCAAGATGCAAAATGGGAACACTTGGCTACTAAAGGATGTCAAACATGTGCCTAAGTTGAGATAGAATTTGATATTCATAGGACAAATAGGCAGTGAAGGTTGTATGGTGACATTTACAACATATTCTTGAAAGGTGACCAAGGTTGATCTTGTGGTAGTAAAAGGTAAGAAGGCTGGTACCTTGTATTTATCAATTAGTGCTGACTATTGTAATTTAGTTTCTATAGATATAGATGCAACTTTATGGTATAATAGGCTCAGTAACATGAGCCAAAAGGGCATGCAAATTTTGAAGGATCAACTACCCAGATTGAAAGGGTCTAATTTAGATTTCTTTAAAGATTGTGTTTTTAGAAAATAGAAAAGGGTAAAGTTTCTGAAGGTTGGACCTATGAAGAAATAGAATAAGTTGGAGCTAGTTCATTTAGATGTATGAGGGCTAGCTCAGGTATCTTATATTGGTGAGTCATCTTATTATATCAATTTTATTGATGATGAAACTAGGAAAGTTTGGGTGTATGAAATTAGGCAAAAATATAATATGTTTGATACATTCAAAATATGGAAAGGCTTGGTTGAGAATGAAACAAGTCTCAATTTAAAATGTCTTAGGTCAGATAATGGTGGGGACTATTACAAAAATGAATTTTTTGATTACTATTCAAGGAATGGAATTCAAATATAGAGGATGGTTCCAAGAACTCCATATCAAAATGAAGTGTCAAAGTAGATGAATAGGACTATCATAGAACAAGCTAGGATCATGAGGTTACATGCAAGATTGCCTCTTCAATTTTGGGCAGAAGCAATAAACATGGATATATATTTGATAAATAAAGGACCTTCATCTTCTTTGGAAGGAGAAATACTTGAGGAAGTGTGGTTTGGTAAGAAGGTTGATTATTTATTTCTTATAATATTTGACTATGAAGCCTTCGTTCATATTGACAAAGATGATAGGACCAAGTTAGAGCAAAGTATAAAAAATGCACATTTGTTGGTTATGGTGAGGATGAATTTGGTTTCTAGATTTGGAGTCTTAAGGACAAGAATTTTTTTTGATCTAGGGATGTTGTCTTTAATGAAAAATTCATGTATAAACAATAGTTATAGGATTAGAAAGAGGGTTCCATAAAATATTATAAGTGTCAGAAGACATTGTAGATGATAAAGTGTCTAATCAACTAGTTCAAGCACCTATTCCATAAGAACCCCAAACTCCTATGGTTAGAAGGTCTTCTAGAGTAATAAGGGACCTTGAACATTTTTATCAATCTCTTAATTATTTATTACTCACTGATAATGGAGATCCAAAGTGTTTTAAAGAAGCAATGTAGGTAGATTTTTAGGAAGAAGTGGTAATAAGCAATGGATGAGGAGCATCAATTTCTCATGGAAAATTAGACTTAAGATTTGGTAAACCCACCTGAAGGTAAGAGAAATTTCAAAACAAGTGGGTGTACAAAATTAAAGAGGCTGATGAAGGTAAGAAAAGGTACAAAGCCTAGTTGGTGGTAAAGGGGTTTGTACAAAAGAAGGGAATTGATTTGAATGAGATTTTTTCCCCAGTGGTAAAGATGATTCCTATTAGGACTATTCTTGGGATAGTGGTGGTGGAAGACTTGCACTTAGAGTAGCTAGATATGAAGACTACATTCATTCATGGTGATTTGGAGGACTTATATATGGAGTAGCGATAGGGATATGAGGTCACAGGGAAGAATAATATGGTATACAAATTGAAGAAGAGCTTGTATGGATTGAAACAAGCTCCATAATAGTGATCCAAAAAAATTGATGGTTTTATGATGGATCAAGGATACTCCAGGTGTCATTCAGACCATTGCATATATATCAAGAAGTTTGATGATGGTGATTACATTATCCTATGTCTGTATGTGGATGACATGTTGGTTGTTGGTAAGAACATGCAGGAAATAAAGGTACTCAAGGAATAACTTAGTAATTCCTCTGCTATGAAAGATTTGGGAGCAACAAAACAAATCCTTGGTATGAGAATAACTCATGATAAGAATGAATGAAAGATGAATTTATCCAAATAAGAGTTTATTAAAAAGGTCTTGGAGAGGTTTAGTATGCAAGATGCTAAATTGATTGGGACTCCTTTAGCAGGCCATTTCAAGTTATCAAAGGAGTAGTGTCCCAAGATAGAGGAGGAGAGCATCCAAATTTCACATGTACCTTACTCATCAATAATTGGCATCTTGATGTATGCCATGGTGTGCACTAGGCCAGATATTACCATGTAGTGGGAGCAGTAAGTAGGTACATGAGTGATCCAGGTAGAGAACACTGGAAGGCAGTGAAGTGGATCCTTTGATATTAAAGATGGACCATGGGGATATTTTTAAGATATGGTAGATTAGACACCACTTTTCATGGTTATGTATATTTGTACGTGGCTAGATATTTAGCCAGCAGGAGGAGTATAATAAGATATGCATTTAATGTAGGTGACACAAAAGTGAGTTAGATTTCATGATTATATAAACTTGTGGCTTTATAAACCACAGATGCTAAGTATATTGCTGCCATAAAGGCAAGCAAAGAGATGATTTGGTTACAATAGTTTATTGAAGAGTTAGGGCATAAGCAGGAGGAAGGGAAACTATATAGTGATAGTCAGATTGTTAGACATCTAGCAAAGAACTCCACTTTCCACTCTAGGATGAAGCATATATAGTTGAGGTACCATTTCATCAGGACAACTTTAGAGGAAGAAAATTTAAAGCTAGAGAAGATTCATACCAATTAGAATCCTAAAGACATGATGACCAAGGTGGTCACAAGGGAGAAACTGAAGCTACATTCAGTTTCAGTTAGCCTTCACATATGATAGTGAGGGTTGAGAAACCTGTTTAGAGTAAATCAATCTCCAAGTGGGAGGTTTTTATTTTGTGGATCCTATTTATAAATTATAATGTATTTTAAATATTGTACATTTAAAATGTATTGTACACTCTTTAAGGATAACACAATCAAAGCTAAATATTAATCAAAACATTTAAACATTAATTGCAGATAGCTCGGTAACCATTAGGTATTTAGGAGCTAAGTCATCCTAAGTACCTTAGGTCTAGGTTAGATTAAGTTTAATAAAATACCTTTTATTATAAGATCAAAATGCAATTTAAATCCATGTCATATATATATATATATATATATATATATATATATATATATATATATATATATATATATATATATTCTAACAATGCTTTTCATTGAATGCTTGTAGGTACTCTCCTATAAGAGTTATGCAGTCAACAAGAGTATACTCAAAGAAAATATTCTACTGTTAACTTATATAATGGCAATACATTATAATCCAAAAAATAATAACAATTATAATGAGATTGCTTAGCATCAAAACATTGATCTAAACCATATCAATACATCTAATTAAACACAATGAAATTAAAGCAATCATGCATTTTATTGTTCCACGTGGTGTGTGCTAGGTTCATCAATGAATCTCAACACCTCCAACATTTCTATTTGAAACATCCTCCTTGATGATGCCATCCCTCCATATCTGATTAGAGATTAGAATTACCCCTATATCCACCTCATAAATGCAACCAGTAGTTAGCTTGTAACCATAATAACCAGTACAAATGTTACTAAAGCACAAAATACTAAATAAGCATAATCCACATGCATATTATATACAACTAACAAATCAAGTAATGAGTCACAAAAAATAATCATTATATATATGTCCATAAATTAACATAAGGAAAATAGTTTGCTAAAACAATAATTAAACAACATTAACCCCATAATATATGTTTAATAAACAAATCATATTTAATGAGGAAATTGCAATGCAACATGTCCCAACATATTAAGTTACTTCATAAGTTTTATCATAAAGTAATATTAAAATAACTAAGTCCCACTAAAGTAAAAATATATCATAATAACTTGAAAGGGACCCACATAGGTCTGAAAAATAGGTGCATCACTAAAATATCAATAATACATATCACTCGTATAAAGAATATAGGTATCAAGTAATGTAATAACACCTTCATGATATTAAACTACATTTTATATAATAAATTAGATATTATATTTCTCCAAGAAGTCAAGATGAAAGTGGAGAATTTTGCGAAAATTGCTGACTATATATGGCCTAAGGCAGCTTTTTGTATTAGTCATGTTGAAGGGGCTTCAGGAGGGATTGTCACTATGTGGAATAGTGCTAAAATACAAGGATCTCTTATAGCCCATAATAAGCACTTTTTGATTACCAATTTTTCCATGACTTCCTTAAATTGGATTTTGGTAAATGTTTATGCACCGAATAACAGAGCTTTGAGAAAAAAATTATGGATAGATCTGAGTAGCTATAGGAATAATCCTCAAAATTCTAAATGGATGTTAGCCAAAGATTTTAACACACCTTTATACCATTCTAAAAAATAGGGTGGAATTATTGATTACTCGGACAACATGTTCGACTTTGCTGAATTCATCAATGATTGGGGATTATTAGACATAGAGCTGTAGAACTAAAATTTTACTTGGACCAATAGAAGAAGAGGAGATCAAATGATTCAGGTTAAATTAGATAGATTTTTGATATCAAGCAACTGGAATGATTATCAGAATATGCAGGTGCAGGCTCTACCTAGAACCATGTCTGACCACTGCCCGATTATCTTCAATTGGAGAGATCAGGGACATCACGGACCTCCTCCATTTCGTTTTGAAGCTATGCTGATTAAACACAAAGGTTTTAGACAAATGGTGGCTCAATGGTGGAATATTCCCATTCAAGGTACTCCCATGTTTAGAATAGTTAAGAAACTCTAGCACATTAAACAAGAAGTTTATGGCTGGAATAGATACAGTTTTGGGTAGGTTTTCTAGCAGAAGAAAAATATAATGTGAAAACTCAAGGCTATTCAGGAACTGATTGATCAAGGGGATGAATCTGAGGGAACCTTAGAAGAAGAGAATAGTCTGTCTTCAGAATGGAAGAATTTGATGGAAAGGGAAGAGGTTTTCTGGAAACAAAAATCCCATGTTCAATGGCTTAAAGAGGGTGATAAGAACACTGCTTTTTTTCATCTCTCAGCTATGAAACATAGAAAAGCCAACTCAATAACTAAGCTTGTCCTAGATAATGGAGAAATTAGTACTGAGGATAATGAAATAGGGGAGTAAGCTAGGGTGTTCTTTCAAAATTTGCTTACAAAAGAAAACAATAATGATAGAATTGATAGATCTATGAGTCAATTCATTGATAAAATCCCTTATTTGATAACAGAAGAAGACAATCTGGAAATGTTAAAGCCTATATCCAATGAAGAAGTACATGTTTTTTAATTCTCCATGGGCACTTTTAAAGCCCTAGGTCCTGATGGCTTTCCTCCTATATTCTTTCAAGAATATTAGGAGATTATTGGACCGAACCTCACAGCTGTAGTTCGTGATTTTTACAGATCTGGAAAACTTTTGAAACAAGTCAATAATAGCTTCATTGTACTTGTTCCTAAAAAATCTCAACCTTTACACCTTGCTGATTTTAGACCCATTAGCTTATGCAACACTATGTATAAGATATGTACTAAACTGCTGGTTTTGAGAATTCAACCCTTGCTAGACAAAATTATTTCTCCTGCTCAAAAAGGTTTCATCTCGGGCAGACAAATTCTTGATGTTGTGATCACCACACATGAGGCTATCCACTCCATGGATAAGAGTAGAATCCCTGGGATGGCCCTCAAGCTTGATATATCCAAAGCTTATGATAGAGTCTCATGGACTTTTCTATTCCAAGTGATTAGAAAATTTGAGTTTAATGATAAATTGCCTTGCTTATTATGGAATGCGATCTCTTCTGCTAAATTATCAATGCTGGTTAATGGTGTTCCTATAGAGTTTTTCTCCTCCTCGAGAGGAATTCGTCAAGGAGACCCTCTCTCCCCATACCTATTCATCATTATGGCTGAGGCACTGGGAAGATATATACAAGCTGATATAGTTTCAAAAAAGCTAGTAGGCATCAAACTTGCCTCTTCCCTTCATCCTATGGTTATACAACAGTTTGTGGATGATACCATCTTATTTGGCATCTCATCGGTGATTGAAGCTAGAAGATGGAAGAATATACTTAATGATTATGCTAGAGACTCGGGATAAATAATAAATTTCCAAAAAAGCAATGTGTACTTCTTCAACACTCCCAATGAACTTAGACATATAATCATTGATATCTTAGATTGTGCTGAGGCTGGCCTACCAGTTACCTACCTAGGTCTCCCACTCTCAGTCAAAGAGATATCTTCAGGTTTTTGGAATGGTATTGTGGAACGTACATAGAGGAAACTTCTTGGGTGGAAGGGGAAACTACTCAGTAGTGCGGGTAAGCTGTAACTTCTTCAGGCATCCTTGCAAGGTATTCCTACTTACTTCATGTCTCTTTTTAAAATTCCTACGTATTTTGCTGAAAAGTTGGAACAGGTCCAAAGGAAATTTTTATGGATGGGAGTGCAAGACAAATAGAGAATGTCTTTAGTCAGATGGGAAAAAGTGTGTCTCCCAAAATCTCATGGTGGACTTAATATAAGATCCATCGGGAAAATGAATAAAGCCCTCCTCTCAAAAGTTAGTTGGAATCTGATTCACAACAATAATGAGTGCGGGGAAATAATGTATGCCAAATACATGCATAGCATTGATGATTCCAACTTTCTTCAACAAGTGGAATTACCCCAGGGGTCTGTGATATGGAATAAAATGCTAAAAAGTAGAAGTCTTCTCAAATAGGGAATTAGGTGGAAGCTTGGAAATGGCCAACAGATTAAATTCTGGGAGGATAATTGGTTAAGGGACAATCCTCTCATCTCCCAAGGAAACTATGGAGATTTTATAGACCTGACTACTCAGTTCTTTGGTGATAGGGTTAGTGATTATATGGAAAATAACAATGGGATAAGGAGCTGGAAAAACCTTTTGGATTGCTGTGTGCACAGGCCTAAACTTATCCCAAGAATTCAGGAGATCCAACAATGTGTTCAAGAGATCAGAATCCCACTCTTCCCTCGGGAGGATGAATAATACTGGTGGCTGGATAAGAATGGATCGTTCTCTGTCAAATCTACCTATCATCTGCTTACACCTGAAGCTCAGAATAAGGAGGTATGGAAAAATGTTTGGAATCATAAACTCATTCCAAAGCTTAACTTGTTTGGGTGGGCTGCTGCCCATAACAAAATCTTTACTCAGGACAACCTTCAAAAGAGGGGGTTTACTTTGGTCAATAGATGTTTTCTGTGTGGTTCTAGAGAGGAATCAGTTTCACAAATATTCATACACTGTGAGTTTACCTGAGATTTATGGGGCACAATACTCAACAACTTTGGCATTGAATGGGTTTGCAATTTTGAACTTAAAGAAGTAATTCTCAGCTAGAACTCAACCTTCACAAATCTCTAGATTAAGGAATTATGGAAGCAAGCTCTAACATGCTTGAGCTGGACTTTATGGAAAGAGTGAAATCACAAAATTTTTAGGGACACTGCTAGAAATGTTGCTCAGGTGTTTAACTCCTTTGCTAGGACCATCTTGGAAAGTGTTAAAACAACTCATATTAGTGTTGCGAAGAAACCCCTATCTGAATTTGAAAGTCAAATTGCTGCCAAATGGAAGGTTTTAAACCTTATCCCTGGGCATGATAATTCCAACATTCTTTAGAGACTTCATACTAAATGGATACCACCTAAACCCAATTGGATGAAACTCAATTTTGATGGGGCATCCAAGTTGAGTGGTAAAGCAAGTGGAGGAGGAATACTAAGAAATGAAAAAGGAGGGATGTTTGTTGTCTATGCGGGGGGCATGGGTTGCCAGAGCAATAACTATGCTGAAGCTATGGCTTTACTTTGGGGATTAAAGTTAGATATATCCCTAGGAATTAGAAATTTGAATATTCAGGGAGATTCTAAGTTGGTCATAGATGTCGTTAATAAAGCATCTAACTTGGTATCCATCTAAAAGACATCATTATAGACATCCAATTTCTTTTACAAAAGTTTTTTGAAGTTGAGATTACCCACACCTACAGAGAAGGTAACAGGGTATCTGATGCTTGTGCCAACATTGGTAAGCAATTCTCAGGATGGAAGGTATGGTGACAAGGGGCTCATATACCCCCAAACATTAGAGAGATCATTCAGAAGGAGATGATGGAGAATGAATGATGCACATTGATGACGAAGATAGCTTTCGAAGGCGGTCCACATGGAGAAGGTCATTACGGATCATGGAAAATGATAACCTTAGTACTTCCTTGATTGTCATGATTAATTCCTTGTATCATGAGGTGGAGGTGCAAGAGTCACATCATGAAAACCAAGGGGGAATTATTTTCAAGCATGAAAGTAGACGTCACTGCGGCAGGCCATTTTGTAAAATGAGCCTTCACATATACATTCAGTGCAAACAAAACTGAGGGATTGTTACTTGTTCAAAGATCAAGACAGTAATTGGGGTATGAAGAGCCAAAAATTCAAGAAATTTCAGAGGACACCCGTGGGAAACAGGCTTCTTGAGTTTTTGAGGTCACTGAAGAGCAGGGTGCTAATTCTAGGGGAACTGCTGATAATAAGGAGAAGATGCATGTAGAAGAAGTTGGTGAGGGTTTAGAGAATGAGAATGATTGGAAAATAGATATTGGGGCCTTGAAGGTCCACATTCAAAAGCTAGAAAAGGTCTTCGCCAAAGGCATTCGAAATAACATTCTGCTGAATATGACTATGTTGGAAGCGGTGGGTAATCCAGGGAATGCTGACAATGCAGACAATGAGAATCTTAAGGATCTTGTCAATTCTATTGTTATGTAGTTTTGTCCTTTCTGACTCTGGTCTTTCCAGTGTTTTGTTTTGCTTTTGACTTTGTCTCTCGGCTGTGCCGTTGGTTCGATGCTGGCATCTTTTGTTTTCCAGCCTTCCTATCTTTTTTGACTGTATAGGGTTCGGCCCCTGGTTTGCCACCTTAATTAATCAAAAAACACCTTCATGATATTTCTAATAGTAAGGTATCACACTAAACAAAAAAATTAGCAATCACATTGAATGTGAATATATTATAATAATGCATCAATGCATAACCAATATACACTTAAAATTTATATAAAACTCTAATAAGTTTCTTAGATAATAGATAGTGACAATAAATGTACCAAACATTTAAAAATTAGTAAAGTATTGATAAAACCCAATTAATAAACTTGACTTAATAATATAGCTTTTTCTAATTTAAAATAGACAATTAATTTTTTTTCATAAAATACTTCAATACAAAATACTTTATAAATTCATCAAAAAAAGATAATAATAAATGTAAAATAACTTATAATACATTATCATAATATATGTTAAAATAATAAACATATACAATAAAATATTTATAGTAATAATTTAAGTACGGAATAGAGAGGTTAATCCTTATAATGATTTTTTGAAGAGGATTATATATATATATATATATATATATATATATATATATATATATATATATATATATATATCTTAAAAACATTCAAAAATGATTATAAAACATTATATATACTTTAATTTAAGAAAATAACGAAAAAGAATCATAATTTACATTGTTAAATAAAAATAAAATTTAGATTTTATTTTATATATATACTATAAAACAAACAAGTAAATTTTCCTTAAAATGTATTATATACACAGATTTTATTATTTAATTACATATTAAATGACCTTTTATTAAAAGGGTAAGATTAATAGTATCTTTCCACATATTCACAATGAATAAAATATAACACATTATGAAAAATAAAAATACAATATGTCCATAAATATATATGAATCTAAATGATACAAAATATCTTAAATGTTAAAGAAAAATGCATTGATTATTAAATTATAATAAATTTGAGATTATCAATTTTAAATGATAGTTCCTAATATTTTTAAGTTTAAATATTTGAAATCTTATATAATCACATAATTCATATGCAATATGAATTTAAAAACAATAATAAATAATTAGAAACAACAAAATACCATTATAAAGTTCTAAATAATTTAAAACTAACAACATTAATATATAATTTTTAATAATAAAAATTATTTAAAAAAAATCATTAATAAAACATAAGTTTATATAAACAAAATCACTATAAAAAAATTTATTAAAACCCAAAATAAATTGTTTATACCATTATGAAACCCCATATTCTCTTCTACCCACATAAATATATATATAACATAAACAAACTTTAATTATGATAAAAACTAAAACATAAATAATGGTTCTATAAATTCAAAAATGTTTGAATTATTATATATTTAAATTATTTTTATATTATCAGTTATTTTATTTTTTATACTTATTTAAATATTTTAAAAAATACATTATTAAAATTATTTTATTATTACTAAAGAATCTAAATTTAAATTTATTAATGTTTATAATAAATTAATTTTTCCATAATTAATTATTATAATTTAAAAAAATATAATAGAAAATAATTTTATATTTAAAAAGATTAAAGTGTCATGAAACAAAATGACATAAATAAAAATATATTTAATATAAAAAAACACCCTTGAAAATTTTAATAAATTGTTAAATTAATGGATTCATTTTAAACATTTAAATATAAGAGAAGAAACACTAAGTATATATATATATATATATATATATATATATATATATATATATATATAAAATCAATCAAAATATTATAAAAATAACATAAATTTTAAAAAACTTAAAGAAATTGGTTACATTGTTAATAATATATTTTGACATGAACTTGATTTTATCATAGATCAGATCATGCATTTATTACACTGTATTTAGGGTGGCATATTTTTATTTTAAATTTCCTCCTACTCGATTTCTATAAAATTTATTATGGGTATTTTTTAAGAAGTTACAAATAACAATGACATTGAAACGAGTTCAATTTTTTTTTTCAAAAATATCACACACCCAAAAATTTGAACCACAAAATTTTAATTTTTTGAATTGAAACCGATGTTCAACAAATGTATATGTTCATGAGATAAATAAATTCCAATAATATAGACAATTTTCTTCAACTAATTATACCTTCCATGATCATACATTGATTAAAAAGCGCTTGGGACTTTTAACATCAAAAATAGATAGCAAAAATTATAATAGACATTATAATGAAAAATTTTACATAGTAAAGATAATATTTAATTACTTAAATATACTAGAGAAACAAATCCACTTACTCAAAAATCATTAAAAGATAAAGTTATGATTAAAAATATAAAGATGGCATGCAAAGTGTTTAGTGGCTCTTGGCACAGATAAGCAATACTCCTATGGAGAATGTTTAAAATATATTTTGACCATAGATCATCTAGGTGATGTCTATTTCCCCTTAATTTTGTACTCTTTTATATTCTTGGGGAAGTTATTCCATAGAATGGTAGATTATCTTCATTCGACTTTGGTAACATTAATTTCCTTTATGTACCATTTGATTCCATCATATCAAACAATATAAACACGATTAATCAACTCTTTATCAATTTATATGTAATTTCATTCCTATTTTAGATGGATTGTTTTTATTTATAAAGTAATTTATATCCATGAATTGGAAACTTAGGTGCCATTTGGTAACTTTAACTCATTAGGGACTCCATAAATTTAAAAGTATATATTAAGAAAAAATACTGAAGCCAAACTTTAGCTTAGACCCAAAATTACTTTATATCCTTGACTGAGCATTTTTATAATGCATAATTCGATTTATCAATTTCAATAAGACCAAAAATTCATTTCTTAAATCCACATAAGATAAAAACTTCACAACTTGTTAGATTATTTTATATCCCACCTAAAATAAATACACTTATTTTGTTCTCAAATCAAAACTAGAGTTTAAAACATTATATTTACTTAATAATTCTATAAAGAGGTTAAAATAATAATAAATTCAATCAATGAAACTTTCCTATTTACCTTAACATATCAATCAAATTACACTCCTTTTTTTAATTCTTTTAAGGATTGTGATTAGCTAACATAAGACCTAGTAGAAAGTATAATTTTTAACAATGTAAATGATGAAACTAGAATCATACATGTTTTTCAGTAAATAGGCAAAGTTTTTTATTGGTTTCATGCACACTCATTTAATAATATTTATTAACATTTATAAAAATAATAATTTGATTATAAAAACTTTTTAAAATAGATCAAACAAAATGTTGAATTAGGATGCAAAGATTAGATCTCTTAAAAGGACTTAGTAACTAAACATATTTTTTTTAAGATTAAACATACTTTAATTTATACTGTAAATAATTATAACCTCATATACAATCAAAATATTAATACCATACTTCCATCTCACTATCTATGAGTTGGATTATTGAGTTCAAATAAAAACATACAAAGAAGCATAGGATAACAATGATCATATCAATAAATCTAATTATCATGGCATTGAGCAGGGGCATGAGGGTTTGAAATTTGAAGGTGAGGAGGAGGAGGAGGATGGAGAAGATGATGATACAAATATACCAAATATTTATGGTCTATGCCTGGTGAAGAATATCTCTAATGTGAAGGTCATTTTCTTTCTATCGTGTATTTGGAGGTAAAGTAAGGTTTTCATATTTTCTCCATAGCTAAGTTGGAAAAAAATGTGGACCAAATTGGTTCTTTGGTTGGGGAAAACTCTTATTTTTCTGCCCATCAAGGTGTTGATGTGAAAAGGAGGCTTTTCTTATGTCCTCACCTATTTTTAGTGGAGTATGTGGGGTTTCAATCAGTGAAGGGAGCTTAGGATTTGGTGGTCCTAATCTAGTGGTCAAATGGAAGGAGATGCAAGGAGGGTGAGGGAACTAGGACCCCTAGTCAATGATGTCAAGATAAGATCCTTCAAGCATTTCTCTATTGCCAAAACCCTATTAGGATGCCTCTACTATTTCATGATCTATTTATTGACTGGCTATTGCAATGTTTTATGGAAACCAAGGACTTTATTTTTTAGACTCCCTATCTAGAGAGAAACCAAGATGATTGGAAAGGTGCATCAATTCCTGTTGTGTTCACTCTGGACCTTGAGATGCACACCAAGAGTGTTTTTGATGATAGTCCTTTTTTGCTTACCACCACATAACTTTGGGGAAGGAGCCTGGTGAGGGATCTGTGTTCTCTACTTAGAGATTAGGAAGATTTAGCCTCTAACACCTAGAAGGAAGAGGAATTATCTATGGATATAAGTACTATTCATTATTTTTTTTTGGTTTAATGTAACCTTCAATTTTAAGTTCTATTCCTATTCTTAGAGGGAAATGTTTTCAAGGTCATTACACTATTCAACCTTATTATTGACCTCTAGAAGGTGGGTTTTCTTCTTGGCAGTTGTAAGGAGTATTTTTTTTGTTGGTGTGGGGGTGGAACACACTTAGGTAATCCATTCCCCTTTATGTATTCTCTTTAAACTTCTTTATTTTGGAAGATAAAAAAAGCCTTAAGTTTTGTAGATTTTCTTGGTTTATTGGATCTAGTTGAAAATCCATATATTAAAACTTATTTTTGGGTCCCCCTTAGGATCCTAAACTCACCCTTGGGTTGAAGTTCCTGACTATGGTATTTGGATGGAAGTGATGATCTACGAAACCCATGCAGGTTCATTTATTAAGGAGACCTAGGCCTCCCTTTGTGTCCAAGCTAGCGATGGATCTAGTCAAACATTAGGTTATTTTGGTTTAGGGGTTTGATTAAAACGTCTATGGTTAGCTTAGTTTTATTTTTTATATTTTGTTGAGCTTTGTTGGGTTTGGGTTCCTCTAGGGACCTTGTAGGTTTTATTTCTCTTCATTTTCTTCTTGGATTGGCTTTGGGTTGTTTCTTCAATTAGCTCTTTTGATTCCCTGATGAGTTGATTTGAGGTATATTTAGATTGTTGGGGGGAGGGGGGGAATACTTAGACATCATATTTGTTTGAAGTTATTTTCCATGATATATATCAAATGTGGGTTAATTTTGGTTCCTTCTCCAGTCAAAATTAGTTATGGGAGGCATGGGCCTCTTTTTCCATGAATCTAGGTTGGTTTTCCATCCATCTAAAACTAGCTAGTTCGCACACCAATTAAAAGTGGTTGTTGCTCTTTTCTCTCTTGTTTTTCCTTTGGTGGGGTTTTTTTGTTTCCTTGGTGAGTTTTTCCATCTTTGTATCTTTGGTAAGCTAGCGGGAGACCCAAACCTCCTACTGTGTTTGGGAATGGATTCCATACAAGTGTTCAAAGATGGGTTCATCTTAATTCAAAAAATTATCCTATCAATGATCTTCACTTCAACAAATAAAAATTTAAAATATTATTAAAATATCATTGTGTGGGAAGAGGAGGGGTGATGGTTTTGAAATATAGAGTTGAGAAGGAAGAGGAGGAGGATGGAGAAGATGATGATTTAGATCCACCAAATATTTCCAGTTTGTGTTTGGTGAATAATCCCTCTAGTGTGAAGGTCATTTTATTTTTGATTTTCATTTAGATGGAAAGTAAGGTTTTCATATTTTCTCCATGGCTAGGTTAAAACCTTTTCTATCCCAAATTAGTTCTTTGGTTAGGGGAAATCTTTATTTTTCTCCCCATCAAGGAGTCGAGATGGAAAGGAGGCTTTTCTTGCATCCTCACCTATTTTTAGTGGAGTATGTGGGGTTTCAATTGATAAAGGGATATTTGGATTTGGTGGTCATAATATGGTGGTTGGATAGAAGGAGATTCAAGGAGGGTGAGATAGATATGAACTCTGGTAAGTGATGTTTAGATAAGAGCCTTCAATAGTTTCTCTATTGCCAAAACCCTATTGGGACACTTTTGTTATTTCAAGATCTATTTTTTGACTGGACATTACAATGTTTTATGGAAATGAAGTAATTATTATTTTTATATTCCTTATCTAAAAAGAAACCAAGAATGTTGTCAAGACTCATCGAGCCTTATTGTGTTCACCATGGCCCTTGAGATGTGTACCAAGAGTGTTTTTGATGACAACCCTTTTTTGTGTTATGTTGTGGAGCCTATTTCTAAATTATATTGTATTTCAAATACTATACATTTAAAATTTATTGTACACTCTTTATGTATTCTCATTGGCATTTGAGAGTAGTAGCCCCCAAATTTTTTTGGACCCTCTTAATGGGGAACCATTTTGGTTTGAATTCGCCCATGGTTTTGGTACCTATTATTTTGTAAAACCACTATGTTGATGTGTTATGTATAGATGGATATTAGTAGGTAATACATCATGAGAACAAGGGTTTGAGAAGGAAGAATAGAGTGTGTGAATTCAAGAAAGTTTATAGAGCACAGCTCTAAACAATATTTGTGCATTGTAATTGTGAGAAGACTGATCTGAGAGTGGCTTGTAATTTTATGGATTGTAATAAAATCTAAGTAAGTTTTTATTGGTGGATGTATCCCACATTGGGTGAACCATGTTAAATATGTTCTTCTTTTTGTGTATTTTATTTTTGTTCTTTATGCATCTCTGTTCATATCTATTATAGTGATTCTATGAAATTATTCTACATCAATTTCTGATTTATTCCTAACTTTTTTCTGGTCATCATAAAGAATTAGGGAAGGATCTTGGTGAGGGCTCTCTATTCTCTACTTGGATATTGGGAAGAGATGGCTTCTAACACCTAGAAGGAAGAGGACTTAGATATTTATGTAATTACCATTCACTAGTTTAGTGGAACCTTCAGTTTTAAGTTTTATTCTTATTATTGGAGGGAAAGGTTTTTAAGGTAATTGCTCTATTCAACCTTGTTCTCAACCTTTAGGAGATGGTTTTTCTTCTTGGCAGTTATAAGGAGGATTTTCTTTCTGCTGGTGTAAGGGTGGACCACCCTTAGGGAATCCATTCCCATTTAAGGATTCTCTTTGAACTCCCCTATTTTGGTAGATAAAGGAAGCCTTAAGTTTATTATTTTTTCCTAGTTTGTGAGATCCAGTTCAAAACCCATATGTTTCAACTTATTTTTGGCCCCCCTCAGGATCCTAACCTCACCCTTGGGTTGAAGTTCCTTATTTTGGTATTTGGATAGAATTTTGGATCTACGTAACCCCTATAGATTCCTTTATTAAGGATATCTAGGCCTCCCTTTGTGTACATGTTGGTGTTGGATCCAATCAAACACTAGGATGTTTTGGTTTGGGGGTTCAGTTAAAACCTCAGTGGTTAGCTCATTTTTCTCTTTTATCTTTGTTATAATTGGTGGGTTTAGGTTCCTCTAGGGACACCATAGGGTTTTTTTTCTCTTTGTTTGGTTCTTGGATTGGCTTTGGGTTATTTATTTGGTTGGTTATTTTACTTCCTTGGTGAGTTATTTTGAGGTATCTTTAGACTATTGGGGGGAGACCCAGACCTCCTCTTGTTTTTGGTGCTAGTTTCCATGTTAGCTATCAAATTTGGGTTAATTTTTGTTCCTGATCTAGTCAAAATTAGTTGTGGGAGGCCTAGGCCTCTTTCTCCATGAGTCTAGGCTAGTTTTTTGGTCCAATTAAAATTAGCTAGTTCCCACATCAGTTAAAAGTGGTTGTTGCTCTTTTATCTCTTACTGTTCCTTTGGGTTAGGTATTTTATTTCCTTAGTGATCTATTCCATCTTTGTATCTTTGGTAATCCATGGGAGACCTGAACCTACTATTATTTCTAAGGATATATTCCACACCAATTTTCAAAGGTGGGTTCATCTTAATCCGAACAATGATCATATCAAACTTATCTATAAAATGAGGTGAAATAAAATTTAGTTTACATAATACTTATATTCTTGAGAACAGAGTATCAATACTATTATTTATGGTGTGATTAATGAATAAGATTATAAAAAAATAAGTTATTAACATTCATATTCACATAAGAGTTGTTTTAAAATCACACATAGTTATAATATTATAGAGCAACATAGCAAAAAATAATTTGTCCATAAAAGTCTCATACCATAGAAATACAAATTTATAGACAAAACATTACTCATTCAATACAACTATATGATTTAATAATATTAATTAAATCTAAAGGATAATGATTAATGCAAATAGTTATAAAAAGTTACCAAATGCCCCAGTCCAAATCAACATAGTGCTCAACTAAGCTTTTTTTCCTAATCAAATTTAAATTGTCTTCACAAGTTCATGTTAAAAAACAATCAAAAATATTATATAACTAAGAAGAAGCAAAGTCACATAACATCCTAAAAAAATTCCTATTGATACAATTATAATACAAAGATTCTACAATCAATCTTTTTAATGGCACTTACCCAAAATAAAATAAAATAGAAAATATTTATATATTTATTAAATTGGTTTATCAATAATGTTATTACTAACAATATCAAAATCACTCTAAAACCAATATTCCATTATCCAACAAGTTTACAAACTTTATCATTAAATATAACACAAAATTCCATAAGTAACATTGAGTGAAAACATAATTCATAAATCAACAACCACTAATTTTGTCAATAAAAATGATCAAAGCCATCAATAAGCTTATAAAAAAAACTCTGTTTTGTATTTTTAATCATCTAAAACTAGAAAATAATTCACTTTCTAATGAAACAAATAAAATTTATGGATTTCAAACAATTTTACAAATCCATACAACTTATCTCATACAATAAGATTTTTAATCAATAATTCTACTATCACAAAGAAGTTACCAAGATTATTTTATACTCAATCTTATTTATCCATGGGTTAAAGAGGACAAAGTATTATAGCCATAATTTACATGGATTAATCAATAAATAATATAATTAAAATAGATATAGATTTTTAATGTCTCATGAAGTCATTAATGTCATTTTATGTAATCATATGCAACTGAACCAAAGAACCATCCATCATAGCAGTGTCAATGAAAATCTCCCTGTAAAATCACCAATGCAAGGGAAACTAAAAAAATGAGTAAGATGATCTCAACCATAAGTGTCCCTTATACCCCCAATAATCAACCTCAACATTTTAATAATTTCATAGACAAGCACATGTTGTTATAAAGATATAAAAATAAATAATCACAGATAGAGCTCTGTTCCACCAAATAAGGACAAGGTTTGATAAATGGTCACAACAAATTTAAACAATAATCAACAATCACAATGTCTAGTGACCCAAAAAGCTAAAAAAAAAAGATGAAAAAGAAAAGATAATAAAATACTATCCTAAGTATTTATCCAACAAAATGGATCATCAATACAACAATTAAAAAATCTAAATAACTAGGGTTTTTATCCAATATACTCCTTACATTTAAACCATTCAATTTTTTTAGTAAAAAATTATTTATTACTGACTCCACCTAAGGGTGAAGTGTAAACTATCGTAACTTAGTTTCACAAGGTTAACATAAACAACCATTTTCATGCGATAACCCAAACTCATTTTATTCAAAAGAAACACTAAAATAACAAAAATGCTACAACACCAAAGATATTTTTAGGAAATAGGGGTCAAGTAAAACTGAGGGTTTTGAATGACCACCATTTTCTCAATTTTATCCCAAAAACAAACAACTTAGGCTTTCCTACATTCTTATCCATATTTTGAGAAATAGTGGAAGGAGAGGCAACAAATAAACTAAGAGATGTTTAAATTACCTTCACAAAATTTCACATACTTGAAACATAATTCCAACTTCATTTCTCCTTGCATGTCCTATCACTTCTTCTCTATAAATAATATTTTCATGATTTATTCCACACAACTAAATTTTTTAACTACCTTGAAATATACCCACAACAATGTTACCATTATGGCTTTGTGTCTTCTCTATAAATAATATTTTCATGATTTATTCCACACAACTAAATTTTTTAACTACCTTGAAATATACCCACAACAATGTTACCATTATGGCTTGGTGTCATGGGTTTGGAGTAGTAATGACCATAACTTAGAAAGTGGAAAAATTTACATAGAATGTAGTAAATAATACAAAACACCACTCTCCCTTCATCCATTATGTGTAATAGTTTACACAAGGTTTCCATGGCCAATTCAATGGCTTGGATGAGTGTTGTGATAATAATAAAACTCAAAACCAATAAAACTCATCATATTACATCTTGACCTAACTTAGGTCAATTACCACGTGAGCTAAAGAATTATTAAGGTATAATAAAAATTAATTATCCATATTACCTTGACCATGACCAATTATATGGTATAAATAAATTAATCATCAACATTTTTACTCACCATCAAATAGTCATTGCATAAGCCTAATCCAAGGCTTTCCAAGGTTTGGTTAAAAATATTAATTGATTGGAAAGTATACCAAGGATAAATAAAAAATAATAAGAACCTTCATAATGATAAAATGATCAAGGATTATAGTCCCAAGCATATGTGACTTTTGGGTTGAAACCACATATGACAAACCTTAACCAAATAAATAGTAAGCACAATTTGTTCTATACATATGACGACCACTTAAAATAGAAATACAAGTCACGCATAATATAAGGTATTTACATTATAGATAAAAAGTGAAAGACATAGTGGAACCTTGATGCTCATATTTATGTCTTAATCCTAAGTTATACCTCAATAACATTTTTATATTAGTTTACATAATTCTTCCACCCTCGGGCTTAACTCATCAACTATACCTAAAACCATACAAATGACATCAATAGTTCCTATATAAAATAGATAATAATAATCAAAATTAAATAATAAACATATAAATATCACCTTATAAAACTAAACTATATCATATACATCAAAATCAGATCATTATGCTATCATCAAACACTACATCAATTTAATTAATTTCTAACAAGGCAGGGTGTGACATACACTCCCTTTTAAAAAGGTGTCATCTTAAGGCCTATATAAAGCGGTAAGGATAATTATACTTGAAAATATTATTTATTACCATGTATTACTTTTATCACTCATCTGGTCCCTACTGACCAATGCTTATTGAATATCTTTGTTTCATAGTTTAACATTACAATAATCCAAAATTTGGATCGGTTCCAACTATATTGTATCCATTGCCACAGACTAAAGATTAGTCCAATCAAAAATATGAAATGGATAAAGATCATATTTTATTAATAAAGAAAAATGAAAAAGCATTTTGAATTTTAGAGAGGAGGAAGAGTTTGATGATAGGTAACATGGCTAATCTTTTCCACAATGTCAAAAGTTCTTACAAAGTGTGGAGCTAGTTTGGATGCCTTACCAAATTTTATAGAAATTTTTTGAGGCCTCACTCTTTATAAATATTTATCCATGACCTAAAATTATCTTGGAGATATTTTAAAGTTAGCATAACTCTTATGCCAATAATAGGTAACTTTCAACCTTTATTGAATAAAATACATTTCTCTATCGTATTCCTAAAATAGTTTAGGACTAGATAACACTCTATTTTATAATCCATCTGATCTGAGTGGGGTATGACATTTTTGGCCATATAAAGATTTGAATATTTACATATTTATGACTAAGTGATAGGTATTTTTGAGTAAAGACAATATTCAAACTTATATTATTGATCCATAACATACATTTTGAGCATGTCTTCAACAACTTGATTCAATATTTTTGTGTGACCATTGAATTTCAAATGATACGATGAACTAAAATTTAGATGTGTACCAAATTAAATTATCAAGGTTTACTATAAAATTATAGTGAATAAATTATCCTTATTATAGATAATTACTTGGGGTACCCAATGAAGGAAAACAACATCCTTCACAAATTTATTACAAAAATTAGGTGCATCATTAGTTTAGTTGGCTATAATGAAATGTGAAAATTTAGTAGTTTTGTCAATGATAACCAAAATTATGTCATGCTTACCTACAATTTAGGCATGTTGGAGAGTTATTAGTGATGTCATGGTGATATCATGGAGGTGTCCTGATGAGTGGATGAAGTTATTTGATATCCTAAGTAACAATGACAAAGTGTGCAATGTGCTTATCCTAGTGTACTTAAAGTTGGCTTGGTTGATCTTAAGTTTTGACATGGTTAGAGATGTTTAGGGATGAGTATGGAGTATTGAGCATGTGAAAGGGGTCTTATAATAGGTTTTATATTTTTTAGTGCTTATATGAATAGGTGATTTTCATTTGGTTAATCATTGTGTTCATCTAGACATTTTGGTCCAGTAGTAGAAAATTTGAGTAGGTAGTTTGATGATGTCACTATTGCCATGTAGGAATGAGTTAGAAGGAGTTGGTCATATGGTTGTGATAAAATTACTCTCTATTTACTATGTGATAAGTCTCAAGGCATGCACCTAAGTACAGTCAAAGGTATGAGGGTACAAAGTTGGGCTCTCAAGCTTTTTTATAGTGTTTTCTATGTTCAAATAGAGTCAAGTAAGAATGTTGATAATGTTAGAATTCACACACATGGAGGTTTTAGGAGGAAATGGTCACATGGGTTTGTTAATATTTTTCATAGTTTTTATGTGCTAAATATTAAGTCATGCACCTAAATGAGATAAAATATATGCAAGTGAAAAGTTGGGCTCCTAGGTAGTTTGACATTGTTTTCCCATACTTAGCCAAATTTACATGAGGCAAGAAAGAACCAAGTAAGAACTTTATTGGTAGTATATCTCACACATTTGGAAATTTTAGGAGAAGGTGATCATATGGGTTTATTTAGTTTTGAGCCCAGCTTATTTACACTAAATTTTAGATCATGTGATGAAGCACATCAAAAGATATGCATGAGAAAAGTTGGCCTTCTAGGAAGTTCCAAGCATAGTTGGCTCTGTGGAAGAAAATTCTAAGTGAGCATGTTGATGATAACATATCTCACACATGTGTGGGTTTTAGGATCAAATTTTTATATGAATGGATTCGCCTATATAAGGAGATCATATGGTCTAAAATTTGAGATCATGCATTGAAGCACAAAAAAGTTATTAAGGCTCCAAGGTGGTTTCTCAGATAGATTTCACGGGTCCCCATACTTATTCAATTTTAAAAGAGGTAAAGATTGAGTAAGTCTCAAAGATATAGATGATGCACATTTTCTCCAAGATGTCAGGAAGTAGTGATATGGTGACAAGTGTTTTATGTTTAATGCTTAGCAGAGATAAAGATCAAGATTCTTATAAGGATTAATGGTGAGTAGGTGATCATATAGATATATATCAATGGTGTGTATTAAATTTAAGAGGTCAAAGTGATAACTATTTATCATTTTTAAATATTGATCTATGTATAGGAGATTAATGGAGTGTGTTGAGTCAAATTTTTTAGATTGCATGAGATGAGGTCAACTGTAAGAGGTTTAAAATTTGAGCATTGGTGCATATGTGTTAAAGATCAAATAAGATCAATGGTGTGTGTTTAATTTTATCATTGAGGACATGAGATGTGAGCATGATGACTGAGTTTTAATTATGATTGTTTAAATTTGAATATTTGATTTTTTCAAAGGAAAAGACCAGTGTCTAGTTTTTGTGCCATATCTTTCGATCAAGAACAAATTTTCTAATGGTAGAAAATTTTGAGTGGTAGAGGATTCCAAGATGAATATGTAAATATTAATTTTAAGATATGAAAGTGTGTACAATCAAATATATTAAGGTTCAAAGTTGACTGTGTGTTCATGTTTATTCTGTAAGTGACCTAAGAAGATTAATTAAAATTATTTAGATGTTGTTTCGATGTTTCATGATGAATTAGCTATTGGGGAGCATTGTAAAATCCATAAGGATGCTCTGTGTTCATTATGAAGGATTGACCAATCATATTCTATATGAATAAAGGCTTAGAAAGTGACTGTGTTTTTACTCATAATGATTGTGTGCATAGAATATTATTTAAGTGTTTTGTACTTAAGTAAAAGGGTACTATGATGGATATAGACACTTAAGGGGGACCTTTAGATCATGTAAAATGGGTAAATTCTTTTGTAAAGTTTCCTATGTTCTTTTTTTCTCAGAGAAGTGTCAAAGAGATGAATGGGTCTCCATAGGACCTAAAAGTGACTTAGGCCTATTTGAAAGTGGATTGTGCTTAAGTGTGACCCATGTGAGATGCTTTAAGAGTAAAGACGTGTATTTTGGATGATCAAGATGTTGATAATTCATGATAGATCTATATATAGTGAAATAAAAGATGATTTATAGAGTTTTGGAGTGGAATACTTGTGAGAGAGACTTGTGCAAGGTGGATGTGAGAGTTGTGGAATGAAGGAGAGGTAGAGTGCCCAATTGGATGATTTGATGAGTAGAGAAGAGTGAGGACTGTGTGTATGACTTATAGGTCATATTTATGATGTCCAAATATTTTTCTTGTAGTTTGAGGATATGTGAAGAGGTCTAAGTTTGCATAAGTGAATAGTTTGAGTGAAGAAAGAGAGAGATTGATACATGCCTATATGAGAAGCCTGTTTGAGATAGAGAGAGAGTTTGTGTAGGGGTTAGAAAATAGAGATCCATCATCAGGTTTTGAAGACATCATTTCTAAGGTATAAGTGTTCAAAGGAGGGTCTAAAGGACTTGGTCTTCCTTAGGTGTAGTTGCTCCTTGTGAAATAAGTGTTTCACTAAATACATTTAGATAGGAGGATATGATCAAGGTTTGATAGTCTAAAGGAGTTGATTAGTCTCTTGTTTGTAATTTATTATAGGAAATTAGTCCTTGTGTTGTAGACTTAAGAGTGGGTTTTATTCCCCATGAGGGTTTCCCATAGGAGCTTTGTGTTATGTGTTTGATCTTGTGTATGCACTAAATGAATGAGCTCTCTTGTTAATTTTGATTGATCAAGTTGATATATGATGATTATACAATAGTTTGAAAGGAATATAATTGAAATTGAAATATCTAGGCTCACTAATTCACCCCCCCTCCTCAGTGATTGTGCCTCTAATAATTGGCATCAAAGTAGGTCCTTTTTGTAAGTTTAACCACTAGAAGGGGATTAAAGGTATAATGGCTAACAAAGAGGCTATGGTTTGTATTCAAGACCAACTATTATGTGCTTTATCAAATATCATTTCAAGCATGGATGTTGTGAAGATGCAAGTAAAAGATTTAAAACCAATAGTTAAGAATCTATAGGTCATGATGGTTGGTGTTCTCAACCAAAGGGAGGAATAAATTGAAAATAAAGTCATGACTTACTCAGATGTGCTCTTATCCAAAGACAAAAGGGATTTCAACTCTACCAAAAAAGGTCAAGAATGAAAATTAATGGATAGGTAATAATCAAGAGAAAGGTAGGTCAAATTTGAATGATGTCTTTAATGGGTACTACTTCTCCTACAATCAATTTGGTCATAGATATAGGGATTGTGATTTATCTCCAAAGATCAAAAGGAATCTTATATGCTAAAACTACAACCAACAAGGTCATATAGCCAAAAACTACAAAAGATATTTTTGGAAATTGGATATACAAGTCATTAACACTATCAAATGGTTCAGGAAAACTAAGTCTAAAACTAAAGAAGAAAAGAAGTAGAATTCAAGTGGTCCACCAACGGAAGAGTCAATGTTTGTTCAAGCAACCTTGAATACTCAATAAGATGGGAACAAAAGATGGTTCATAGATAGTGGATGCTCAAATCATATGACAAGATCAAGTTTATCTCACTTAGGAAGACCAACCCTAGTTCAGTAAGATTTGGTGACAAAAAAATTACTAACATAGTTGGAAAAGCTATTGTGAGTTTGGATAATGGTTATTCTAGGATTGAGAATGTCTTATATGTAGAAGGTTTGAAACATAATCTTTTAAGTGTGAGCCAGATGTGTACACAAGGAAATATTATAACTTTTCATGATGATGTTTGTGAAGTAAGAAAGGCTGGAAAATTAGTTGAAAATGTTTATAAAATAGATAAAAACATGTATGTATTACATGAATCCAAAGAGGAGTGTTTCATGAGTCAATTGGAAGAATAATCTGTAAACTATAGGAAAATATGCTTACATATATTGATTAATAATTTATATTATTAATTAATATTTAACTTGAAAATTAATTTTAAACAATAATTTTTGCAAGTATATAATAGAGACAACATTAAAAATGAACAAGATAATCAACAAATGCAATTGATTACAGAGTTCGACACAATAGCCTACATCTTCGGGTCCTTTATAGGATGATCTATTAAAAATGATTGAAAATACTTACAAGATGTTTTCAAAATATAATTTCACCAACTTAAAAGTTGATCCTCAAGAAAAAATATCATAATTTTCTTCTCAAAATTTTCCATGATTTTGCTTCTATCTCCTTCTGTAATCCTCCTAAGCCTCTTAACAATAGTTGCTTTTGGCTTTGATTCCAAAACTTTATTTTATTTTTGAAAATTGATGCTTTGAAATGAGCTCCTTTAAGCAATTTATATAGTGTTCTAGGCTATGAAAATTATGGTGGAGGCATTATCCATTTACAAAATTTGGAAGATTCAAATCCCATGCCATATTTTTTGGTGTTTATCCATATCCCCACATTAAAAGCGATATAAAGTTTGTTTTATCATAAAAAAATCCCACAAAAATGAGATACACTTTGTTTAAGAATTTAATAAAGGCATGGGATCATGGTAACCAATGCCAATGCCTATGGCATTGGCATTTAAAATGAACTTAGAATGTGGCAAATTTGGGGAATGTTGTGGTGGCCCTAACTCAGCTTCAACTTGGTTGGTCACCCCAGCTTGTTTGGTATCTCAACTCGACAGGTCATAACTTGCACATACAGACTCCATTTTTCAAATTGTAAAATGTATCAAAAAAATATAAACAAGCTCTACACCATGGAACTAGATTTGAAATATCTCATGATGGTCAATTTTTGGATTTTGACTAGCTTTGACCACCTATTGACTTGATTTGATTGGAACTTGGACTGGCTGCACAAGGAACACATGAGCTTCATATTCTATGTTCTACATACTATTGTAAAGGTCTCAATGGGCCCTAAATAATGGTTTAGGTTTTGGCATACTTTATGAACTTTTATAAATTGATATTTAGATCATACCTTCCCACTAAGAAGGTTTTCTATCCTCAAAAATCTAGTACTAAACCTGGTACTCCATGTGAGGATATTCTTGTGGCTCTGGCTCTTAGCAACTAACTCTGACTAAGATGATCCCCTGAATTCCAGTTGGTTTTGAAGATAATTTTATGGGTCTTGAGATTCTAAGACTATGAAAATTTTGCATGACACTTGGTGTTATAACAGTCACCATTTTACAATTGCCCTTTTAGGGTCTTACATAACAACACAATTTACAAACATTACCCTTATTGGGTCTTTAAAAACACTGTAACTATACATAATAATTAAAATCATTTCCCATACTTGGGTCTTATGCATTTATAAATGATCCCTATATTCAAATATGCACACATATTTGTACATACTAAAACACGTTGATTAAAATATACAACCTATCCTTTGGGTTATTCCTGATGCTTCTCATGATGACATATTCATGTTTCCCTATAGTGTTCTTTTCTACAACATACATGAGTAAAATAACACTAAATAAACCATTCTCCTATAATGGTTATTGCTGATGTGCTTGTATGAGATATTATATCCCATATTTTACAATGTTATATTGATTTTCCTTCTTGGAAAAAATTGCCTTTCTCAGAGATAAATATGGTTCTCCTATGATAATGTGATTGAAATGGAGTGGAACCACATCTAATTCAACTTCATCTAAAAAGTTAGAGGTAATTTCAAAACCTAGTTTACATGTTTTACTTACATGTATGTTACTACCATCATCTATCTTATCCAACGATATGGTTTGAGATGTGGCTTAGTTTCCAAACCTAGGGTTTCTACAACATCTTCAAAAATTAGATTCTTTTGATAATGTTTATCAAATATAGCATCTATATTACAATGCTTAACTATTATTCTTTTAAAGAAGTGTCATTTACCTTTCCAGGGTGTCAAACTCTGAACTATCAGCTTTTCATTGATTATTGTCTCCATCATTGATGTTGTCTCTAGTACTGATTGATAAGACCATGTCTATTGTCTTACTAAAGTTGTAATTACAAGCTTTATCTTAGGTTTTTTTTTGAATTTTCTTGTCTTCTTTAGACAACCTCATTTTGGAAGTTTTTAAAAGCATCTTTGTAGAACTTTCTTGGGCATAATTAAAAAACACATTCAAGTATTTCATTTTTGCATACCTTGATGAGTCATTTGAAGATGCTTCATCCAATGTAGCTATTTCATCTTTAGAGAGTGATTCTTCCAGCTCTTTGAGGTGTTCTAGATTGCTTCTTGAGTAATCATTCAACTCAACTTCTTGGGTAATTTGTCCTTCACCCCCATATCCTAATCTTGCATGAAGTGGTATTTTTTCCACTTAGATAGGCTAGACAATTCCTTGTCCATTAATGCCAAGGCCTTTTCCTTCAAATCCCATTTTAGCTAATAGCTTATAACCTATTCCCTTTACATGATTTTAAAACATATCAACACATGGACTTGATAAATGTTTAGGGTTATCACATTCAGTATCCCTAACATTTTCAACATAGCCAGAAGAGTTGATTTCATTATTTTTATCCTCTAAATGTACATCAAAAGATACATTAATAATCAGAGCATTATTTACTTCCAGACTTATAACATTGTTTTCATCAATAGGACTAGTAGGAGTACATGAATTAGAGGAATCACTGCTATAACAAGAATTTACTTTAATTTCTTGGCTTGTTCTAAATTGAACCTCATAGGTATGATTGGTAATTAGTTGGATTCCTTCTCCTAATGTCATGTCTTTGACATGTCATGATGTGAGATAATAATGACCTAGAGTGATCTCCTCCTCTTCTCTCAAAACTATGTCAATAGCTACTTAATCAAAGAATATCCCTCTAATGCTAAAATTTAGGATGCCATAATGGGTCACATGTCCACATACTATGCCATCAACTCCTCTGACTATTTTCGTGTGAGGTAATGGAAGATATTTTATCTTTAAACATTGTGAGAGACCTTTAGTAATATAATTAGCTCTATAACTCTAGTCAAAATAGATCTACACAAACTTCCCCTTAGTAATAACAATGTAGTTTTACCTTTGAATTTCCTTAGAGAGTAGCACAATATCTAGCACTTCAGCTAGAAACAACTATCACATTAGAGATTTTGGATTTGTTTGATGATGTACTACTAGTCAGGGTGATTGATGGTTGTTGGACATGGCTGGTGCCTTACCTCTCTCCTCATTTTGCTTCTTGAACCATAACAGAGCTTGACTAGGGTGCAATATCCAACATTGCTAAAAAATATGACCTCTCTAGGCATAATTTTTGCAAGTCTCTGCATCTTCACTCATCCTTTTCTTCTATTGGCATTCTTATTGTAGTTATGCCCACAATGTATCAATGATTTTTTGGAGTTTTTTGATTTGTAGCTTTTATCTTTGCTCTACCACTTGTTGACATTGATTTTGGGAATGCAAGTATTGCATTATTGTAGTGATGATGGTATTCAATAATAACTAAATTTATGCTAGCATTAGATCTATTTTTTTATAATAGTGATTTAGCTAAAAATGAAACCACAAATTCACCCATGAACCTGGCTCTAATACCAACCTGATCCATAAACTATAGTAAAATATGCTTACATATATTAATTTTTGCTTAACAATAATAATTTAGATAATTAATTAATATTTAACTTAAAAATTAATTTTAAACAATAATTTTTTAAAGGATATAATAGAGACACCATTCAAAATGAATAAGATAGTGAACACACGCAATTGATTATAGAGTTTGGCATAATGGCCTATCTCTTCGGGTCCTTTATAAGATGATCTATTAAAAACACTTGGAAAATAATTATAAGATGTTTTCAAAATAGAATTTCACCAACTGCAAAGTTGGTCCTTAGGCAAAAATACCATAAGTCTCTTCTTGAACTTTTCCATGATTTTTCCTCTATCTCCTTATGCAAGCCTCTTAAGCCTCTTAGAAATAGTTGCTTTTGGCTTTGATTCTAAAACTTTATGTTATTTTCAAAAATTGATGCTTTGAAATGAGCCCCTCTGAGCACTTTATATAGTGTTTTGGGATATGAAAATTATGGCGGAGGCATTATCCATTTACTAAATGTGGAAGATTTGAATCCCATGCCATCATTTTTGGTGTTTATCCATATCCCCACAGTAAAAGGGATATAAATTTTGTTTTATCATAACAAAATCCCACAAAAATGGGATACACTTTATTTAATCCTTTAATAAAGGCATGGGCTTGTGGTAACCAATGCCAATGCCTATGGCATAGGAATTTAAAATGAACTTGGGACGTGGAAAATATGTGGCATGTTGTGGTGGCCCAAACTGAGCTCCAACTTTGCTGGTCACCCTAACTTGGCTCCAACTCGGTCACCCCAACTTGGCTGGTCACCCCAACTCGGTTGGTATCCCAACTCGATAGGTCATAACTTGTACATATGGACTCCATTTTTTTAACCATAAAATGTGCCAAAAAGTTATAATTGAGATCTACACCATGAAACTAGATTTAAAACATTAAATGATGGTTAATTTTTGGATTTTGACCACCTATTGACTTGCTTTGAACAAAACTTGGGTTGGCTACACAAGAAACATATGAGCTTCATGTTTTGTGTTTCACATACTGTTGGAAAGGTCTTAATGGAACCTATGCAATGGTCTAGGTTTTGGCCTACTTTAAGACATTTTATGAATTAATATTTGGATCAAATAAATATGGATTTGACATATAAGGCTTAGACATATAAATTTTGATAACATGGTAAAGATCAATTCAAAGGGATTTGTAAGGCATATGCCCAAGATTTATAACATTCCTCATTCTCTTTGCAAGGCATGTCTCCATGGGAAGCAAACTAAAAGAAGATACAAATCCAATGAGTTATCCACTACAAATCCATTAAAGTTGATCCACACTAATCTATGTGGACCCATGAGGACCCAAAGTAGTCAAGATAATAGCTACTTCATACTTATCATTGATGATTTTACTAGGATGACTTGGATATTTTTTCTTAAATAAAAATTAGAATTTTTTGCAAAATATATGGCATTCAAAGCACTTGTAAAAAATGATATTGGGTCAAAGATCAAGTGTATAAGATCAAACGAAGGAGATGAATTTTAGTCTTATAAATTTGATGATTTTGTGAAAAATAAGGGATAAGGAGACAATATTCTAATGTTAGAACACCACAACAGAAAGGTGTTGTTGAAAGGAAGAATATGACTATTCAAGAGATGAGTAGAACCATGATTCAAGATTCTAAAATATCAAATGGTTATTGGGAAGATGCATCCATAAAATCTATTTACATTTTAAATAGGTGTATAATTAGAGTAAATGGTGATAATACTCCTTATGAGTTATGGAGAATAGAGAAGGTAATGTCAAACATTTTAGAGTGTTTGGGAGTAGGTGCTTCATCAAAAGAGATGAAGATAATCTTGGAAAATTTGATTCAAGGTTTGATGAGGTCATCTTCTTAGGTTAATCCTCTATCAATACTGCCTATAGGTGCTTCAACAAGAGACTTCACAAGATTTTTAAAAGTTTAAATGTAAGGATAGATGAGACTAGTAGAATTAAGAAGCCAAAATTGTAGGTAAGTGACTCAATTTAGAATGTTGTTGTAAATAATGATGAGTTATCTATGAAAATAAATGATGAAGATTAAGAGGAGTAATAAAGACAAGATTCTAAAGATCCATCTAGAATAATTCAAAAAGATCATCCAATCTCTCAAATTATTGGAAATGTGGGTACAAGGTTGTAGACTAGAAGGAGAATGTTGATCAATCAGAATCAATAAGATTCATCTCTATTGTCCATGATCGAACCTAAAACATTAATGGAAGCTAGCAATGATGAAAGTTGGAATGATACAATGAATGAATAAATTTGATCAAATATAAAGGAATGAAACATATGACTTATTTCCTACACCAAAATATAAAAAAATGATAGGTACCAAATGGGTTTTCAAAAACAAGATGAATGAGAAAGGAAAAGTCACAAGGAACAAGTCTATATTGGTGTGTAAAGGATATACTCATGTTGAAGGAATAGACTTTGATGAGATTTTTGCTCATGTGGCAAGAATGGAAGAAATTAGACTCTTCTTGGCCTATGCAAGCTTCAAGGGGTTTAAGGTATATAAAATGGATGTGAAATATGAATTATTGAATGGAAACTTAGAAGAAGTATACATTGAGTTACCTGAAGGATACTTCATGTCATGTAATAAATATTTTGTGTGTAAACTGAAGAAGGCTTTGTATGGTATTAAACAAGCTCTTAGAAATTGGTACGACAGGTTGGATAAGTCTCTTTTGAGTCAAGGTTTAAAAAAAGGGGTAGATGATATTAATTTATACATTAAGACAAAGGAAATCATCAATTGATTGTTGTATATTTTAATGACATAGTTTTTGGATCTAACAATGATAAAATTGATAGGATCCTACTCCACCAATAAGAGTATATATGATTACCTCTTGTATTAGAAACTAAACATGGAATTTAACTAGAATGATAAGTAACTAGAAATATGAAACAACACAGGATATGAGAGACAATACACAATTGTATTAATAATCACTCAGAAGAAAATACAATAAAGAAGATGCCGCTTCTTCTCCACACATTTCAGGAGCTTCCCACACCTCAAGTGTTCACCAGTAATTCTCCTCCAACACTTCACTCTCTCATCACGGTCACAACACACAACTCCAATATAGAGTTGTTGTTCACCTCCACCAGTCAGTAACAACACTGCCAGTACACCAAGTACACAACCGTACTCCAAGTAGATCTCCCTTTCCTTGCTACCACCTGCAAATCAACAGACCTTACTTACCATGTAGATATCTCTACACCCTGAATAACCCTTGTCCTTGCCTCACCAAGTCCTTATGATTATTCAACCAGTACCCCAGTGGATCTTCTACCAGAACTTGAACACCTGTAACTCTCCAAGATCATACACACTTAGCACCCTTTTGGAACTAGGAGGAACACACCATGCTCTCTTCCCTCTGAAGGAGCTAATATTTGCTCTCTTACTCTCTAGCACACTTTTACAATACAGCCCATGAGTCTATTATATAGATCTCATACATACAATAATTAGACCCTAATTACAATAATTAGACACACAAATCAAGACTATAATTAGCCTCTTAACATGCAAACACTCAGTTCATTAACAGACTGTTCATCAACTCGCAGTTTTGGAACCGCACAGGCGACCGACGTCGGTCCCTGTCTGCCTGGAGGTGACCGACATCGGCCGATCCTGAGCAATGTCGATAGCTTCCTCTCTCTCCCCTAACTAACATCGGTTGGCCTGAATGACGCCGGTGTCTATGACACTTCAGCAACTCCTCCTATTCACATCCTGGTGAAGCTTTTAACTCCACAACCTAACAATCTCCCACTTGGAGATAAACAATTACACCTGTACCTGTACCTGTACATTCATATAATTCATTTCCTGGCTTGTATCCCTCTTCAAGATTAATTCTGAAGACTAACCACCACACAACCTATGATGCTACACCTGTCATCCAAGTAACCTGCCACATCCGAACCTACAAACCCATGTAGTGAAGACCTTGACCCTGCATAACATGAATCCCTGCTATTGGTCCCTCTCAGATACCTGAGAATCCACCTTCCCTGAATTGGTTCCAAACTCTCTGACAACTCCCACTACTTGGGAAAACTCAGGTCTACACCAGACCTCATGTGATTTAGAACACTGTTCTAAGCTCTTCTTGAACTGTCCAGCCCTTGGTGTGCTTACCAATTCTGCATCCTGCATCTTGAACCTCACCAACACCTTCTTCACATCAACTCCCACTGGAGACAAAATCTCCATGTCTTTTATGCTAAAGAATTTCACTGCTCCAAATTCTTCATGACATACCTCTGAACTAACTTTACCTTTAGCTCAAAAAACTCCCTGCATGTGTAACCCTGCAACAAGCAACCACACCACATATACTAACAAGATAATGTCACGATTCATCATCCACCTAGTAAAGACAAACACAATGGTTACACTGACATTAATTGAAGCCTTGCTTTGTCATCCACATGTCAAACCCTGTACCACTGTCTTGTAGCTTCCTCAAGACCATATACCTTGGCCTTCCATCTCACGTATCCATCCACTCTCTTCTTTAACTTGGGAATCCATCCGTCTTTTAGTGCTTTCTTCCAGCTGACAACTCCACCAAAAAACTCCTATTTGGTTCTTCTCCAAGGACTCTCACTCCTTATCCATGTCAAGCTCCCACTATTTTTGGATTCTACCTGCATTGCCTCTTTACATCTTCCTGGTTCTCGATCATCAGTAAGCAACTAGTAAGAATGTGAACAATGAATATGAGGTCCACTTACCATTTCAGTCCTCCATATGGGTTTTTGAGACTCCTTGACAGCTTGTTGTCTGCCCAATATCTGTTCCAGTGACCGATCTCAGCCATCTCCTAATCTGCACCTGACCGACGTTGATTTTCCTGACTAACACTAGTGTACCTCTTGCCGATGTCAGATCTTGTATGACCGACATCGGTTCCTGTTGCCCAACACCACCGACTCTGTTGATCTGCACATGACTGATGTTGGTGCCTGTCTGTTCGATGTCAGTTCCTCCTGATCGATGCCGGTACCTATGTTCACCTGTGAGTGATGACTTTTTACCCGTGAGATCTCCATGGATCAAAACCATGTTTAAATTAACACAGCCTTGCTCAGAATAATTCAGTCCCCTCAGCTGATCTCTGTTCGTCATCTCCTCCATGAACACCAAAGCTTTCCAGTTCTTAAGTTTATCAAAGATATCTATCTTCCGCTTAAAAACATGCATTCCCCTCTTACATATGTAACCAAGCCTACAAAGCCACATCTCTGCAATAGAAGGTGAATCAGTAATATAAGTAGATAGATAAAGGATACCTACTTTCTTACCACCATCTAATTCAAGTGCATCCACTATGAGAGTTATTGTGCATCTCTCATCACCCAACTTTCCTGAAGAAATTAGACTCATCTCCAAGACTGGTCCCTGCATGACCTCATTCAACACCCGTGTGTTATCTATCTACAATTTTAACTTCACTTCCCCTTTGCCAAAAATCTGAAAAGGCTCACCAACCCCTAAATAAATCTCTTCAAAGTCTCCAAAGACATACCCATGAAAAGATGCTCTATTTCGGGCTGCATGGAAAGAGGCAACAAAATCTATATACCAAGATTCTACTTTATCTAGAGCAACTTGTGCAACATCCCCTGCAACATCTGCTTCTACACGCTGATCTTCTACCGACCAACAATCTTCCTTTACCTGCTCTTTCTTTCCATCAATCAGACCATTTGTGCTATTCAGTTTCTCCATTCGTAGCTTACTTTTTTCTACCATTTCTATACTCCCACTCAACTAGAAACCCCTGTGAGTACCCTGTAATCAACACACACTAACCAGATCTGAACCCCCTATTAGTAACCCAACCAAAAGCTCTGATACCACTTGATAGGATCCTACTCCACCAATAAGAGTATATGTGATTACCTCTTGTATTAGCAACTAAACACGAAATTTAACCAGAATGATAAGTAACTAGAAATATGAAACAACACAGGATATGAGAGACAATACACAATTGTATTAATAATCACTCAAAATAAAATACAATAAAGAAGATGCCACTTCTTCTCCACACCTTTTAGAAGCTTCCCACACCTCAAGTGTTCACCGGTAATTCTCCTCCAACACTTCACTCTCTCTTCATGGTCACAACACACAACTCCAATACAAAGTTGTTGTTCACCTCCACCAGTTAGTAACAACACTGCCAGTACACCAAGTACACAACCGTACTCCAAGTAGATCTCCCTTTCCTTGCTACCACCTGCAAATCAATAGACCTTACTTACCATGTAGATATCTCTACACCTTGAAGAACCCTTGTCCTTGCCTCACCAAGTCCTTATGATTCTTCAACCATTACCCCAGTGGATCTTCTACCAGAACTTGCACACCTGCAACTCTCCAAGATCATACACACTCAGCACCCCTTTGGAACTAGGAGGAACACACCATGCTCTCTTCCCTCTGAAGGAGCTAATATTTTCTCTCTTACTCTCTAGCACACTTTTACAATACAGCCCATGAGTCTATTATATAGATCTCATGCATACAATAATTAGACCCTAATTAAAATAATTAGACACACAACTCAAGACTATAATTAGCCTCTTAACATGCAAACACTTGGTTTGTTAACAAAATATTCATCAACTCACAGTTCTAGAACCGCATAGGCCACCGACGTCGGTCCCTGTCAGCTTGGAGGTGACGACATCGGTCGATCCTGACTGATGTCGGCAGCTTCCTCTCTCTCCCCTGACCGACGTTGGTTGGCTTGACCGACACCGGTGTCTATGACACTTCAGCAACTCCTCCTATTTGTATCCTGGTGAAGCTTTTAACTCCACAACCTAACAAAAATGAGTAGAGAATTTATAGATACTATGAAGACTGAGTTTGAAATGTCAATGTTGAGAGAGCTATCTTTCTTCTTAGGATTATCGATTAATCAACTTGATGTAATGATATTCATTTCACAAGCTAAATACATTAAGGATATGGTGAATAAGTTTGACATGATCCATTGTAAGCCAATGGGTACTCCAAAGATCATAGGGTGCAAGTTAAGTAAACTAGACGACTCACTAAAAGTTGATCAAACTTTATATAGATCCATGATTGGAAGTCTTTTGTACTATGCTACCTCTAGGCCTGATATCATGCAAGTAGTGGGTCTTTTAAGAAGGTTTCAAGCTAAACCTAAAGAATCCCACTTAAAAATAGTCAAAAGGATCTTTAGATATCTTATAGGCACTATAGAGTATGGTTCATGGTATCCTAGGAGTAAATAATTCTCTTTGAAATCTTATATTGATGCAAATTAGATAGGTTGTGTGGATGATAGGAGAAGTACCAGTGGTGGTGTCTTCTTCATGGGGGAGTACTTGATGTCTTGGCTAAGAAGGAAGTAAGCCTTAGTGTCTCTATCAATTGTAGAAGATGAATATATATCATCTACTTCCTGTTGCACATAAATCATGTGGATGAAACAAAATTTGGAAGATTATAAGGTAAGACAAAATTGACCTTATCCTATCTATTGTGACACCACTAATGAAATTAGTATCTCAAATAATCCTATTATTCATTCAAAAACTAGTCACATTCATATTAGATATCATTTATTAAGAGAACAAGTGAATAATCAAAGTGTTAAGTTGGACTATGTGCCTACAAAAAGTAGCTTGTAAATATTATGACCAAATCATTGTAAAAAGCTACATTTGAGTATCTAAGACAAGGCTTGGGTGTCATGTATTTCTCTATGAATAAATAGAGGGTCTTTGGTTAAGGAATAGCAAAAATTTCATGATCTTTCTCTAGAGGTTTGTAAAGAAGCTATAGTGTAGATGCAAAGTTGGTGGTCCTTGAGGTGGTTTGAGAGAAAAGGCTAGTAAGACTGCATGGTGGTTCTTCATGGTGTATGGAGATCTGAAGATGATCAAGTGGTACAATGGACTATAAATCTTAGTGGGAATCCCTCTAAGAAGTTTCTTGGTAAGTTCCATCAAAATCTAGTACTTTTATGTGTTCTTTCTTCATTGGTTGTTATGCTTGGTTGAAGAAGAGTGTTAGCATAGAGCAAGATGAAGTTATCAAGGAAAGAAGAGGTAGGATCAAGGTAAGGGGGAGTTTGTATCATATTTCTAAGATGGTCCTCTCCTGTTGATGGTTTTTTTAGGTTCTCAAAATTAGTTGGTTCCCATATTATGTCAAAGGGGGAGAAAGTTCCTATTGTGAGACTGCTTAAAGAGAGAGAAAGTGAGATGAATGATGTTTGTTGACATCAATGACAAAGGGGGAGATTTTTGGAGAGTTTTAGTGATGTCATGGTGATATCATGGAGATGTCCTGGTGAGTGGATGAAGTGCTTTGATAGCCTAAGTAACAATGACAAAGTGTGTAATGTGCTTGTCCTAGTGTGCTTGAAGTTAGCTTGGTTACTCTTCATTTTTGACATGGACAAAGATGTTTAGGGATGATTATGGAGTATTGATAATGTGTAATGGGTCCTATAAGAGGTTTATATGTTTTGAGTGCTTATATGCATAAGTGGTTTTCATCCAATCAATCATTGTGTTTATCTAGACTTTTTTGTCAAGTAGTAGAAAATTTGAGTAGGTAGTTTGATGATGTCACCATTCCCACGTGGGAATGAGTAAGGGGGATTTGGTATATGGTTGTTATAAAATTAGTCTCTAATTTCTATTCAGTAAGTCTCAAGTCATGTACCTAATTTTAGTCAAATATATGTGGGTGTAAAGCGAGGCTCTTAGGATTTTTGATAGTGTTTTCTATGTTCAAATAGAGTCAAGTTAGAATGTTGATGATGTTAGAATTCAAACACATCAAGGTTTTAGGAGGAAATGGTCACATGGGTTTGTTCATTATTGTGCCTAGTTATTATGTACTAAATCTTAGGTCATGCACATAAATGAGACAAAAGATATGCAAGTGCAAAGTTGGGATCCCAGGTAGTTTGACATTGTTTTCTCATACTTAGCCAGATTTTCATGAGCTAAGAAAGAGCTAAGTAAGATTTTTTTGGTATCATATCTCACACATATGGATGTTTTAGGATAAGGTAATCATATGGGTTTGTTCAGTTTTGAGCCTAGTTTATTTGTGCTAAATTTCATATCATGCAATGAAGTGTGTCAATAGATATGCATGATCAAAGTTGGCCTTCTAGGCAGTTCTAGGCATTGTTGGATATGTGGAATGAAATTATGAGTGAGCATGTTGATGATGGAATATCTCTCATATGTGTGGTTTTCAAGATCAGATTATTATATGGATGGATTCCCTTATGTAAGGAGATCATATGGTCCAAATTTGAGATCATGCATCAAAGTGCAAAAAAGGTTATTAAGGCTCAAAATTGGCTTCTCAGATAGATTGAAAGGGTCCCCATATTTAGTTAATTTTTCAAGAGCTAAATATTGATCAAGTATTGAAGAGATCGATGATGTGCATTTATTCCAAGATGTCAGGAAGTAGTGAGATGGTGCCAAGTGTTTTATGTTTAATGATAAGTAGAGATAAAAATTGAGCTTCTTCTAAGGATCAATGATGAGTGGGTGATCATAAAGATAGAGATAAATAGTGTGTATTAAATTCAAGAGGTCAAAGTGATAGCTGTATAGAATTATCAAAAATTGAGCTATGTACTAAAGATCAACAAAGCATGTTAAGTCAAAATTTACAGATTGCATAAGATGAGGTCAACTATCAAAGGTTTAAAGTTTGAGCATTGGTGTCTATGTGTTAAATATCAAACAATATAAATGGTGTGTGTTTAATATAAGAAGTGATGAAATGAGATGTGAGCATGATGACCGAGGTTTAACTGTGACCATTTAAATTTGAATATTTAAATTTTGCAAATGAAAAAACCAATGTTTGGTTTTTGTGCCATATCTTTCGATCAAGAATAAATTTGCTCATGGTATAAAAATAAAAGTAGTAGAGGATTATAAGGTACATATGTAAATATGAATTTTAATATCTGTAAGTGTGTATAGTAAAATACATTAAGGTTCAAAGTTAACTGTGTGTTCATGCTTATTTTGTAAGTGACCTAAGAACATTAATTGAGCTTATGTAGATTATGTTTCGATGTTTCATGATGAATTAGATATTGGGGAGAATTGTAGACTCAATAAGGATGCTTTATGTGCATTATGAATGATTTACCAATCATATGCTATATGAACAAAGGCTTAGAATGTGACTATGTGTTTGCTCATAATGCTTGTGTGAACAAAATATTATTTAAGCATTTTGTGCTTAAGTAGAAGGGTACTGTGATGGATATGGACACTTAAGGGAGGCATATAGATCATGTATAATGGGTCCATGATTTTGTAAAGTGTTCTTATGTTCTTTATTTGCTTTAATAAGTATCAAAGAGATGAATGGTTCTCCATTGGACCTAAAAGTGACTTAGGTTTATTTGAAAGTGGATTGTGCTTAAGTGTGACCCATGTGAGATGCCTTAAGGGTTAAGGCATGTATTGTGGCCAACCAAGATGTTGATAATTCATGATATATATATATATATATATATATATATATATATATATATATATATATATATATATATTGAAATCAAAGATGATGATTTCTAGAGTTTTGGAGTAGAATACTTGTGAGAGAGACTTGTGTAAGGTGGATGTGAGAGTTGTGAAGCAAAGGAGAGGTAGAGTGCCTAGTTAGATGAGTTGATGAGTAGATCAGAGTGAGGACTATGTGTGCCTAGTTGGATGAGTTGATGAGTAGTTTGAGGATATGTGAAGATGTTTGAGTGTGCATATGATGAAAATTTAAGTGAAGGAGAGAAATTGGGGCATGCCTATGTGAGAGGCCTATTTGAGATAGAGAGAGTTTGTGCAGGGGTTAGAAAATAGAGATCCATAATCAGGTGTTGAAGACATCATTTCTAAGGTGGAAGTATTCAAAGGAGGGTCTAAAGGACTTGGTATTCCTTAGGGGTAGTTGATCCTTGTGAAATAGGTGTTTTAATAAATACCTTTGGTTAGGAGGATATGATCAAGGTTTTTTGGTCTAAAGGAGTTGATCAGTCTCTTGTTTGTAATTTCTTATAGGATAGTAGTCCATGTGTTTCAAACTAGAGAGTGGGTTTTATTCCCCATGAGGGTTTCTCATAGGAACTTTATGTTATGTGTTTGATATTGTGTATGCATTGAATGAATGAACTCTCTTATTAATGTTGCTTGATCAAGTTGATATATGCTAATTGTTTAATAGTTTGAAAGGATTGCAATTGCAATTGAAATATCTAGGCTCACTGATTCACCCCCCACCCCCCCACCTCTCAATGATTGTACCTCTAAAAAGGTAGTCCCAATATAAAATTCACTAAAATAAGAGGATATTTGTTTTATAGGACAAGATGTGGATATATCAAACATCCTAGATGGAAATGTTGATATTTAACATGCTGAAATTACATACACTTTGCAACAAAAATAACCACACCCTTTTCTAGTCCAAGAAAAAAAGTACCTTTACAACTCATGTAATGTTTTGTGACACATGGATGAGCAATATGAGGAGTAATATATACTTATTACTTTAATTTATACATTAAATTAATGGAATATGGTATATAAATTTTGTTTTGATATCTCAAAATTCCATCTAAGGAAACCAAATAATTATAGAAATATTTAAACACCAGTCTTTTATTCAATTTTGTGTAGATTTATTTATAAATAGAATATTCTAGTATTTTAGAACAACAATTATAAAATTTAATTACATAAAATAAAGTTTAACAAGGTAAGTTATTTTACTAAGGGAATCAATAACATTTTTTCCATTACCTTTAACATAATCAATGTTAGTATAAAAGTTGTTGATAAACTCTACCCTACTTAGTTGCTTTGCATTCAACTATTCTTAAGTAAACAAATGTATAAGGTTGAGATGATCAAGTGATTCCCGAGTAGGAAATGCTTCCACTATTTGAGTGCATGTCCTACAATAACACACTCAAGATCATGGTTAAAATAGTTTTACTCAATTGCGTAAATTTTTGATACTCATAATCAATAACCTTTCCATCTTGGTTCAAATCATCCCCAATTCATATAGTGTAAGCATCTACCCATATCTAAAAAATTTCATTGGAATATAGAATAATAAGAATAGGAGTAGAAATTAATAAATACTTTGATTTATGAATGATTACTCACAATGAGGAGTCTAAACAAATTTATTATATTTATTTTTAAGTGAAGTAATAGGGTTAGTAATTATAGAAAAAAATTCCATAAACCTTGTATAGTAACCAACTAGACCCATAAAGCTTTTACTTCATGCATATTTTTAGGTGTAGGCCACTCCTTTATTGTCTTGATTTTATAAGGATCAACATAAATCCATTATTTGGATATTATATGCCCCAAATAACATATATTGTCTTGGTAGAATGAGAACTTGCATAACTTACCATATAACCTATGCTACCTTAGCCTTTACAAGACTACGCATAGATGTCATTCATGATCCACTTCATTCTTATAATAAACAAGGATATCATCCAAAAATACCAAAATAAATTGATCCATAAAATCCTTGAACATGTTGTTCATCATATTCATAAAGGTAATAGGTGCATTAGGTAAGCCAAAAAGCATAGTGGTAAATTAATAATGACCACACCTTGTGTGAAATTAAGTTTTATGCCCATATTCATCCATGATATAAATTCTGTAGTACCTTGATCTAAGATCAATCTTGGAAAACATAGAAACATCCTTCATTTGATCAAAAATATTATCTATTCTTGGGATAGGATGTTTATTTTTTAATAATGATATTATTTCATGTTCTATAATCAATGCAAAGTCTTAAATTACCATCCTTTTCCATGAAGACAACATGAGTTCCCCAGGGTGACACACTTGGTTGAATCATACCCCTATTCAAAAGTTCATGTAGATAAACTTTTATTTCTTGCAAATTTTACACATCCATATGATATAGAGCTTTAGATGAAGGTACAAAACAAGGTATAATATCCAAAGAAAAATAAAAATATATCTTAGGAGGTAAAATAATAGTTTATTTCGGGAATACACACTTTAATTATTTCAAGACTTGATAGTCTTATAAGGAAAATTATAAATCTTTAGATAGATCTTTCATTTGAATAGTATACAAATTATAACCCTTAAAAACTATTCTTTTCATCTAAGTGGATGAAATAATTTTATGAGCCACTGGCATCAAAACACCCTCAATTAACACCTAGTTGCCCAAGTCATTAAGATATTAGACTTTCTTGTTGAAGAAATCAAGATTAGATTGATGTTGTTTCAACAAATCCATTCCCAATATTATATTAAATGATCCTAAGGGTGTATAAAATATATTTACCTTGGCTTTAAATACCCCTAGATCAAGTTCTTCTTGTTCCAAACATTGTACCATGGAAATTATTTTCCCTATGCCAAATTATACCTCCCATTCTTCTCTTAACTTAGAGGGTTTATATTTTCATTTAAAAGCAATAGAATCCAGGATAAAACTATTTGATAGCACCATATTCAATTAAAAAATTAGAATGAAAACCATAAATTTAACCTTTTATCTCAATCGTAGTGGACTATAGGTCTCTATTATAATTATCAACAACAACATAAACTTGGTTATTAGTTGTTTAAGTATTTTTAAATAATGGACAATCCTTCTCATTAAGGTTATCACCACATTCAAAAAATTATACCATAATTTAAGGAGGTGAGGGAATTTTTTTTGCTCATGTGACTATCCCATGGGATTTAAATAAAGTTTGTTTGTTGTTTCAAACTTTTTTTTTGTAAAATTATGAGTCTTGGAATTATTATTAATATTCTATTATTTTTCTATAATTTTCATACTTTCCAAAATAATTCATTTGATCAATTATTTTGAATTTTTTTGCCAACCAGATAATTAGGATACTTAGGCTTAGATTTTAGCTTGTTATTATTAAATTCTTGTCTTGCATTCTAGTGAAACTTTTCCTTTTCTTCTACTTGATGAACAAATTCAATATCCAAAGCCAGGGTATGAGGATTAGTCATGTTATGAGGATTAGTCATGTTAAAATCATGCATTGAAACCTCATGTAATCCCAACTATAACTTAGTTACTTTTGTCTCTTCATCATGCATATAATTTATGTAATGCAAATACCAAGAAAATTATATTCAACTAAAACCATATTACCTTAATTTAATAGTTTAAACTTGATAATTTTATGTTCATTATAGGTAGCATTGATGTACCTATTTTGGAAAAATCTCTCAAATGTTTGCCAAGAAAGAGTCATAAGATCATATCCCTTGATATAAAAAGGCAATTCCACCATAAAGATACATCAACCACCAATTAGTAGGCACCAACACAAGCCTTCACATTATAACCCATCTTATGAAAAGAAAATTACTTTTATAAATTGACCATCCATTCCCTAGTGGCATATCTGATCTCCCCTCTAGCATAATTAGGAGGTAGGAACTTCTTAAATTCCTTAATGATTAGGTCCAACCACTTGGGGTTCTGGTTGTTCACCATTCACCTCCATGGGTTCCTACTCTCTTTGATTCACATCATGGCCTTTAATTTGGTCAATATTTGACCCTTTGAATCCAAGTTATCTTGAATTTCATGGATTAAAATTAATATTCCACTCAAAACATCTTCATTGTCTATTTATTTATTAACATTGTCCTAATTTTCATTAATGTTAGCATTGGGGTTGATTCCAACCACTAGAGTGGGTTCATTCCTTCTCTAGTTTAGGTTGAATCTTTGACCACCTCTGTCTCCATGGACATGATTAATGGTGTATCCATCCATATATATTCATGTTATCATCATCTTGAGATACATAATTTATGTTTAGTCTAAAACAATATTTCCCAAAGATCTCTTGAGTTGGAAATTGGACTCTAATACAAAATATCACAAACCCAAAAATCCAAATTACAAATTTTTGACCTTTTGAGTTGTGAACTGATTTCCAATAGGTTTATATGTTCATGAGGTAAAATTATTCCAATAATTCATATAATTTTCCTCAATAATTACACCATTCATGATTATAAATTAAACATAAAGTTGTCAAAACTTTTAACGTCTAAGATAGCTGAAATTCCAATAGATAATACAATGATAAATTTTGCATGGTAAATACAATATATGATAACTAATACATACCAAATAAGTAATTCAGCTTCATAAAAAAACATTAATAGATTGATTTATGATTAAAAATATTAAGACAACATGCAAAGTGTTCATTGGCTCTTGGCATGAATAACTAGTACTTTTATGGAGACTACTTAAAATATGTTTTAAAAATAAATAATTTACTTAACATATGCTTCCCCATTAACTTTTAACTCTCATATATTCATTGGGAACTTAATCCATAAAATGGTTGATTATCCCCATGTGGGGTTGACAACATTACTTTAGGATATAAAACTCCTTTATGTATAACTTATTTCCATCATATTAAACAATCTAAAATTCATTAATTAAACTCTTTATTAATTAAAATTTAATTTTATTCCTAGCCTCAATGGATTGATTTAAATTATAAATTAGTTTATATTCATAACTTGGCAACCTAGGTTTCATTTTCAAACTTTAACTCATTAGGGATTCCATAAATTTATAAGTATATATTTGGTAGAAATAGTGAATATAAATCTTAGATTAGACTAATAATTGATTTATAACCTTGGTGGAAACATCCTTATAATACATAATCCAATTTATATATTTCAATAATAAAAATCATTCATTTATGAAATATTCATAAGATTAGAATACCACATCTTGTTAGGTTATTTTCTATCCAAATCAAAACCAATAAACTGATTCTTTACTCAAATAAAATGCATTTAATGAAATATTCTTATATACCTTTATTTAACCCTACATTTAGAGTTTGGAATCCTTTTTTATAATGGATTATATAGGGTTAAGAAAATAGAAATGACAATGCACAAGGATCATAATCACATTTACAACAAGATAATTAGATGTTAAACTTAGATATAACACATGCTAAATTTACTAAATTGAGATAGGATAAATATAGAAAGTACATCTATTATATATATGGAAATAAAAAAGAAATAATGTACTTAGATAGTTATGATGCTAACACAGTTCTAGATCTAGAATAGGTAGGAAGAAAATTAGAAGATGATTATAGAACAATCACCAAATTCTAGATTGAGTGATTATATAACTATGGACACTAGCATTAGCCTGAAATGGTTGCATTGACATAGGTATCTTACTATGATGCATGTGTCCTATATAGAATAACTACTAGAAAAGGATGGGACCACTTGGATGCTTATGGGTTTGTCTTTGCCTTCACTCTAGTGCATTAAGATATGGGTCATGGACTGTCACTCCTCATGAAATTACAAAACCCTAGTTCTTCATATTCATAGTGACCTTGGAAAAAATGGGTTAGTGGGATCATAGTGCTGAATTAACCCCAAAGACATTTCTATCAATGATCATTTCCTACATAGAAAATACTCTAAGGATGACCTCAAACTGATGTAGTTTTACACTACTTGTTGGCTTGTGTGTGAATCATGCAATATGTGATAAGCAACAATAAAAATGATCTATCTTGTAACTTGGTAAATATAGCACTTGATAATGATCCTTCAGTACTTCATACCTATAGATGCATTGTCCCTATGATTGATATACAAATAAGAAAAAATAGGGAAGCTTTTTCTCACTCAAGTGTTTGATTGAATGTCTTCTATAAGTTACTTGGTGATTAGGTTAGACATTTATAGGTGAGGAATGAATGAGGGTTGATCTTATATTTATATCAATCCTTTTGGAAAAATAACTCACATTAAATCACTTACACTGAGCATTAGGATATATTTCATTTGTACATTAGATGACTCTAGGGCATTAGACATTTATGTCATAGAAGGGAACCTACATTGACATAGGCATCTGTTTAGGATGCTAGTATCAAGGGATTAGGAAAATAGGTACATGCTCAAACTTAGGTTATAATCATTTTGGGCAAGATAGAAGGCTTGATAAATTAACATAAGATTGGTCATACCAAAATACAAGCTAAGGGGCACAAGATAGAGTAAATGTGAGACTTTTAGAAGTGGGAAAGTTCTAGAACTAAGATAAAAAACCAAGGTCTAAGTTTTTCAAGTATACAAGACTGAGATGCTATATAATCAATAAATATCATCTAGATTTACCCCTCTTTAATCTAGTAATGAAATTACTACTTTACAGAAAAGGAATGCATACTTGGGTGTGTATAACACACTTTATCTTTGCGTGAGCCCAACTTGAGTGATTTTTTGGTGACTAACCTCCAACTAAGAGCATGTTACATTATATAATTAGTGCATATAATATGTATTTTAAATTATTTAAAATTGATTAAAATTTAAAAAGAAAGGTTCAAGAGTACACCTATGTATCAATGTAACTACCTTATCTATTGGCAAGCTGATTTGAAAAGATATATCATGGTAAGGATTTAAAACTAATATTAGGACAAATATAGATAAATATGGAAAGTGCATACATCTAATGAGATCGAGAAATATTGGAGGGAAAATGCCCATAACCTTAGAGAAAAGGTGAGTTACCACTATATGAATGTAAATTAACACACATTAATATGTGCACTCAAATCCCTAAGGTCTATCCAAGGTAGCTGACATGATGGATGGGTTATGGGGTTGGTTGATTTTTTGGTGGAATTAGATTTGGGATAGGTAGTGGTAATGGGTTCTTATGATGAAACCAAAAGACCTTATTAGTGTCTCAATGCTAATTAAGAGAGTTAAATTATACCAACATAGAACCCTAAGGTCCATTAGTCTCAAATATCATAAGAAGGTGGAATTATTGGTCAATGCTAGGTTTAGTAAAATGAGGGAGATCGAGTTGGATGACTCGTGGGAAAGATCTACTTATTGGGTTAACTTTGCCTAGTCAATGTCATACATTTAATGTGAATGATATAAGATAAGTCTATTATTGAGGAGAATAAAGAGGTGTAGATGGGAGAATAAAATTGGATAACATTATGTTAATGTCTCATATTTTATAGAAGGATAATGATATGTGGATTGGGGATGTGTTCTTTCTCTTCTAAAATGGCTAAAGACTCTACAATGAGGTGGGGAATTGGAGTGGATCAAAAGACCTCACATTTTAATTCAATGCTAATGTATTACTAAGATAAAATGGTTGGAGTAGGTGATATAGTTTTAGTGAATAAATTATTCCAGATAAGACCTAGTGTATCAATGAGGGTCATCCAAAGAAAACTAAACAAAAGCTAGGTAAAAGCGTATGAGCTTGTTCAAGTAATGGCTTGTAAAGTTTGCTTACTGAAATGTTAAATCAAGGATTGATGTATGGTGTTTGTGCATATGGACAAGGATTATATGTGATTTGTTTTTTTGCATGTGTTACTAAGGATTTTAGTATTACTTTCGTGTATTAGCAAGGATTTTGACACTATTTTTGTTGTTTTTATATTTCTTTTATTTTTCAGAAATAAATGCTTGATTACTAAAAATAAAGTTCTTAACATAAAATAATAGAAAATTTGAATATAAATGAAATCAAAACTCTCTTTTTAAATCCTTTTCAAAATTTTGAGACACATGCAAAGAAGAGGGTAAGAAATATATGCTATCATGCAAGATGCTGATTTTTCCTCGTTCTACTTATATACAAACTAGATGATTTTTTGTATTATTTTGTATGGGATGAAATAGATGTATAAATTGAAAATATTTATGAAAATAATTTAATATTAAATCTGATCTAAAATATCAGCAACAAAACTCTTTCTATGAATTTTCTTTTCTACAAACAAACTAGCTTAGCTTTTCAACTTCTCTAGTTTGCTAAGAACAAGTTTTTACGAATGATTTGCTAGAATGGAAATAAGAGATGTAAGTTATTATTTTATATTTTAAAATATGAAAATAATATTTCTTTTAACTTTTCAAAATAAATAAGATCAACAATATACTACTCTTATGTATGCACCTATGGTTGCCTTTGTTTCTATGTTTGCCTAGGTGATTGTCTAGAATGTAAAAAACTTGTTTAGATATTGAATAAAATAAAAGTTGTCTTGGTTAGAAATTAATTGGATATTTGATAATATAATTTTTATGATGATTGGTGAAATGAAAGATTAATTTAAAAGTAAACTAATCTACTAAAATGCAAGCACAAATCAAAACTAGCTATGTTTTTATAGTAAAGAAAAATGAAAAGGAATAGATCTATTTCACTATAAAATTCAATTATTTTTTTAAATATATAAATATAATTTAACACAAAAATAATATACACTAAAGTATAATATAATAAATAAAACAAATATTATAAATTAAAATAACTACAACCTAATTCTAGAATAAATCAGTTGAAGTGTATATAGTGTGTTGATAGGATAATCCTTGGTATGTTAATTTTGTATGTTGTTTATATATTATATAAAATATGTAGCTAGAGGTTGAAAAAGCTATGGAACAATATGAAAAAGGGGGAAATAAAATACACAAATAGAGATCAACTAAACTAAGGTTGGAAAATGTCTTGGCTTGCAAAGTCTAGGTTACTTTCACTAAGAACACTTCTTCATTTGTGACTATGTAGCCAACTTAAAAACAATAGAGGCTAGGCCAAAATTCTCAATAAAAAATTATAATGGAAAATTTTGGATATAAAATTAGGCCAAAATTGACCTTATTGAATAAAGAGATAGGAGCTTGCACGGATTAGTTCAACTAAGTGTGACTATGAATTCAAGTTGAGAGGAACTGCAGAAGACTAAAAATAGAAGAGGGAATGAACTAGGCATAATTGGAGGTGAACACAAGGTGGTAAAAATTAAAAATGTAAAGTTATTTATACAAAACATGTGAAAATTAGAGTTGGAGGAGCTAATTTTGGAAGGTATTTCCATTATGATAGAACTATCATTTTATGAAAGGGTGGCTATAAAAATATTGCTTAAGATGACACAAATGTCATTAATAATTTAAATACCACTAAATTTTTAATTCAAAACCACCTCTTTATGTCAAAACCACTTCCTATATTACACAACCATCATAATGGTTGTGTAAAACAAGGGGTATTTTTGTAACATATAAGGGTGGTTCTATCACCTAGGGTAGTAATTCTATTACCCATGGTTAGTTTTTAAGATAAATCAAGAGTGAATAGGAAGGACAGAGTCAAGGGGAATGAAATGGGATAAGAAATGAATAAGGAAGCCTAGGGAAGGGATAGAGCTAGAGAGTCCCATGTGGAGAAAAAATAAGAAGTCATTACATCATCTTCAGATTTGTATTAGAAGTGTCACACCATGTAAAATTTTGGTGCATACATATTACCCCCTTGGGAGGGTGCCTTGTCATGAGTTGGCAAGGTGTATTCCCAATTAAGGCATGCAAAAATGGAATGAGAGGTTAGAAATATTTACTCTACTTAACCAAATGGAGGAGGGAAGACTATTGAGACTCTGTACAATTTGGAGATAGAAGACATGATTCAAGTGTGATTTTAAAGAAAAAGCAAAAAACATAGTGTAATCAAAACATGGAAATAAATATGTACCATATGTGTGGGGAAGTTCATACTACATAGACTATCATGTTAATGGACTGAACCTAGTGCTAATCCATGTATACCTAAAAAACTGTAAAACTTACTATATGAGAATAAAGGAGATTATTAAAATGTTAGTGGTAAAATACTAATTTGAAAGATACATGAAATATAACTTATATGTACAATAATAAACACTAAAACAAAATATTATGTCAATAATTGAATTTTTTTGAACCAAAAGGGCTATTTTGGGTCCAATATATTCAAAAAATTGCCAAAATAGTTCATTTGTGTCATTTACCTTTTGAGAGTTTTTTTAGCTCTAGATTTTTGTTGACTATGTTAAGTACATACAGTCATAAAAAATAGGGTGATGAGAGGATGGTGAACATCCCATTGATAAAAGTGTCGTTAGGCATAATCTGGTCAATTTTTGTCAACTTTTCATTTTTGACCCAAATTTGAAATTTCAATCCAATCTTAGTTGAAATCCAACCAAATTTAGAAAAAATTGTTTCATGGGAGTTGTTGGAGAGGGTAAGTTAAGGATTTGTATAATTTGTTAGATTTTGGGTGAATTTTTAGTAGGATTTCAAAGTTTTTGGAGAAGCTATGGGTGGCTAGTGGAATCACCACTCAAGTTTTAGAACCATTGCCATTTGTAAGGTGTTACCATAATGTCACCTTGGGATGGTTACACAACTACCTGAGGTAGTTATGTTACTATCATAGAGAATTTTTGTAATCATCATAGGGTGGTTTCATAACCACCACTTAAAAACATAGGTGGTTATTTATATTATGTAGACACCTAAAACTGGCCATCGATAACCCCCAATCAGGGTTTTGACAAATTTCCACCCAAAATGCATAATTTGGACTAAAAACACTAAAACATGCTAAATGATGTGAAACTAACATATTCAAGTGCTAAATTTGTCTAGGGTATCCCTAAATGGGGCAATGCAATTTATGGGCTAGCTAACTTTGATCATATCATTCTGAGTCAAAATGCCAAATTTGCACTTGGGTGTTCTAGATTGCTCTTTCTTATCAAATATATTATACAAGATGTGTGCCTTTATTATTTGTTGTCAGTATCATCCTAAATGGGATAACAGCTCCAATGCATCTGACATCACCTTCTAATTTTAATCCAATCAAATTTTGGACCAATAACAAGGCATTCTGATCAATTTGAGTAATTTGTGCATAAAGTGCTTAAACATGCTTAAGAGATAATTAATCCAAATCAAGGCCTAACTAATAATTCCATGGAAACTTGTTGAATACTTATTTTTGGAAATGAATATTGAATATCTGTATCATCAAGTGACCTCATTTCTTGGGAAGACATCCCTAGGCCATAAATGCCATAAATATCAAGATTCATGCCCTCCATGCCTCATCAATGGCTTCCATGATGCCCTCCATGCCTCTTAATTTACCCTTCTTCCAATGTCATGATGAGGATAATTACAAACTTAATTCCAAAAATTGAATTAATCCTCAACCACACATCTCAATCTTGAGATGGATGGTTCAAGTTGATTCTAGACATTCTCAAAAAATTATAAATAGGAGGCCTCACCACATCATTTTTAAGTCTTAGTAATGCAAAGTTATAATGCAAAAATGATTCCAAAAGCCATTTCAATTAGTGTTACCATGCTAAATTGATTCCAATCCAAGCCACAAGCTAAAGGTGTCAAGGAGAGATGGAGGTATCCAAGCTTCCTTTGATGAAGAATTCATGAACACAAGCCGAGAAAGCCACTACAAAAAGAATTTTGGAGCATCCAAGGATGGTAAAAGAAAGTTTCTTTTGCATTTTAGTTGTGTGATTTATTCATGTTTGTTAACTAATCTCTCCCTAGTGTCTAGGCCTAGAGATTTTATGTTAGTTAGTGTGTTCCTTTCATTTTGTTTTCATTTTAGTACTAACCCCATACTAACCATCCTCTCTTGAGTCAAATTCCAAGATCACATTATAGCACGCTCGATGGGACTAGATGCATCTCACACCTGAAGAAGATTATTTTACAACTTTGAAATATTTATTTGGACCCTTAAAACTCTTGCAAATTATTTTTCTAATTTTATTTTGCCATGATTTTACACAATAATTGATGTCAGAAAGTAAGATCAACATCAGTTACATAGCTTAACCGACGTTGGTTATCAAAACTAACATTAGTTAGATACCTATCAAGATGGTCACATTGGTATAACCAATGTCAGTTAGATAACTGACATTGGTTAGCCAAAGTAACCATTATCAGTTGTATATAACTGACGCCGGTCACTATGTTTTCCTTAAAACACAAAACCAAGAGCTCTTTTTCCAAAGTTCATTGTTTCAAACCAAAAAGAGCTTCAAAGCTAAAGGCTATGCTAAAATTTTTGCTACAGGACCAAACTTGACATTTGCTTAAAACATGTTTTAGATCACTTTTGCATGCTTAAAAATCAATTAAGAACCTTGTTTTGGTGTTTAATAAAGATTTTTTTTGATGTTTATGGTGAATGTTTTCAAAGTTTTCAACTAAGACCAAGGGGTCAAATGAACACCACCAAATCTTTCATTTGGGCTTAAAATTTAACACACTTATCAATTCTTGTTTGCAATAGTTGTTTAATTAGAATTTGTTTGGTAAAAAGAGGAATGTTATGTATATGTTCTTCCATTTGTCCCCTTTAGGGAACCCTTGGAATCAAAAGTGCCATTCCTATTGTAAGTAGCCTAGTCCAAGGCTTAGAAAGAAATTCATCTAAAGCACTCCCCAAACACTCATCAAAGTTTGGGTGATCTTGAAAATGATCCTAAAGTCTTTCTACTTTCATGCTTTCTTTATTTTTATGCAAACTTGGCTTGTGAGGGGGACTTAATCACCTCCCATGAGTTCTTTAGGGAAGCTTTGACCCAGGGTTTCACCTCCCAGTATTGACTTCATTTGGCTCTTTTGGAGTTGCACATGGGACATAGTGGCACTTTGACATCGCACTACACTGAGCGAACAATAGTATGTAGTGGTTGTAAAAAGGACTAGACCTTTTTGCAATAATCCAAGTCATACAGACCCAAAATCCATGCTTTTATTTTGTATTATTTGGCATGAAAGTTATTGTGCAATTAATTCCCCTATATCATTTGAAAACTTGTTAGATCTTAGACAAATCCCCATTTGTTGTGAAATTATTTTTGGTACAAGGTGCACCTTAAGGTCCATGTCATAGTACTATTATTTGATAGAAGGGGGGTGTAAAAACCATACTATATAATGCACATTTACTTTTGTATGAACACTTAAAATACTCTCAAATGACATATATTGATAGATTCAAACAATACCAAGCAACCTTGTCAGTTTAAGATCTAAGAGCGATTAGTTAGTTGGTCTTGTCTTAGTTTAAAGTCTTGTTTGAAGTGAAAACTTGGTGTAAACAAACAATCCAAACCAAACACATAGTCCAAATTTTCCTTTGAACAAAAAGGCATTATGCTACCCACGTGAGAACATCAATTTGCCTTGTTCAAAGTTCATCAAAAGCATGAGAGTCATATCATCCACTTTGGCATAGTTATGCTACCCAATTGAGTCTAGACCTTTACCAAAGTTGTTTAAAGTCCTTCACTTATAATCTAAATTTGGAATTGCACCTTTATAAGTTCATAGGGTTGATGTGTTAAGTGGGTTCACCATTTGCACTAAATTTGAGGGAACTTAGGTTTAATTTTGAATTTGGGTTAAGGCCATTTAAGACTCATAACCATTATTATCACTTAATAGACTTAAGCCATTTTATGTTAAACACTTATACTTTGATTCTATGCTCCACAACATTTTGAGTCAAGAAAAGTAGTGTTATGTTGTCAAAATTGTGGAAAATTATCTTTGCCTTAGAGAGTTTTTGAAATAAATTTTTTTTTGTCACACCTTTTGGGTAGTATAGTGTCATTACACTGCCCAAAACATTTCAAATATTGTTTCATAGACCAACTTAAATAGAGTTCCAAATTTATTGCTACATTTTTAGACCAATCTGAGTTTACTTTTGTGATCCTTTATCTAAAGCACAGTTATATCACTCACTTTTGTCTAGCTTATTTTTCAAAAGAGCCAAGTTTTATACCATTTTTATGAGCAAATAAATAATCTCTAAAGTGCCTTTTGTTTCATACCTTATACCTAGTTGATCAAGTTCATGACCAAGAATCAAATGCCTAGTGTTTGTTAGAAGTGTTTTAAATTTATTAGATTAAAACTTTCATATATTTTCAAAGTCTAGCTTTTGATGCCATTTGGCCAAGAGTCCTAGCACATGCCTTATTTGAGCCTAGCTTTTGACATTGCATTTGGCCAAAAGACCTTGTAAATTTTAAATTCCTAGATTATATTGATTTGAAACACTTTGACCTTAGAGTTTGGCATTTGATTTTCGGTCCATTTACTTTCTTATATTTATGTGAACAGTGAAACGTTAGATACTTCACACTAGCTTATTTCCTCAAATATCTTTGCATAAACCTTTTGATCCTTTTGACACATCTAGACCAAGTGGGAACATAATCTATTTTAGATTTTGTCCTTTTGAGAGTTTGTACAAATCTTTGACCTTTTATCATAAAGAATTGACTATGGATCCCAACATGTATTCCTACACTCATAGTGGACTCATGTACAATCCAAATATTAGTAATGTAGTTGCACATGATGAAATGGTGTAAGACCCCTATGCAAATAATATTGCTTATGAGATGGATCCTTATCCCTCATATAATACTCAATTAGGGGCACAAAGCCAAGATCCATTGGCTAACTATCTATTTAACACACCACCTTATTCAGAATAGGACAAAGAACAAACTGTACAATACCTAGCTACAATACCCATAATAGATGAGCCAATTCTTCAACAATCATATTCTACTAATAAAACTTCCATGTATGATCCATTTTCGTTTGAACGATATTTGTTAGAGAACAAAGACAAGATTTTGGTTAGAACCATAGAGGTAGGGGCCAAATTTCTATCAAAATTCCCTCATAAAAATTTACCAAGTCTAGTAAGAGTGGCCCACAATATCATTTACGATAAATAGGCTTCTTCTAACAATCCTATAGCTCTAGTTCAAAAAATGTATCAAGAACCTAATATATCTAATCAAGGCAAAAACATCATGGAAGATCAATTTGACCAAATGCAAACAACATATCAAACCTACTTGAATCTAGCACATGATTTCAATCAGATGAACGTGGTGAGTAGGCCTTTTATTGACCTAGTTCCTTCAATAGGAGTGTTGATAGAGTTAACTGGACAAGATAATTTGAGTTCTAACCCATTCATACAAACTACTTCGATAGATAACTTGATGCATATGCCCATTATTGAAGAAGTGTCTTTGGACTCTACATAGAATGGTGAGCCAAACATAGTAGACAATGTGTAAAAATGTCTAATCTTGATCAAATTGGTACTAATGCACAAACAATAGACAAAAACATGTGCTTATAGTTAATCCCATGAGTAGATCATCATACCAGGGAATATAATTTTTTACACCCTAACCTCAACTGACTTCTTCCTCAAGTGTACAACCTACAAAATTAGGTAATCAAACAATGACCAATGTCACACCTCAATGATAGAATGTGATGAATCCTACTCCCCCTCAACAAGTAACGAGTAGTATTCTACAATAGCAGATATAATCTAGTGTATCAATGTAATAGAGGAAAAATACATTTCCACCTCAATCAGGGGAAACTAATGTTCTATCTCACCAGGGCATGACAAACATACCTCTTTAGTCAAGACTAATATGTTAATTTAAAACTAAGCAATGACTAGTTAATAATGTGCAAATATTAGTCAGCGATAGATGCCAAATATGCAACCTAGTTTCACTTCCTCACAATTATTCATGCAACAAGAGGTACCTATGTTTCTCAAGTACATACTAGACAGACATTGGTTCAAAATATGCCACAAATTCAGAGATAGGGTCTTGGACCACAAGTTTCCACTCCATAACAAGGTTCGATTAACTAGTAACATGTCCCTTTTCAAACATGGTAGGCATAGTATAGTTATATCCCTCCATCATAACCATAAAATCCTCCAAGTCAAACCTTTATTACCAACCCAAACCAGAATATCACATAGCCAAATGTGCAATTTCATGAACATCCTAATCCATGTATGTATATTCCTAGTCCATTCCCCAACCAAACCAATATACCTCAATGGGTATCTCCATCATACCCTGGTCAAAGTGTCCCACTTTTGACCTCTCAACCATCTAACTAAACCAATATTCTCCCTCAAACCAATGTTCCTTCCAATTTTTTATCCCAAGAATTACAACAAATGAAGGATGCAACTACTACCATTTAGGCTGGGAAGCAGACTAAAAAGTTCAAATTGAATGATGTGTGTTCCTCTCCATTCAACATGGAGTATTTGTAGATACCATTTCCTCTAGGGTATGAACCATCCAAATTTGACAAATACAAAGGGAAAGGTGACCCTAAGGCTCATTTGACCAAATTCTTTATTGTATGTCAACCAATGGCATATAATCCTTTTGTTGTTATTTCTAAGGAGCTTGGCTGGACAATCCTTGGAGTGGTTTTTAAAGTTTCCCAAGAATTTAGTAATGGATTTTGATGATATTTTTGATAAATTTGTGCAACACTTTTCCTATAATCTTGAGCATGAGATTTCATTAGTGGAGTTAATGCAAACAAAGCAAAAAATATGGGGAGAGTTTTGTAAGTTATTTATAGTGATGGAGAGCCCTTGCAAGCCATTTCACCCATATTTTACTAGATAAATAATTAGCCGTTGTGTTTACTAAAAATTTTCATAGTGAGATAACTTATCATTTGAAACTACAATATGCACATACTTTCAAAGAGATCATTGATAAAGGTTTGTTGATCGAGTGGGTGCTCATCAATAAAGGAGTCATCAATCTTAATTCAATTAATCAAAATAAAGGTACCAATCAAGGAAATGGCCAACATCATCATCCTATTCAAGTGCAAGCATCACAACTAGCATAAGCCAATAACAAGGAAAGATTGAAGCAATTCAACTGCAATAGGAATGTTGTGGGAAATGGAGTAACTAAATCCCATCATGTCCAAACTGTGAAAACATCATCAACACCACCTTTTTAGCTTACTTCTACCTAGAAAACTCTCCAACTAGTACCACAAGCACAACCAAAACTTACAAAATAAATACAATAGCCTTTACCATTGCAAACCCCTCCTCCTAGGAGAATCATGCCTACACGTTGTGTCTTTAGTGACCTAGTGAAACCTATTTAATCTATATTTTTTAAGCTTGTTGCCACTAATCTGATTAGTTGGCCTATACCAAAGCATTATCTGTAAGGCATTCCTTATCCTAATTAGTACAATGAAAATGAATTATGTGATTATCATCAGGTCAATGCGTATAATCTATGAAGATGTGTCTAAATCAATAATTTAATTGAGAATATGTTGGAGAATAGGGAGATAACATTGGATAATGTTGATTCCACTTCAAATCAAACTCTTGGGATTTATCAAAACCCCTTTCCCTGACATAATAATCAATAACAACAAAATAATTAGCAATAGCAACAAAAATAATGACCAGTGCAACAATAAAATCAATAGTATCAAAATCAAAGGCCAAACTAGTAGAATCAACAAAATTAATAACAAAACCCACAAAGACAAAACAATGGACAAAACCAAGGTCAAAATGGTAACAACCAATAAACCTACCATGCAATTGCACTTGACTAAAATAGGGTTGTAGGTCATATTGCAGGGGGTAGCATTAATACCATCTCCATTAATCCTAGACCAAACACTAATCAGCCTACACCATTTTTAAACAATAATATTTTGCCAAATTACATGGATAATCATTCTTTGACCTGGGAGTGCATACATGCAAACCAAAAAACTAAGACTTCCCATTTTTGACCTTATATTGATAACTCATTCTTGCAATGTAACCAAATGCAGGTTCACCAGCAACTGAGACTTATCCTGTCTAATCCCACACCATTTCCAACATCAGTTAGCAATAATGGTCTAGTATTTAATCGCAATTGTGAAATCAAAACTCAGAGGTCAAAGATTACTATCCCAAGCCCATAACTGATCTAGAGTTTAGTTTGGAAAAAGTTTCCAAGTCATGATGAAACTAATTGCACAGTGTAGAGCTCATTGAGAGCTTTCTGACACTTTTTGTAGTTTGCAAAATGGACACAGTATGCCCAATTTATAAGCTGTTGAAGTTATTTTATGATAGGCAAAATAAGGAGGTGTCATAATTTATATGCGACAAGTGGACCAATCAAAGGTTGACATGTGGTAGTCAATTTTATACATTCATGCAAAAATTTGGTTGGTATTAGTGTTTGGTTTCAACATTTGGTCTTTTACAGGTGGTCGTATGGAGAACTGTGGGCCCCGATATTAGCTCGCTGGGGGCCCTCAGCAATGGTCGACACACTCTTTTTAGGGAGGGGTGCCTTGACCTCCTAATTTCATATTGCAATGTATTTTACTTTGATTTTAAATCATTCTATTGTGCCCACTAAATGCATGTGGGACAATTAAATTGTAAGTTTTTAAAGCTTGTAATTTTCCTTTTTATTATTACCAAGTAAACCCCATACGTCACATGGAGAACCAACTTACCATGGCCATCCAACTACCTTGCTGAGTCACAACTCAAGATTGAAGGCCGAGTCATTTCACATACCCTAAGATTGAAGACAACTGAGTTAAGCTCAAAGATCGAGCCACATTCCTATTCAAAGTTAGTGTATATGCTAAGTTAGGATAACAAACAAACCCATTATAGATTTAGCACCTCAAGCCAACCAAAAGGGGCATCGATAGTGTCAAAGGACATTGCCAACTTATTAAAAGGACACAAAGCTTTTCCAATTTGCTAATGTGGGATAAAAGATAAGCTAAGCACCTAAATTTAAGGCAGATGACTTGAACTCGTAACCTCCCATGCAAAAGGGATAGGACTTGACCACTTGAGCTATGAGTTCACAAACAATATAAACGACATGAACTTGTATTTAAAGGTAAGATTCACAGGACTGTGTATGATTATTTTTATAGGCTGAGAGCTAGATGGAAGGCTGGAGATAGCTAGCATATGGAATTTTCTCCAATATCTAACCTGATATACATTATTATTTGGATAGACCAATAGTTTGAGTGAAGGGATAAAAGCAAATTCAAAAAGGGATTGAAGACTGAGGAAGGTTTCCATGTTGTTGAGCTTGAATTTATCAGCATAGGTGGAATTCTTAGATAGAGATCAGACTTGAGGGGAATTTTTCAATGTTTCAAAAAATTTGTAAGCCATTTTTTTGTGAAAATTTAATAGAAATGGTCCTCACTATTGGGCAGACCCAAAGACGTAGGCAAGAGATGCCAAACTCTGTTATCAATGTCGGATGGTAAAATTGTCTTTGTTTGCATGTTTTAAATTTAGTTTTTCTGATTTTTAAATTAATCAAGAATACATGCAATTTATAAAATTAATAATTTATGGCATTTGATTTAAAATAAAAACTAGTTTAATTAGTGAATGGAAGTTAAAAGTCTTGTGATGGTTCCAATCCAATTCGATAATCAAGAACATTTTTGCCAAATAATTTGCAAGTTCTTTTGAGTATTTTGAGAATTTGTTAAGTTTGAGAAATTTAGAATCTGTAGTTTTTAAACTTCACTTTGAGTTTATCAGTGTAGTTTACAGATCAAATTTTGGTATCAGAGTAGTTAGAAAGTTGGGGTAGCTTATGATTGTGTGATTTGACAGTTGCTTTTAGTTTATTGGTTATCAGTATCACTTGATTAGATTGTAGTGTGCATTTGTGGATTCAATGTGTTTGAAGGAAACCATGGGTAAGTTGTCACATAAGGCCAAGATGAAATAGCTTGAAGCCATCAACACTTAGATTCAAGATGAGAATGCCTTCCTAAGATGTAAACTCTATTCCCTTGAAGAGAAAATTGAAAGTTTGAAATTAGAGCTTGAAACTAAGGATGAGCTCTTGATCAAATTATAGTGTGGTGAACTAAAGAAGGCCATACCTTCTACTTCAGATGCATAGACTATGACTGAGTACACTGTAAGTTATTCACCAAGTAATTCGTCTTCTTCTTTCCATTCAGATTCAGATTCAAGTAATGATACGTTTGGTAGTTTTGAACAACACACTAAGGGTATAGGATCCAAATTTTTGAAGAAAATGGGCTTTAATGGAAGAGGTCTTGGTATAAATGGCCAAATAATTACTAACCCAATACAAGTAGAGCATAGATCTCTTTATGCAGGTTTGGGTTACACTAGTGAGCATGTGGATATTGGAGAAACTTACTCCATGGATAAAGGAAGACAAGCTTCTGATAGCAAATGATTGAGGCTACTAGTAGAGCATGTACAGTGTAAAAAGGAAGGTAGAAGAGGTATTGAGATTCCACCTCCTAGTTCCTACACTAGAGTTAACACTAAATCTTTTGATCCACTTTTTATGTTTAAGAAATTTGGATTTAACATTCAGAATATAATGCAATCATTTCCTTGCACTTTTTGTGGAATGCATAACCACAGTGTTGCATTTTGTTGGAAGAGACATGCTTTGATTAAGCTGATTGTAGGTGTTAAAGACCATTCTCATCATGGCAAAATGAGAAGAGGTAAAAGGGAGACCTCACCTAAGAAGGTTTTATTTTCTCATTTCCATATGAGTGGACATCAGATTGATCATTTTTTTAAACTTCAATCATCTTATCATTCTATAAATGGTAAAACTAAGATGATTTATCAACCTGTTAATAAGGTCAATGAAGTTAAATCAATCCATAATGGTGTTAATGAATCCACTAAGGAAATCAAGTTAACTAGGCAAAAAATTTGATTAAGTGGATTTATAATGCATTTATTTGTCAAAGTATTGTTAAGAATTCTATTAAGAGAAAGAACAAGCTTTGATGATGCATTAGTAGAGTTTGTGAGAAAACTTTGAGACATATTTATCATTTGAAGTATTTCAATTCTCACCTTATGTTTAATAGCTCTATGTTTTTAGAAACTCCTATTTATGCTGAGTGAGTTGTCTATAGGACTTGAACTCATTTGATTAGTTAGAGATAATAGTAGAATGCATGTTGTAGGTTGAGTTAATTCCTTACAACACTTGTCTCAAATTTGACTGTTCTTTTAAGAATGTATCTATTTTTGGCACATGGATGTATAGTTGCATTGTAAGACCCTATGGGCATGTTTAGATGTTAGGCAATATACACTTTGTGTTATTTGAATTTTATTAGCATATAAGTACCATATCAAGGAATTGTATTACAACATGTCCACAACATTTATTGTATGTTGTCGGCATTAACAAACTTGTTTTGAAATTACATTGGGAATTGTTTCAGTTATTGATAGTTCACTGCTTTACATGATGTGACATGGGCAGATATTTTTGGTATGTTTTGATCAGTTTATTGGCAGTTGCAGATTCCTTTACTCATACCATGTGTAGGCATTTTTAGTTGAGTTGTGAATCATTTCTTTTTCAAATGTTTATCTCTTGCTATGATTGGGTTAAGTGTGATGTGATGTAGTAGACTAGTTATCACTTTTCAGGAGATAGTAAACTTTTGGAAACTAAAAGCCTCTTTTGTAGGGAGGTGTGATCTAGAGTTCAGTTCTAAAAAAATTTCCAAGTCATGATGAAACCAATTACACATTGTAGAGCTCATCGATATCTTTTTGATGCTTTTTGTGGTTTGCAAAATGGACACCGTATGCCCAAGTTATAAGCTACTAAAGTTATTTTGTGACAGGCAAAATAAGGAGGTGTCATAATTTATATACGACAAGTGGACCAATCAGAGGTTGACATATGGTAGTCAGTTTTGTACATTCATGCAAAAAATTGGTTAGTGTTTTGGTTTGGTTTCAGCGTTAAGTCTTTGACAGGTGGTCATATGGAGAACTGCGGGCCCTGTTATTGGCTCACTGGGGGCCCTAAGTGAGGGTCGACACATTATTTTTAAGGAGGGGTGCCTTGACCTCTTAATTTCATATTGCAATGTATTTTACTTTGCTTTTACATCATTCTATTGTAACCACTAAATGCATGTGGGATAATTAAATTGTAAGTTTTGAAAGCTTGTAATTTTACTTGGTAATATGTTGTATTTATTATTACCAAGTAAACACCATACATCACATGGAGAACCAACTTACCATGGCCATCTAACTACCTTGATGAGTCATAGCTCAAGATTGAAGGCTGAGTCATTTCACATGCTCCAAGATTGAAGACAATTGAGTTAATCTTGAAGACCGAGCCACATTCCTATTAAAAGTTAGTGTATATGCTAAGTTGGGACAAAAAACAAACCCATGATATATTTAGCACCTCAAGCCCACCAAAAGGGGCATCAACAGTGTTAAAGGAGGCCGCCAACCTATTAAAAGGACACAAAGTTGTTCTAATTCACCAATGTGGGACAAAAGATAAGCTAAGCACATAAATAGAAGGCCGATGACTTAAACCTATGACCTCCCATGCAAAAGGGATAGGCCTTGACCACTTGAGCAATGGGTTCACAAATAATATAAATGACATGAACTTGTATTTGAAGGTGAGTTTTGCAGGACTGTGTATGATTCTTTTTATAGGCCAAGAGCTCGATAGAAGCTTGGAGATAGCTAGCAAATAGAATTTTCTCCAATATCCGACCTGATATACATAGGGTAATCCTTTTAGTTATGTTTTTTAATTGAAAAAGAATGTTTTTATTATTATTTGGATAGCCCAATAGTTTGAGTGAAGGGACAAAAGCAACTTCAGAAAGGGATTGAAGACTAAGGCAGGATTTCATGTTGTCGAGCTTGAGTTTATCAGCGTAGGTGGAATTATTGGATAGAGATTAGACCTGAGGGGAGTTTTGTAGTGTTTCAAGAAATTTGTAAGTCATTTTTTGCACAAATTTAATAGAAACGGTCCTCACTACTGGGCAGACCTAAAGACATAGGCAAGAGATGCTGAACTCCGTTATCAATGTCAGATGATAAAATTATCTTTGTTTGCATGTTTTAAATTTAGTTTTTCTAATTTTTAAATTAATCAAGAATACATGAAATTTCTAAAAATTGACAATTTATTACATTTGATTTGAAACAAAAACTATTTTAATTGGTGAATGGAAGTTAAAAGTCTTGTGATGGTTCCAATCCAATTTGATAATCGAGAACACTTTTGTGAAATAATTTGCAAGTTATTTTGAGTATTTTGATAATTTGTTAAGTTTGAGAAATTTAGAATCCATAATTTTTAAACTTCACTTTGAGTTTATCGGTGTAGTTTATAGATCAATATACATCCACCATTTGGCCTATCATCTAACCAACTATTCAGCCTCAGAATAAACCATTCACTATTGACCAAGATAAGAAGTTTGATATTATGGAATAATTATAGAAGACACCAACATAGATTTATATTTTAGATTTTTTTTTAATGTAAATAATCCACAAAAACATCTTGAATTATTTTTTGACCTAATCCATTATTGCTAGTGACATATCCCCTAATAAATTTCAAGCTTTGGTTGGACACCTAGCTCCATCCCAACAAGTCACATTCAACTAAAATGATTTGTCTTCCCTTGGCCCTCTCAATAATAATCCATTATACATATAAGTTTATATAATATGGCATAAAGTGAAATGTGTCCTTATAGACAATGGATTTAGCCTCAACATAGTATCTCTAAAGCTCATCAAGCTTCTTGGGTACACAATGGCAAATCTTCAGCCAAAAACAATAACCATCAAAGCCTATGATAATCAGGAAAGAGAATCACAAGGCACCGTTAATTTTCCAATTATCATTGGGCCTTTGACCTATGATACACTTTACCATGTGCTTGATCTTAAGTTATCATATAATATACTTCTAGGCAGGCCTTGGTTACATGAGATTTATGCAGTCCCTCAATGCTGCACCATTGTATCAAGTTTTTCCACTCATGGATGGAAGTGAATATTCTAGAAGATTTACACCCATATGAACATTATAAGCATCTTGAGGCTAAATTTAAAATCTATAATTATCAGTATGACATGAATCTAAGTTCTAAGTAGGATAAAGAAAGGCTATACTTATTGATCCTTCATGCGATAATTGCATAGATCCGAGTACCTTGGATTCCCTTTCCCACATGCCACCTCCTGAATATTCCAATCATTTCACCATTTTAGATAATAGACCAGGAGAATATGTGACCCATGATACATTTTATATTGCTAATCTTCCTCAGAATCTAAAAACCTTTGGGTGACCTAAAGTCACCTCACATATGTATTGGCAACAAAAGAATAAAGATAAATGACCTGTCACATTTGTACCAACATCTAGCCTAGAACTTGACCCTCTTAAAGGGGATTAATCATGGTTATACAATGACAACCAAGCTGATTGTTATAAAAATGCAAAGTATCTTATTCCTAATAGGATCATAGAGCATCACAATTATGAAAGAAGAGGCCTTAGACCGAATCAACAATGAACCATTGAGCCAATTTCCATGACTAAGTATGAAAGACCTTATGGACTTGGATTTAAACCCCTTGGGGGTGATCCCACATATATTATTCAAACTCTATCACCAATGACCAATAATTATGATGTTGATAATTACGTAGAGTCTAATCATAGCCTCACCTTTGATAACTTAGTTGAAACCAACCTATTTGATAACAATGCCATTTATATCCTTACCTTATCTATTCATCACAACCTTTTGCCATTATATTATCCCTAACTGATAGATTGGGACCAACAAGAATCCAATCTTCCAATTGATGAGTTTTAAAATGATGAGGCATTTTGTGATTTATTAGGCCTTAGAGACAATGTTCCATTGGGAGATCAAAAATTAGGATTCTCAATCACATTGGATCTTGCAGCCTATTTTTAAGAGCGAGTGAACACCCATAGCCAAAAAAAAAAAGCAAAACATTGAGGTCCCAAAGTGAAAACCTCTTTGAGGCACTTTTTAACCAGGGAAAAATTAAAGATAAAGGTCAATCTAGTGGTGAAAATCTATTTTAAGTGATATTAGATGGGAGTGTTCATTATTCTTTGAATTTAGACCAGGAGACCACCAACAATGAACTTGCCTATGGATCCAAGTTTAGCTTTGAGGAATAACATGTATTTGATTAAATTCTTCAATAATTTTTTACTATTTTATGACATGGCTAAATCTTCTATTAGGGGACTTAGATTCATCATGCCTAAGAGAAGTTGAAGATCAAGTTATAACAGAGGACCCTGACATAATTCAACAATTCAAGTCATTACGTACTATCCTAGAAGATGGTTTGACCCTTCTAGTAAAAGATATAACAAAGGTAAATATCGAGACTCCATCAAACTTGAAATAGATAAAATTAGGCATTTCCCTCACTAAGGAGTAATATGACATCTTTAGAGATCTATTGAGAGAATTTGTAGATATCTTTGCATGGGCCTATTCTAACATGCCAGGTTTAGACCCCACCTTGGTTCTACACCACGTTGTGATTAATCCTGATGCTAAAATAGTAAAAAAAAAGTTACATAAGATGCATCCTCACATTACTATATTGGTAAATAAGGAATTGGAAAAAATCTTAGAATCAGGATGTATTCGATCCATTGATTACTTAGAATGGATCTCTAATGTGGTTCTTGTTAGTAAAAATCTTGAAGAGATCAGAATTTGTACTAATTTTTGAGACATCAACAAAACTTATCCTAAAGATGATTTTCCCTTGCCTAATATCAATATGATCATCAAATCCATGGCCAATTATTAAATGCTTTCACTCATGGATGGTTTTTTAGGATACAACCAGATCAAAATAACACTAGAAGACCAACATAAAATAGTGTTCACCACTCCATAGGTAACATTTTGTTATCAAGTGATGCCATTTGGACTTAAGAATGTTGGAGCCACCTATAAAAGGGCCATGACTATCATATTACATGATATGATGCATGATATTATTGAAGACTATGTCGATGACATATTGGGAAAATCCAAAACCAGGGCTGACCATCTAGTAGTGTTGTGTAAGATATTTAAAATATTACAGAAGCACAAAGTTAGAATCAATCCAAAGAAATGTGTGTTCAATGTAACTTTAGGAAAATTACTTGGCTTCACATATCTCGTAGAGGTATTGAATTTGATCTAGCTAAAGTGCATGCTATAACTGAGATGTCACCACTAACTAATTTAAAGCAACTCTGTAGTTTGTAGGGTAAGATCCATTCAATATAACACTTCATCTCTCAATTAGTAGACAAGTGCCATACATTTACACACCTTTTGAATAAAGGAGTTGAATTTCACTAGGATGATCATTGCCAAATATCTTTTTAAGAACTCAAAGACTATCTTATTAATATGCCTATTTTATTACCTCTTATGTCATGAAAGCAATTTTTACTATACCTATCACTACCAACCACACTCTAGGGGCACTCTTGGCTCAACATGATGACAATAGAAAAGAGCATGTCATATACTACCTAACTCATACCTTGGTTACATATGAGCATAACTATGCATCTATTGAAAAAGCTTATCTAGCCATGGTCTTCATAGATTAGAAATTATACCGTTACATGTTGAATAATAAGACCATGGTCATTTAAAAAGTATATCCACTCAAGTATCTACTATCTAAAATAGATTTTCAAGGTAGAATAGCTAAATGGATTATGCTTCTCAGTGAGTTTGACATAGAGTATGTCAATTAGAAGGTAATCAAGGGACAAGTTATTACAAATCAACTTACTAAAATACCTATCATAGACACACACCACTCACATTTCTATTTTTTGATGAATCCATAATGACTGCCATTGACACGCCCCTTGAGGAGCATCCTTAAACACTCTATTTTGATGGTTCATTCACTGCACATGGATCAGGGGCATGCTTATTTTTTTATTACACCATAGGGGGATCTAATCCATAAATCATTTAGAATTATCTTTCCTTATACAAACATGGCTGAGTATATAGTACTTATTGTAGGACTTTGATAAGCATTGCATTGGAATATATCTCATCTCCAAGTTTATGGTGATTCTTAGTTAATCATCAATCAGGCCACATATCATTTTTAGACCAAAGATGACAAGCTAGTTCTATATAAAGCCATGGTCGACACTCTTAAATAATAAATTGCCAACATTTAGTTTGAGCACATACCAAGGACTAGTAATATAACTACAGATGACATGGCTACTAATAGCTCTCTGATTTGACAAATAGATAAATCTAGAGAGTATTAGTTCCTCATCCAGAATTTGTCAACACTAGCTTATGAACATTCAACTATTGTAATGATTTTTGATATTTTTGGTCCTAATTTTATTTGGTACTCAAACCTTTACAACTACCTTCATGACCAATTTATACCACCTACCTATCTCAAAAATAAACCAAAGCCTTTATTCATCATTCCATTCATTATAATTTACTAGGATCCACCCTTTATCACTATAGTTTTGATGGAACTCTGATTTGTTGTTTAACTTTAGCAGAGTCTATGCTAGTGTTAAAAGAAGTTCATGAAGGAGCATGTGGATCTCATTCTAGTGGGGAAATCCTATCCAAAATTATCTTGTGTATTGGTTATTATTGGCCCACAATAGATGAAAATGCCACTGCATATGTAAAAATGTGTGACAAATGTCAACGGCATGCTAATCTAATTCATGCCCTAGAAAAAACTCTAAAACTGATGTTGACACCATGGCCATTTTCTACATGAAAACTTGACCTCATTGGGAAGATTAACCCAACTTCATCTGATGGCCATAAACATATCCTCACCACCACCAAATATTTCACTAAGTGGGTTGAAGCTATACCCCTCACTTACGTGATTGGAAAACAAATTTCCAAATTCATCTTTAACCATCTCATTTGCCATTATGGTATCCCCTCTAACATTATATTTGATAATATAGGATCATTTAAGAAAAAGGATGTAGACCAGCTATGTACTAAATATAAAATCACAAAACATTTTTCTACAACATATTACCCTTAAGGTAATGGCCGAGCTGAGGAATTCAATAAAACCATTATCAATAGTCTTAAGAAGATTGTCAATGATACCGATCATGATTGGCACTTCAAGATATTCCTTGACCTTTGGGTATACCATACTAATAATTATACCCCTACAAAAGCCACTCCATACTCACTTGTTTATGGTACTGAAGCCATCCTTCACATTGAGGTCAAATTGCCTTCACTATGCATCTCTTTCAAGCATGCGCTAGATGATCATGACTATCAAGTAGCTCACCTGTAAGAGCTAGACTTACTTGATGAAAAATGCATAGCCACACTCAACAATCTTCAAGCATATTAGAACTGAATCAAAAGCCACTATCAGCGACATGTTAAGAATACAATATTTGAACTTGGTGATCTTGTTCTTAAAGAAAACTAAAAGAATACCATGGTTGAGAAGAAGCATAAAGGAAAATTCAAACCAAACTGGATAGAGATTTTCATCATTACTACAGATTATGGGTTAGGAGCATTTAGGCTTACCACACTAGATGGGGATGAACTTCCTAAGCTAATGAATATTACTCAACTCAACTAGTACTATTCTTGGGCACTAAGGTATATTATTTGTAAGGACCATTTTAGTTATGTCATTTTATCACTATTATTCTTTATACATAGTATCATCCTTATTCATCCTCTTCACCGTATCCACTTTCTATTTCTAACCTATCAACCCACTGTGTTCTAAAGCCTATCATGTTTGACCTTGGTTTTTGCCATTCATTACACATTTTCACCATCAAGGTATCTGATCAGTTTCATTAGTTGGTTCAAGAACTTCAAATAGAGATCATATTTTGGGATAGTGTGACATAAGTTTTGATAGTTACATCCTTCATTTATTATTCCTTTCTTACCACTAATCTTTCTACTAATTATAACCACCTTTGGAAAAATTAGTACCATTGATCTATGCCATTGTGTCCTGGTTATAACCACCTATGGAAAAACTAGGGGCAACATTAAGCCTTGACATACCAACTTGCCACTTCCTATGTCATCTTATGCCTTTTTACCAACTATTCCTATTTTGTTTGAATTGACTGCTACACTAGTTGAATTCCTTCACTGTAATGATGGAACTATAGTGACTTGAGGTCCTACTCTAGAAATATGTAGGTAGTACTCAAAACTTGTTGATATCAGCTTAGTCACCCTTTTCTCTATTCTCTCATCATTGTATGAGCAACCTAAGCCATGATCTTGCCATTTTATGAGAAACTTAAGCCATGCTCTTACCATTTTATGAAAAACCTTAGTTTAAATGCTGTTGCCATTTTATGATCTTGAACTATTTAGTGTCTCGTCATTCTCGATTGAGTTGAGACACTCCAAAACACTTCCAGAAATCATTAGAAAATAACAAAAACATTGACCATTTCCTTACCTTAAGGATTCTAGGAACCGTTACTAAGTTACAATCAAATCACTTGTCATTTAGTTTCTCCATCCTTTTTAGCTTTTTTCTCTCATGCACTTGCCATTTTACAACACCATTCCTATTCTTCTATCACATCCATTCTATTTGTTTTCATCAGTCATCACATTTTTCCCATTCTCTAGGAGAACTACATTTGGCCTAAAGTTTTTTATTGGATATTACATCCATGGAACTATGTAGTCAGCATCCACTTTCCTAGTGCATATGGAGATAGCTCAGCTACCCCATTCCTTTTCTTCTATTCCTCTATTTTATTCATTTGTTAAGTTGTTACCTATTTTCTAGGGTCAATGTCTGTAGGGTTTCTATTGCATTGTTTGTTTGTTTGTTTGTTTATTTTTGCTTATTTTATTTATTTATCTATCTGTTTGTTTGCTTTTAGCACTATCACCTTCATTCAATTTATGTGTGTTCAGTGGGTGATTCCTTGTCCACACTTACACTTGAATCCATCCCTATTCATATGTTTATATTGTCATCATGGTTTCTATCATTGGTGCATTATTTTATATTGAGTATTAGATATTAGGAGTCAGTCCTCATGCATATTTCAGCCAAGTCCTCATGATGTTATATCATGATGCCTACCAACACATGTTATAACAAACCTCAGCTTTAAAAAGTATATTTATTAATGGTGGCATCTCTTCAACACCGACATCTTGATTCACTCCCAATCATATCCCAAATAGAGTAATTAACCATGAAAGAATTTTAACCTTTATTAGTTTAGACAAGCATCTCCCTACTAGTAGGTTGTTCCAATTCATCATTACTCTCTATGTTAAGTTCTCATCATTCTCAGCCAATTTTATCATGTTTTCCATAATCAGGGTCTAATGATTATAACCACCTATGGGAAAATCATTACACACCATCCCACCTATATTTCTTAATGATTATAACCACCTTTGGGCAAATCATTATGTTGTCACCATTTTAATTTTTTTGGCCATACAAGGGCATGCTATTATATTTTTTGTCTATCCTAACTGGGACAACTCCATCTTGTCAAAAATGTTTCTCTATATTTTTCGCTAATTACATTCAGAAGAAAGAAGAAACTAAAGGTTAAGATTCAAGGGTTTGATATTACCTGGATTAAGTTGTGCATTATATCCAAGCATTGTGAGAGCTCCTCTTTGGCTATGGAGGAAACACCTGCAATAAGAAAGAGACTCAAACACAAAAAATGTTAGAAGAAAATATGGTGGACTGCCAAGCTACGCGCTCAGTCCCAGAAGCGTGAAGCTCTGTAAGGGATGACAGTCCACTATTTATGGAAAAGAGTGTCATATAAAAAGAGATGATAAATGACAAAGAAAGAGAGAAATAGATAGTGCGTACCTGATTCCTACAGTCTATATGTCACAGTCACTGACGTCAGTATTTCTACCAAGGTCAGTTGGTCAATGATGCCTACGTCAGTTGTGTTGCCGATGTCGGTAAGAGATGTTGTTGATGTCAATTAGGGCAATGGGCTTTGGATGGGTTTCAGAGTATTTTTGTGGCAAATAGAGGAGTTTTTGAGAGTTTGGGGGTTTGTGCAGAGTCACGGGAAGGTGAATAGGGTCTGAGGAAGGGAAAAAGATGGAAGGTAGGTGTGAGAAGAGGTAGAGAATAAGAGGAAGGATTTTCAGCCCTTCCATAGAGGAAGTCAGATCTCTTTTACAGTATTCAGAAATAGTAAATAGAAACTAATTACCAAGTTATTCTAAAACTTTGAAATGGAGACCAGAAGAATACTTAGATTTTTGGTGAAGACCCAAGGGTTTCAAGATGTTTATTCATGTTGTGGCTGATGTCGAAGACCTCATACAACATTTTCAATCCAATGTCTGAAGTGACTTGTGCAGAGTTTCTGTAGCTAGAGGAGCGATAATCGAATTCTAAAGCTTAGTCTCAGAGTGTGTGCGTCGATATGCGAAGAGGTGGGGTCAACTCAAGGTTAGAGTCTAGCTTATGTAATCGACGTCGGTGATCCCACCGGCATTGACCGACAGTTGACCGATGTCGGCGTCTAGAGAATGGGTAACAGGGCTATTTTTAGCCCTTTGCCCATTTCTCCATCCGCCAAGTGCATTTGCCATTAGAGAACGGTCAAAAGATGGGTTTATTAGGCACGAGAGTTAGTTAGGAGGTTAGGATGGAGTGAGAATAGGTCATGCTTTAGATGACCTAGTCTCAGAGTGACTCATAGGGTAAGAAATGGTCTTAGGGTGAGGTGTCTAGGTGAGGTGTCCAGGTGAGGTGTCCAAGGTGAGGTGTCTAGGTGAGGTCATTAATTTAAGATAAGTAATTTATTTTAAATTAATAAAGTGTGTAAGTGGTTAGAAGGGGACCAAGGGGGGGTTGACACAATATTGGTGTCTACATTTTCCCCTTTTTGTTTTGTGGTTTGTCTTGATGAACTGCAAGACAAAAATAGATGTGGGTTGCCCCAGGTATGAGATGAGGTATTCCCCCTCAAAGCAGGAATTGAGAGAAGGGAATCTAAAATCAGGTGCCAATTTGATAGGTAGTGTATGGGTAAGGTGAGGTGGGAATGTGAACGATGTAATAGTTGAGATTGCGCATATACCACTTCACGTGATAGGTAGGTCAAATTGTCACAGGCAAGGTCAAGGAGCACTAAAATCAAAGTAACCAGTCCCTAGCTTATTGGTGGTAGCTGATTGAGTTAAATGATCAAAATTGTAGCTCCAATTGGTCAAGGAGGACTAAAATCAAAGTAATTGGTCCCTAGCTTTTTAGTCATAGCTGATTGGGTTAATCGATCAAAGTTGTAGCTCCAATGGTCGTCATGTTCCAAGTATCTAGTCTAGAAAGTGCTCCTAAAAAACATGAAAATGTCACAGATATTGGGGATCAACTTGGTCATGATCTGACAATTCGTGTGAGGGGCATAATGTGAGGTGCATACAATTTGCTAATGATTTGTGAGGTAACATATATGTAATCAAAACAACCAAGGCAAAGTTGTCTCAAAAGTGGTCATGGTATGAGGAGATAGTCGCGATCTCCAAGGTCATTGGTCGAGTTAGGCTCAGATATAAGTGATCTCAAGTGTTGTTTGTTTTAGATAAGGAGATGTATGTGATCTCCAATGTGCCCCATGAGAAGTCCAAGTGACTTCTACAGTGTCAGGGCTAGTTGTTTGGTCATGATCTTGGATAGTTTTAGGTCGAATAGTTGGTCCATTGGGTAGATGGATGAACAAATGGCCGAGCTAACCTTAGAAGACCCCATGTCAACTGAGTGCTACCTACATATCCCATGCGAAGGGCCTCAGGCCAATGTAGCTCTCCCAAAAATGGAAAGCAGATGGTAGGTTATGGATTGGTTAGGTCATGGTTAAAGGTTATATGGTTGGTCCATCAGGTAGATGAACGAACGAATGGCTGAGCTAACCTCAGAAGACCCCATGTCAACTAAGTGCTACCTACATAGTCCCTATTTTAAAGGCCTTAGGTCAATGTAGTTCTCCCCAAAAAGGAATAAGAGGGTAGGTTATGGATTGGTTTTGAGTAGGTTAGGTCATGGTTAAAGGTTATATGGTTGTCCATCAGGTAGACGAATGAAAGAATGGCCGAGCTAACCTTAGAAGACCCCATGTCAACTGAGTGCTACCTACATAGCCCTTGGGAAGGGCCTTAGGCCAATGTAGTTTGATTATGTTAGAAATGATGAGTGTATGATGATGTTACAGCCTTTTCCATATTGTGTGATGGTGTATCTTATAACATAGGTTATGTGGTTTTTCATCTTTAGAAATTTTTCATATTCGTGATGGTGTATGCTAAAAATGAAATGAGTTTATTTATGCTTCAGCAGGTTTCCATATTGGTGATGGCATATGCTTGACATAAATTATGTGTGGTTGGTAGTTTCCATGTGTATTGTTTTCCATAGAAACTAATGTGAATGGGCTATGATAATTTATATAACACAAATTGGTATTTGCATTAAATAAATCATGAGGTTATGTTAGTGGTTAGAAAATGTGTTGGTGTGGTTTGGTTTGGTTTGATTTGGTTTGGTTGGGCTCAGTTTGGTTTGGTTAGAAAATGATTTGGTTGTATGTGACGAAGGTGTGTAAGAAGTGAAAGGCATTTTGATCTTTCATTGACAAGGACCATAATGATAACATAGATCAGGTTGTTGCAAACAAGAGCCCCATTCATGCATTACATCGTTTGATCATTGGTTTGTGTTAGAGAAGTATTTGAATTACTTAACATTAAGTGAGCTCAAAATCCCTTGAGTATGTTGGGGTAATATGTGTGATTAGGTGATATGTCAGGATAACGTAACTCCTTTTTAGTAGGGATAACTTTGCCCCTTTTTATAGGTTACCCTGAGAATGACTATAGGCAAGTCCATGACTTAATAGTTTTTCAGTCAGTTTTTTTTATTTTTTTATGGTAGACTGATCAATGCGGGAGATCTACTTTAGGATGTTGTTTTGTGTTGTGCTCATGTGAAGCTGACCGATGTGAGAAGATTATGAGAGAATGATATTTATGTAGCAAAATTTGGGCATAGCCATCCTTCGAGGGAGTGGTCTATATTCTGCTTTGTATGTTTTGATGTCTTTAAATAGATGTCCTTCAAGGGAGCAGTCTAGTAATTATAGCAAAAATGCAACTGTCCTTCAATGGAGCAGTCTACATTTATAGTTAATGACCTTTTGTTAGGCATCCCAATTTATGTTTGGTTTGTGACTGAACTTTTAGTCATGGACTAGACTATAGAGGTTTAGGGGTTTCCCTTTTATTAGGATAAAGCATTTACTGCTTTAAAAAAGGGTTAGCTAACATTTGTAGGGAAAAAGGGGTGAAAGGAAGAGGAATGAGGATGTCGAGGGCTACTCAAGGGATGAGCTCAAGTCAAATATCAAGTGAATGATTACTTGGTTAACAGTAGAATAGTCACAGATGCAAGGCATTAAGGGCTCAGGTTCTGACTGGCCTTCGAGAGAAGACAGAAGATAAGTCCCTGATCCATACTTGTGCATTATTATGTAAGGTCTGAGCCAATTAGGAGAAAACTTGCCTTGCTTGCTTCTTTCCATATTGGTCACATGTTGGTTTTCTTTAAGGATGAGATCTCTGATTTTAAAATCTCACTCTTTCAAATTTTGATTGTAGGCACACTTGATGCGATGTTGGATGTGAAGTGGGTTAACATGTTGCTGACATTTGATACAACGCCGAACATAGTCATTGCAATCTTGGTTAAGAGTGGGCCAACAATAGCCCAAGCAGAAGATGCACTTTGCAATCGAGTTGCCACTGAAATGTCCCCCACAAATCTCATCATGGACTTGTTTGATGGTATGAGATGTCTCAGTGGTAGTTAGGCATCAGATAAGGAGGTCGTTTAAGCCTCGTTTATAGAGAAGACCCCCTAGCATGGTGTATCGAGTAGTTCTCTTGATAAAAGCCCATTGTCCATTGCTAGAGAGATGAGGAGGAATGATAGAATAAGTCAAGTAGTCAACAAGTCATTTATACCAAACGTCATGTGGACTAGAGAGGTTAGGAGGAATTTTCCCTGGAGATGTTGGTTGAGATGTGCCCAAGATAGAAATCTTGGGTTTTGGTGGTTGAGAGGGCTTAGCAAATGGATATGTCAAAGGGGTAAAAACCTGCTCTTTTCCTTTATCCTTTGGGGTTTGGGACCTAGTGGCCACATTAATAGTGTTGCTTTGGAATAAAGGGGGAGAAGGTGGTAGAGGGACCATAATCTCATGTTGGGATCCCGATTCAAGTGAGGAGGTTTGGGAGGCATGGGATGGTGTCGGTGGTTTGTCAAAAGGGTGGTCAAGAGGATCCCCAATAAGAAGAGTGCCTTTTTCCAAGTGTTGGTGAATGGCAACCTTAAGGGCGTAGCAACGCTCAGTATCATGTCTAGGTGTGCAATGATACCAATAGATTTTAGTGTCGTCGAACTAAGATGGTTTTGATCTGAGAGGTTGGTATGGTTTAATGGGTGGGAGAACGATGATAGAAGACTAAAACAATCAGCATAACAACGAATCATAGGAACCCACCAATGGGTCTGCGCTCATTGTTGTAGTAGGGGTTGACAACTTTTGTTTAGGAGTTGTAGGAGGAGTATTTCATACCACCTTTTTGGTTGGTGATGTGGCCACATGTGTAGATGACACTTTCTTAATGAGAGGTGTCAAATTTTTTGGAAGAAGTATGTTTTTGACTAGTAGAGGGAGTAATGGAGGTAGTTTGTTTTTGTAAGGTGTTGGAGTAGGGAGCATTCCTATTAAAGTAGATGGATGTGGACCCAAGATAGAGGGTAATGGTGAAGGTGGGGGAGGAATTATCCGACATGGTTTAGCAACTTTCTTTAGTTTAGTATGAGGACTACTACTGTGCGAGGCGAGGTTCAAATTTACCTTCACTTGTGGGTGAGTGAGGTTTGATATAGGGTGAACACCAAGAGATTTAATCTACTTCGGCATGGTGGATGCTTGTGAGGGTTTAAGTTCAGACATGGAAGGCTGAGCTTCTGATGATTTAGAAGTGGAAGCCTGCTCTTCATCAGAGACTTTGGGATGAATTGTCATGGAAGGGTCAGCAGTATAAGATGAAGTGGGATGTGTAAGATAAGGAGTCCTAAGTCGCTCCCATTATGCCTCATGTTTTAGGTTCTTAGAATGGAGAAATCCTAAGTTTTTTGCCAATCGTGAAAAGGGTTTAGATGATGTCTCGTGAGGTCTTATAGTCGGTCTTTTGGAGGATTTGGGTGATTGTCAGAGTGGAACGTATTGGACACAACAATCACGGGCCAAAGGTGAGAGAGAATCATCACCGAATCTTCCTCAGTCAAAGTGGGTGAGGCGGCGAGTTCTTCTCTTGGCGGAGAAGGGATTGGAGAATGTGGCTCTTCGAGAGGATAGAGTGCAGGGATGATCATGCCTTCCACGTGTGGTCTAGGAGTGTGGAAAGTATGATCCTCCATTGGTGATAAGAAGGATGAGGGTGAGGCCACCGACATTGGTGCCATCAAAGCATCCTCCAATATGGGAGAGGTCAAAGTAGCCTCTCCTACATGTGAAAGAGGGGTTGATGGAGGACTATCCTCCATCAGTGGAGGACAAATAGGAGAGGAAGGCTCCTCTAAAGGGTGAAGTAGAGGGATCATGGCCCCTTCTACATGAGGGTGTGGGGTATGAATAGTAACTTCTTCCAATGGTAGAAGAAGAGGGAAGGTCAGGGCAAGAGGAATAGGTAATATGGGTTCCTCACGAGGTAGAAGAATGGGTAGAGGAGGTGTTTGATGTCGTGAGGGTGATATGGGTAAAATAGGATCTTCTACCCATGGTGGAGAAATAGGTTGACTAACCTCTTCAGACTATGGGAGAGGTTGGTTAGGAATGAAAGGAGAGACCATGTCGACTGTGCATATATTGCATTCTTGAAGGTCATTGGCCATGGTCTGAACATTGTTTTGACTTAGGGGATGGTTAGGAAATGGTTGCCTAAAGACATCCATGTTTTGGTTGGCTGGTGCATTAGGGTTATTCAAAACAAGGTCCCCTTTGTCTAACATGTCTTGAACAATGTTTTTGAATGTTTTACAATTGTCTGTGTCATGACCGTTAACACGGTGATAGTTACAAAAGTCATTTTCCCTATACCATGCAGGGATGGCTTGTGAGGGGTTAAATTGGACAGGTCAGATTTGAGGGAGATTGAGGACCCCTTGCTTCACTAATTTATCCAATATGAAAGCATATGATTCTCCTATTGGAGTGTATTGACGCTGTATATACCATTATTGGAATTGTTTTGTGATGTTTTGTGATGTGGAAGGTTCAGTTTGGTTAGTTGTAGTCGAAGATTGTGACCTACAGACTACAGCGTTTGCTGATCCCTTAGACTTGGAGTGGGAAGAAGGGTCATTAGATTTTGTGTTGGTATTTTTACTATGCAGTTTGACCCTATCTTCTTCGATGGCGAGGAGTTCAAGCTTTTGGGCCATGGTAAAAGCTTCATCAAAAGTGCAGAAAGTTTGAACCCGCAAAGTAGATGAGATGTGCTTGGCACATGCTCTTGAAAAGAGCTCAATGACCTCAGTTTGAGGTAGTGCGAAGGAGAGTTGGTTGATCAAACCTCTCCAATGGGCGATGAAGTCTGCTATTGATTCATCATCAGATTGTCTAATAGAATATAGGTCTGTGATGGAAACCTTCTTAGTGATGTTGATTGAGAAGTGGTCGAGGAATAGCTGAGCTAGTTAAGTGAAGGTAAAGAGAGAATGACTGGTAATATAACTATACCAATCAAGGGCAGTGCCAAAAATTGACATGGGAAATGTGTGAAGTAATAACGCATCATCATGTGCTATAAGGTAGCAAGCATGTCTAAACACTCTTAGATGTTGTTGTGGGTCCTCTTTACTCTGAAAGCAAGTAAATTTTGGGAGTTCCCACTGGCTAGGGTATGGTCGAATGGGAACTGAAGGGTGTATGGGTTCATTATAGATTTGTTCATAAGAAAGAACATTCTTCAAACCTAAAATGGATGTCTCAAGGTTGGACATCTTATCCATCAGCATCTTAATGAGATCAGCAGATGGATTGACATGAGTGGCACCTCCTAAGTTATAAGGTACTTGGAAGGTGTTGGGAGGGGCGTATGACGTACTTGGTTGCATTTGTGTAGGTGCAACATATTGGTAGTTTGTCATAGGGACTGATATTGAGGCTAAGGGAGCTTGTGTTGTGAAGTTGGAAGGCACAACTTGACTAGATGCCGCCAAGGGTGGTTGAATGGTGGCGACACTAGTTAAAGGATAGGTAGTCACTCTTGTATTTATGGGTGCAAGAGTGGGTGGGATAGAGACAATCAAGTTATAGAATGGTGTCGAACTTGGTTGAATTGTTTGTGGTTGTGGGGGTATGGAAACCCCAATAGAGGTAGGGCTAGAAAAGATAGAAGGGGAGGCCAAATCTTGAACATTGGCCATGGTTGGGTTACTGGTTGAGGCAATGGCCTGAGTGACCATAGGTTGGGTAATGGATGCTGTTGATATTATTGCCGTTTAAACCAAGGAAGTTGGCATCCCATAAACAGGGTTACCTGAGGGATCTCGCATTTGGCTTCTAGCGAGATAGTGTTGGAGAGCCTTGACATTGAGGTCAAGAAATCTCTCAAAGTCTTGATCCCCTTCAGGAATAATAGGAGGTCGATCAGGGGTTGGTTGGATAGGAGTACGCTCAGTGTCTGAAGTATACTCCATTAGGTGACTTGGTATGAAGGGTGAAGGTGGAAGTGGTTGTTGACTTGCGTGGTCAACAAGAGATTTGGCTTGACTGCGTGTCAAAACCATCCAAAGCAAAAGGGGTTCAGGTTCTAAAAACTATGTGTTTCAGTTTCAGAAAACCAGAATTTATGTTTAATAGCAAAAAGTCAGGTTTTAAGCTTGTTGTTTGGAAAGAAAATTTGGTTGACAGTGACCAACGTCAGTTTACTAACTGATGTCGGTTATGAAATGTTGCTGAGGTCGGTGGGATAACCAATGTTGGTGAATCTGAGTTGTTGACGTCGGTGGAAAAATTGATGTCAATTTTTGTGTAATTCCAGAAACACAAAAAATTGATAGTTTTTTAAGGAAGAAGAAATTATGAGTTGTTTTTGAACTTTAGAATAATGCAACCTCACTAGCTCAAATAATCAGATAAAAATAACATAATATATGAATAGGCAAGCAATCTCTAAAATGTTAAATTCCTAGGAATAAATTTTAGAGTCGTGGTGGCTTATGCCTTAGAAAAATGTGTTTGGGAATTGGGCTTGTAGAACGGGTCCTAGAGAGGAAGTCTAAGGTTGGTTTCAGGTGATGTTATGGTGCTAAAAAATCTGTGTTAGGTTCAGTACGTGGCCTAGTGTAGACACCAAAATCGTGTCTAACCCTTGGTCAACTCCCCCCTTGGTCCCCTTGGTCCCTTTCCACTTCTAACCATGCCTAACCTATATCTTATTAATTTAAAATAATTATCTTATTTTAAATTAATAATTCTCTCATTCCTTCTCTCTCTCCCCTTGCCACCTCACCCATGCCATCTCTCATCTCCTTGGATTCTTTGCCCTTGGATACCCTCATTTATCACCCTATGACCTATTCCAACTTCCCCTCCACTACCCTTTGCCAAGTCTTAAATGATTTAAGACCCCATTTCCCTTATCCCACTCATTTTCCATGCCTATTAAGCCACCTTCGACCATTTCTTCCTCAGACCCGCTAACCCAGTAGTTGGGAAAATAGATGAAAGGCTATTTTTAGCCTTTTTACCCGCCTTCCAGCTGCTGACATCGGTCAACTATCGACTGACGTCAGTGGTATTTCTAGCGTCGATTGCCTTCAAAACTACATTCCACCTCCGGAGTATGGATCTAACTCTCTCAATCTTTCAATCTGACTTTTTGACCTTCAACCATCTGGTCTTTCACTCCTCAATCCGTCAATCCTTCCAATCATCAGACCTCTCACTCTCTCTCTCTCAGGAACACACAGCAAGCTACAACAACAACAGGTACTCTGCATTAGCCACTCCACCAACAATAGGGCCTTCACACCAGCAGCATCAGCAATAGGTACAACCAGTCTGCAACATTCTTTCTTCAGCAAGCCACAGGTAAGTATTTCCTCTGTGTTTTCATCATGTTTTCTAGTTATTACTTCTAAGTACTATGAATTAGACTCAGCTATCATCAACCAGACTATCAACCAGACCACAGACCTGACCTGCCCTTCCTGAAGAGGCTGAAAGGCCTCCTCTACCCCTCTATCCCTTTTTGACATTCTATCCATTGTCCCTGACCTCTGTACAGACTCTCAGACCATTCAACCAGACCCAGAGCCCTTCTCAGACCCGTCCACAGACCATAAACCCATCTAGACCTGACCAGACCTCATCCAAAGACTACTGCCCCAACTGACACCAGCCGCAGAGACCACTGCCTTCATCGACATTGGTAGACTAACCGACGTCGACAGACTTGAGCAACTGATGTCGGCAGACTAACCGATGTCGGCGACTGTGACCAGACTGACAGTAGCATTTAGGTAAGCATTTGCTTCTATTTCTATTTCAATTTTTAATCATTTTAGTCTTTTATCATTCTGCTTTTTATCAGACATTATTTTTATCAATCAGTGGGTTGACATCCCTCAAGGAAGTCTTTGTACTTTTGGGATCAAGCTTTTGCTTGGCAGCCCACCATCTCCTCATCTAATGCCTTCTTTGTTTTAGTCTCTTTCTTCTACAGGTGTCATCCTCCACAACCAAAGAGGAGTCCCTACGTCGTCTAAATTTGGTGTGCAAGACTACATTGGGGTAACATCTAACCCTATACCACTTCTCTTAGTTTCTCATTTCCTTTTTGAATGTGAAAGCAAAAATCGTATAGAAACATTCTGGCACGCTTAGTGGGACCCTAGGGTCTTCCTTGGGTTCTTTTTCATTTCTTTTCATATAGGTGCATTAGGTTTCTCCTTTTCACCTCTTTCTTCTATCTCTTCCAAAAGACACCATTAGCAGGATTAAAAAGAACTCTTCTTTCTTTTCTTGCATCTTAGACTAGTCAACTCATACTCTTCAACCTCTTCTCACTTGTCTTCATACGAACAAACATTTCAATTTGGGCTTAAAACACATTGCATTTCATTTCTTCTTGACTGCATACTTAGTCCACATCTAGTAATTAATAACCGCATCATGAATTAATCATAGATCACTTATGTTACACAACCAAATCACTTGCACAAATCAAACATCAAAACTTACCTAAGACAAGGCCCGACTGGGATTTCATCACCCAACGGATACCTTACCCGTCCCGACAATCCCACTTAGACTTCACTACCAAGGGGAAAGCCCACTCTATTCTCTAGCAGAAGATAATCTCTAGGGGAATTATATTTTGGCTAAGCGAGACCAGCTTATCACTGGGCTCATGAAGTGAGGGGAGCTTGCTGCTTAGCACCAGGCCATATACAGAACCTAACACAGACTCTTGAGCACCTAAACTGACTCAAAACCATCTTTAGACTACTTTTTCAAGGACCTCTTCTAACAACCAACCTCCCAAACACATTCTAAGGCATAAGCCACCATGATTCTAAAAGTTGATTCTTAGGATTTAACGCTTAGGGTCTGCCTGTCTCCATCTATTTTTCTGTTCCTATCTGGTTTTTTGAGCTAGTGAGGACATTTTTCTTCTTTCCAAAAACTTTCAAATCTTTTGAGTTTCTGCAAAACACAGTAACTGACATTGGTTTTTCCACCGACGTTGGCCACCTTTCTTCACTGGCATCAGTCATCTGACCGACATCGGCAGCCTATATCACTGACATCAGTTTTTAAACCGACGTCGGTCTCTGTCCAAAACTTTTTTTCCCAAAATAGCAAGCCTAAAACCCAACCCTTTTTCTGCCAAAACCACATTCTAAGTTTTTGAAACTAAAAAAACACAGTTTCTAAAACCTGACCCTTCTTGCCTTGAATGGTTTTGACACGTTGTCAAACCAAGGCTCTTCTTGACCACGTGAGGCATCAACCGCTTCTGCCTTCCCTGTCCATAACCAGTCCCCTAATGGAGTTTTGTTTAGAGGCCAAACGAACTCCTACTCAACTAACCCCGACTCAGACCCCCATTATCCCTGAAGGGGACCAAGATTTTGAGAGATTCTTGGACCTCAATGTCAAAGACCTCCAAAACTATCTTACAAGAAACCAAACACGAGACCTTTCGGGTGAAGCGGTGATGGCATCAACACCATCCGCTACCATGCCTTTTATGACTCAAACTATCACCTCAACCATTAACCCAACCATGGCCAATACGCAAAGTTTGGCCTCCCCATCTATTTTTAGACCGACCTCCATCGGGGTTTCATTACCCCCTCAACCACACGCAATTCAACCAAGTTCTACATCATATCAGAACTTGATTATCTCAACTCCGCACACTCTTATGCCTATAAATGTAGGAGTGTCTACCTCCCCTTTTGCCAATGCCACCACATAACCACCTTTGGTGGTATCTAGTCAACTTATACCTTCTACCTTCACAATGCAACCACTCTTGGCCTCCACTTCTGTCCCAATGACTAGTTATCAATACGTTGCGCCCGTACAAGCGCAACTGACTACGTCGTATGCCTCTTCTAGCTCCTTCCAAGCACCTTACAACCTAGGGGGTGCCCCATCTACCAATCCATCAGCCAATCTCATCAAGATGCTGATGGACAAAATGTCTATTCTTGAAGCTTCTATTTCTGGTTCAAGCAATGTCCTTTTCTATGACCAAATTTGCAACAAACCCATCCATCCCTCCGTCCCAATCAGGCCCTATCCCAGTCAGTGGGAACTTCCTAAATTTTCTCATTTCCAGAGTAAGGAAGACCTGCAACAACATCTATGAGCATTTAGACATGCTTGTTATCTCATAGCCCATGACAATGCGTTACTTCTACGCATGTTCCCCATGTCACTTTCTGGCCCCGCCCTTGATTGGTATAGCTCTCTTACCAGACATTCTATCTTTTCATTCACTCAACTCACCCAATTATTTCTCGACCATTTTTCTATCAATATCACCAAACAAGTCGCGATCACAGACCTCTACTCCATCAAATAGTTTGATGACGAATCAATAGTTGATTTTGTCGCCTGTTGGAGAGGCCTAATCAACCAACGCTCCTTCTCCTTTCCTCAACCTGAGCTCATCAAGCTCTTTTCCCGAGCATGTGCCACGCACATCTCATCCACCTTACGGGTTCAAACATTCTACACTTTCGATGAAGCTTTCACCATGGCCTGAAAGCTTGAACTCCGTGCCATTGAAGAAGACAAGGTCAAAATGTGTAATACCAATGCAAGAGCCGATGACCCTTCTTCTTCTAGACATTCTTCCACCAATTCCAAGTCTAAAGGAGTGGCCAACACTATGGTTATTAGATCACCATCTTTAACAACAACTGACTAATCTCAACCTTCAACATCTCAAAGCATCACCAAACAATTCCAACAATGGTACATCTAGCATAACTACACTCCGATTGGAGAATCATACGCTTTTATTTTGGAAAAACTTGTCAAACAGGGGATCTATTTTTCCAATCTTTCCAATCTGACCTTTTGACCTTCAGCAATCTAATATTTCACTCCTCAATCTGTCAATCCTTCCAATCATCAGACCTCTCACTCTCTCTCTTAGGTACACACAACAAGCTACAACAACAACAGGTACTCTGCATTATCCACCCCACCAGCAACAGGGCCTTCACACTAGCAGCATCAGCAATAGGTAAATTTAGTCTGCAACACTCTTTCCTCAGCAAACCATAGGTAAGTATTTCCTCTGTGTTTTCATTATGTTTTTAGTTATTGCTTCTAAGTAATATCACTAGCCCAGACCCAACCTGTTCTTTGGGAGCCTTCTCTCATCCTTATTTTCCCCATTTCCTCTGTCCACTCCATCTGGTCCCTTTTCAGACCACACACTCTATCCATTGTCCTTACACAGACTCTCAAACCATTCAACCAGACCCAAAGCCCTTCTCAAACTCATCCACAGACCATAAACCTATCCAGACCTGACTAGACCTCATTCAAAGACTACTGCCCTGACCGACGCTGGCCACAGAGACCACTGCCTTTATCGATGTTGGTAGACTAACCGACGTCAGTAGACTTGACAACCGACATCGGCAGACTAACTGGCATCGGTGACTGTGACCAGACTGACAGTAGAATTTAGGTAAGCATTTGCTTCTATTTTTGTTTCAATTTTCAATCATTTTAGTCTTTTATCATTTTGCCTTTTATCAAACATTATTTTTATCAATCAGTGGGTTGACATCCCTCAAGGAAGTCTTTGTACTTATGGGATCAAGCTTTTGCTTGGCAGCCCACCATCTCCTTATCTAATGCCTTCTTTGTTTTAGTCTCTTTCTTCTGTAGGTGTCATCCTCCACAACCAAAGAGGAGTTCTCACAATGTCTGAATTTGGTGTGCAAGACTATATCTGGGTACGTACAAGCCCTAGACCATCTCTCTTAGTTTCTCGTTTCCTTTTTGAATGTGAAAGCAAAAATCGTATAGAAACATTCTGGCACGAGGGTGGAGGGACTTCAAGCTCATTTTAATGTTAAAATGATTCGATTACTTCTCTAACACAAATAATGGTCAATGACGCAATGCATGAATGGGGCTCTTGGTTCTAACAACCCCTATCTATGCTGTCATTCTGGTCCGTGTCAATGAAAGAGCAATTTGCCTTTCACTTTTTTTTCACACTTTGGTCACATCCAACCAAATCATTTTCCAACCAAACCAAATCAAACCAAAACATTTTCAGACCTGTCACATCATCATAGTCCATTTCACATAGTTTCTATGGACACCAATACACATGGAAACTATCGACCACACAATTTATGTCAAGCATAAACCATTACTTGCTGAAGCATAAATAGACTCAATTCATTTTTAGCATACATCCATCACGAATATAGAAAATTGCTAGGGATGAAAGACCCCTCAACCAATGTTACAAAATACACCATCACACAATATGGAAAATGTTGTAACATCATCTTATCCTCATCATTTCAACACATGACCAAACCAATAATCGACCATTTTGCCTCACCACCTAAACTACATTGATCTGAGGCCCTAAGACTAGGGCTATGTAGGTAGCACTCAGTTGACATGATGTCCTCTAGGGTTAGCTCGACCACCCCCATTTGTTCGTCTACCTGATGGACAAACTATCCTTCTTTTGACCATGACTTGACCTCGACCAAAACCAATCCATAACTTTGACCATCTTCCTCCCTTTTAGGGAGAACTACATTGGCCTGAGGCCCTAACAATAGGGGCTATGTAGGTAGCACTCAGTCTTCTGAGGTTAGCTTGACCACATTCTTTCATCCATCCATTCATTCGACCAACTATCTATCTCGACCTGCCTCGACCAATGACCATGGAGATCGCGACTATCTCCTCAGACTCCGACCACTTCCAAGACAAACTTTGCCTTGGTTGTTTTTGCATGTATGCTACCTCACGACTGGTTATAAAAATTGTCTGCAACCCATATTTTGACCTTCACAAGTATAGGATTGCAAGTCGGTTGATCCCCACTACTTGTGACATTTTCGTGTTTCCAGGAGCACTTCCTGAGCCCGAGATACCTAGAACACGATGACCATTGGAGCTTCAGCTTAGATTGAATAACCCAATAAGCTATGACCAAATTCTGGGGCCCAGTTATTTTAATTTTAGCACTCTTCGACCCTCGACCTGCAATAATTTGACCTAACGATCTTGTGAAGTGGTATACGTGTAATCACGACTATTACAGCGTTCACACTCACACCTTCACCATTTTCATCCACTTTCTGTCAAACCGGCACCTGACTTCAGGTTCCCTTCCCTCGACTCCCACTTTGAAGGGGAATACCTGATCCCACACCTGGTGCAACCAACCCTCCTATTTTTGTCTTGCAGTTCATTTGAACAACCAACAAGATGAAATCAATCTCATCCCATACCTGGGGCAACCAACTCCTTTTTTTGTCTTGCAGTTCGTCAAGAATAACCAACAAAACAAAAAGGGGCAAATGTAGACACCGAAATCATGTCTAACCCTTGGTCGACTCCCCCCTTAGTCCCCTTGGTCCCTTTCCACTTCTAACCATGCCTAACCTATATCTTATTAATTTAAAATAATTATCTTATTTTAAATTAATAATTCTCTCCTTCCTTCTCTCTCTCCCCTTGCCACCTCACCCATGCCACCTCTCATCTCCTTGGATTCTTTACCCTTGGATACCCTCATTTATCACCCTATGACCTATTCCAACTTCCCCTCCACTACCCTTTGCCAAGTCTTAAATGATTTAAGACCCCATTTCCCTTATCCCACTCATTTTCCATGCCTATTAAGCCACCTTCGACCATTTATTCCTCGGACCCACTGACCCGACAGTTGGGAAACAGATGAAAGGCTATTTTTAGCCTTTTTACCCGCCTTTCAGCCACTGACGTCGATCAACTATCGATCGACGTCGATGGTATTTCCAGCATCAGTTGCCTTCAAAACTGCATTCCAGCTTTGGAGTGTGGATTTGGCTCTCTCAATCTTTCAATCCAACTTTTCGACCTTCAACCATCTGGTCTTTCACTCCTCAATCTATCAATCCTTCCAATCATCAGACCTCTCACTCTCTCTCTCTCTCAGGAACACACAACAAGCTACAACAAGAATAGGTACTCTGCATCAGCCACTCCACTAGCAACAGGGCCTTCACACCAGTAGCATCAGCAACAGGTATAACCAGTTTGCAACATTCTTTCTTCAACAAGCCATAGGTAAGTATTTCCTCTGTGTTTTCATCATGTTTTCTAGTTATTGCTTCTAAGTGATATGAACTAGACTCAGCCATCATCAACCAGACTATCAACCAGACCACATACCTGACCTGCCCTTCTCAGAGAGGCTAAAAGGCCTCCTCTACCCCTCTATCCCTTTTTGACATTCTATCCATTGTCCCTGACCTCTGCACAGACTCTCAAACCATTCAACCAGACCCAGAGCCCTTCTCAGACCCGTCCACAGACCATAAACCCATCTAGACCTGACTAAACCTCGTCCAAAGACTACTGCCCTGACCAACACCGACTGTAGAGACCACTGCCTTCATCGACGTCGGCAGACTAACCAACATCGGCAAACTTGACCAACTGATGTCGGCAGATTAACTGACATCGACGACTATGACCAGACCGATAGTAGCATTCAGGTAAGCATTTGCTTCTATTTCTATTTTAGTTTTTAATCATTTTAGTCTTTTATCATTCTATTTTTTATCATATATTATTTTTATCAATCAGTGGGTTGACATCCCTCAAGGAAGTCTTTGTACTTCTGGAATCAAGCTTTTGATTGGCAGCCCACCATCTCCTCATCTAATGCCTTTTGTTTTAGTCTCTTTCTTCTACAGGTGTCATCCTCCACAACCAAAGAGGAGTCCCTACGTCGTCTAAATTTGGTGCGCAAGACTACATCCGGGTAACATCTAACCCTAAACCACTTCTCTTAGTTTCTCATTTCCTTTTTGAATGTGAAAGCAAAAATTGTATAGAAACACCTAGTGATGGGGCTTGCTCCCTTCACTTTACGAACCTAGAGCCGAGCTGGGCCACTTAGCCAATATATACTTTGCCTATAGTTTATACTCTGCCAGAGAACAGAGTGGGTCCTCCTCTTGGTGGTGAAATCCAAGTAGGATCGCCAGGTGGGGTAAGGTATCTGCTAGGTGATGAAATCCTAGATGGGCCTTGTCTCAAGTGTGTTTAAGTGTTTAATTTGATGTGATTGTGGTTTGGTTGTGTAACATTTGTGCACTACGATTTATTCATAATGCTTTTAATTACTAAGTGAGCTAAATATGCATTCAATCAGGAATGAAATGCAATAGTTTTTAACCTAAATTTAAATATTTTGTTCAAATGTAAAAAATTGGAGAAGAGGTTAAGAATATGAATTTTTCACTACTCTAAGATGTAGGCAAGAAGTGACAAGAAGAAAAAGAGAGATGTTCTTTTTAACTTGTGCTAATGGTTTCTTTTTATAAGAAAAAGAAAGAAAAAGGGATGCAAGAAGAGAATCTTTTCCTAATGCATCTATATGAAATTTTGATTTTTTAAAAGAAGAATGAACCCAAGGAAAATTTCAGGTGTCCCACCGGGCATGCCAGAATGTTTCTCTATATGTTTCGCTAATTACATTCAGAAGAAATAAGAAACTAAAGGTTAAGAGTCAAGGGTTTGATATTAACTAGATTAAGTTGCGCACCGTATCCAAGCGTTGTGAGAGCTCCTCTTTGGCTATGGAGGAAACACCTGTAATAAGAAAGAGACTCAAACACAGAAAATGTTAGAAGAGAATATGGTGGATTGCCAAGCTACACGCTCGGTCCCAAAAGCATGAAGCTCCGTAAGGGATGATAGTCCACTATTTATGGAAAAGAGTGTCATATAAAAAGAGATGATAAATGACAAAGAAAGAGAGAAATAGATAGCGCATACCTGATTCCTATAGTATGTATGTCACAGTCACTGATGTCAGTATTTCTATCGAGGTCAGTTGGTCAATGATGCCTACGTCAGTTGTGTTGCCAATGTCAGTAAGAGATGTTGTCGATGTCAGTCAGGGCAATGGGCTTTGGACGGGTTTCAGAGTATTTTTGTGGTAAATAGAGGAGTTTCTGAGAGTTTGGGGGTTTGTGCAGAGTTACGGGAAGGTGAATAGGGTCTAAGGAAGGGCAAAATGTGGAGGGTAGGTGTGAGAAGAGGGAGAGAATAAGAGGAAGGCTTTTCAGCCCTTCCACGGAGGAAGTCAGATCTCTTTTACAGTATTTAGAAATAGTAAATAGAAACCAATTACCAAGTTATTCTAAAACTTTGAAATGGAGACCAGAAGAATACTTAGCTTTTTGGTGAAGACCCAAGGGTGTCAGGATGCTTATTCCTATTGTGGCTGATGTTGAAGACCTCATACAATGTTTTCAATCCAATGTCTGAAGTGACTTGTGTAGAGTTTCTATAGCCAGAGGAGCGATAATCAAATTCTGAAGCTTAGTCTCAGAGTGTGCACATCGATATGTGAAGAGGTGGGGGCAACTCAAGGTTAGAGTCTAGCTTATGTAACTGACATCGACTGACATTTGACCAACGTCGACGTCTAGAAAATGGGTAAAAGGGCTATTTTTAGCCCTTTGCCCATTTCTCCATATGCCAAGTGCATTTGCCATTGGAGAATGGTCAAAAGATGGGTTTATTAGGCATGAGAGTTAGTTAGGAGGTTATGATGGAGTGGGAATAGGTCATGCTTTAGATGACCTAGTCTCAGGGTGACTCATAGGGTAAGAAATGGTCTTAGGGTGAGGTGTCTAGGTGAGGTGTCTAGGCGAGGTGTCTAGGTGAGGTGTCCAAGGTGAGGTGTCTAGGTGAGGTCATTAATTTAAGATAAGTAATTTATTTTAAATTAATAAAGTGTGTAAGTGGTTAGAAGGGGACCAAGGGGGGGTCGACACAATATTGGTGTCTACAAATGATTATAACTGCCTTTGGGTAAATCATTGTGTTATCATACCACATTGCCACTATCAAGGTATAATGTTTATAACTACCTTTGGGAAAACTATTGTGTACCATCCCACTTGCATTCTCAATGACTTTGACTACTTTTTTAATATCATTGTGTTTTCACCCCATCATCTTTCCTTTCTTTGGTCCCCTCATTTCACTTCTTTATTTTAATGGGGTTGTTTATCAACTTACACCAATCATTCCCTCAAGGGGGTATCATATAGTTAGTTTATCATCATTGTAGTTGTAGGCATACAGGACCTTTTCATTCTTTGAGAAGACATTACTATTCTTATAGCTTGTAACACCTTCCCAAATAGGGGCAAATTGTAGACACCTAAAATTGGCCATTGATAACCCCCAATTAGGGTTTTGACCAATCTTCACCCAAAATGCATAATTTGGTATAAAAATACTAAAACATGTTAAATAATGTGAAACTAACATATTCAAGTGCTGATTTTGGCTAAGGTATCCCTAAATGGGGTAATGCAATTTATGGGCTAGCTAACTTTGATCAAATCATTCTGAGTCAAAATGCCAAATTTACACTTAGGTGCTCTGGATTGCTCTTTCCTATCAAATCTCTTACACAAGATGTGTGACTTTATTATTTGTTGTCAGTATCATCCTAAATGGGATAATAGATCAAATGCATCTGACATCACCTTCCAATTCCAATCCAGTCAAATTTTAGACCAATAACAAGGCATTCTGATCAATTTGAGTAATTTGTGCATAAAGTGCTTAAACATGCTTAAGAGCCAATTAATCCAAATCAAGGCCTAATTAATAATTCCATGAAATATTTTTGAATACTTATTTTTATAAATGAATATTGAATATATGCATCATCAGGTGACCTTATTTCTTGAGAAGACATCCCTAGGCCATAAATGCCATGAATATCAAGATCCATGCCCTCCATGCCTCATCAATGCCTTCCATATGCCCTCCATGCCTCTTAATTTCCCATTCTTCCAATGTTATGATGAGGATAATTACAAACTTAATTTTAAAAATTGAATTAATCCTCAACCACACATCTCAATCTTGAGATGGATGTTTAGGTTGATTCTAGACATTCTCAAAAATGTATAAATAGAAGGCCTCACCACATCAATTTTAAGTCTTAGTAATGCAAAGTTATAATGCAAAAATGATTCCAAAATCCATTAAAATTAGTGATACCATGACAAATTGATTCTAAGCCAAAGGTGCTAAGGAGAGATGGAGGTAGCCAAGCTTCCTTTGATGAAGACTTCATGAGCACAAGCCGAGCAAGCCACTACAACAAGCATTTTGGAGCATCCAAGGAAGATAAAAGAAAGTTTCTTTTGCATTTTAGTTGTGTTTTTTATTAATGTTTGTTAAATAAGCTCTCCCTAATGTCTAGGCATAGATATGTTATGATAGTTAGTGTGTTTCTTTCATTTTGTTTTCATTTTGGAACTAGCCCCACACTAACCATCCTCTCTTGAGTCAAATTCCTAGATCACATATTAAAGGGATGTGAATGTTTTTGAGTTATCTAGACTATGAGATCGATTTATTTGATTGTCATAAGGTATTTTTAATTATTATAGGGGGCCTATATTTTATGGAGTAGAGTTTTGGAGTAGGATTGGCTCCCTAGATTTTTAGTGCTTTTTATAGATGATGATTTGGCCCTACTTGATTGAGTGGGGATACTTCACATTGCACAGGCAAGGACCACCCAATATTCTAGCCTATTATTATGAAACCTAATGACTTATTTGGACCTTGATCAAAACACTTTTGTGTTCCTATAAGCCCTGAGAGAGTGGATAATCACTCTCATGAAAGTATATCAGATCACCAATCTTCTTATGATCAGGCAATTGGTGTCTATCCATGATGCTAATAGTCATTATGAGGCACATAATTGGGTAGACCATAAAAGAGTGGGTGTAAAGTGTATAACAATAATTTATTGGGTTGATACATCAATGATCCCCAACTCAAGTAATGCCATAATCAAAATTCTTTTCTCTTGATTAGTGGGGGACAAGGGCACTAATAGGCTCTCATATAGTTGGTCACTGATAATGACACATAGAGGAGAGAGGGGCTCAATATACTTGGAGCTAATAGATGGTGGCACATACCTATAAATTATTATATTGAGTGGCTCAATTGGAATTCCTTTCCATTAACCACTTGAATATCATTATGGGTTGGGTATATGGGTACATTAGGGCTATTAGATGGGTAGACATGGATAATTTCATGCTTTACCCTAGACTATGGGGTATTTGATGGTGGAATATTTTATATCCCTACCCTACTAGGACATGGTAAGGAAATGGACCAATGAGGGATTTTATTGTGTGATAGCTATTGGAGTTACATAGGTTTGAGATAGGTTGATACATGTTTAGTCATACCCTATGGATCAAGTGCCTCAGTAGTTTGGTATGACCTATGCGAGAAACCTCCATATCACTAGAGTTGTGTATAGGGGGACCCATGAGGTTGGGATAACTAACATGACACCTACTTGTGAGAGGGGTTCCCATCACCTGACTAATCTGATAGGTAGTTGGAGGAAGAGGAGGATATGTTGGATCTGGCCAATAATATATGGGTCCACCACTGCCACCACCACCCCCACCACCCCCACCACTACCACTAATCCATACATAGTAATAACAAAATTAAATAGGAGATGGAGAGGGTGAGGCCCAACATTACATTGAGCTAGAGGAGGACCTAGATGTAGATGAGAATGATGTTGTAGATGATGTCTTTCATCCTGAGTGGTAGGAGGGAGACCTAGGAAAATTGTTAATTTTGTTAATTCATGATTATGACTTATATTTTTATTTATTGTAGTTAATTGGATATTTTTTTATATGTATTATATTTTCTCATAGCAACTAGATCTAATGTATTTTATGTATAATGTGATTGTAGATACTATGGGTGCATAGAGGAGTATGATCAAGGATACCCTACTCAATCTATTTTAGCTTAGCACTGGTCAGACATGGGATGATTTTTTGGTATATCCTGGACTTATTTAAGGGATTAGGCATCATAAAAATGTTTTTTACCTAGTTTACCATGCCTTGATGATGATGACAACATTGAGGAAAAAGAAAAACACTCTATTGGATAGAGCGAGGAGGGTAGAGGCCTTGGTGGACACCATGGTGGGAAGAGGTGATAGATCCTCCAGTCATAGGATAGGGAAGACAATGTCAGAAGGAGATGTGGGTAGGTACCATCCTATCAAACATCAAGATATAGGTAGAATTCAACATTAGATGAAGGTATGAGTAGGAGACATTGAAAGAGCCCAATCCCCAGACATTTTGTCACCTCATCTCTTTCCTAGAGGATGAGGACAAACCTTTGAGCCTTGTTTCCTATGTTTTGTATATACCATTATAGATGTCTATTATTTTTGAGATTACCTAAGGCATATTTTCCCTCCATAAAATTCTTGTATCATACATTTTTTTTGTTTAAACTCAATAATTATTATGATATATATATGGATGTTTTGGTGTATCTCTCATTGATCATTATGTTATACAACTCTATTTTTGAATAAACTTTTCAATTTATGCACTCTAGAGGGATATATATGTTTTGATGTATGTATGTGTATCTGTTTGTTTTTTATATGCTACATGGAAAATGCTTATGTACATGTGGAAATAAAATGTATGTAGATGATTTAATGTAATTGATGCATATATGTGATTACAACTATGCTAACATTTATCTTACAAGTGATTACTTAATTACTTTTTTCACATGATATATTACTTTCAATTTAAATCAAGGGATGAAAGGGGGGAAAAAAATAGATGTAGGGTGAATCATATCTCAAAATTTCACAGGAAAAAGGAGGATGACTTAATCCTTACAAGTAAAGGGGAATATGTACTTCTTGCTAAACTTATAGAATACTGACTTTATTGGCTTCATCTAGAGAGAAATTACCCTAACAAAACTAATAAATGGGAAAGGGTTAACTTCTTCAAATTTAGGCATATAAACACTCTTTTTTGCTTGATATTTCTATTACATTTATTGATTACTTATTTTTATAACCCCATATACTTGTCTCATGTGATTAGGAAGATACATGAACTCATTACCGAAGGTTATATATAGGTGAGTAAGGGAATATCTCCCCAATTCCAACCACACACAACTAGTAAGATGTGAGGGCTCAAAACTAAACTCTAAAAAAGGGTAAGAGATTTATAATTTATAATTTTATATTTGCAAAAGCTTTTGATTTTCATAAAATAATCTACACTTCTATTTGTAAGGCCTTAAGCCCCCAAATCTTAGCCCCATGCAACTAGTAATATGCAAGGACTCACCACTGAGGACCAAGATGGGCATGAAACAACTATTTTATTTTAAACATGTTAATGTTTTTCTTTTCAAATGTAACATAAATGGGGGACTCTATCATAGATAGGTTTCTAGACTCCACTATAGACTAGTATTTTTCTAAGTTATGCAAGAAAATGTAGGGAAAAAGGTGTACTCTACTCATAAGGAATAAGATAAAGACTGATGTGACATGTTCATTTTGAGAATGATGATTATAGGGTGAAAAGGAAATGTGAGAATTAGGTAAACATGATGTTCTTCATTTTAAAAGCTTTTGTATTGTGTAAACTAACCAACTAAATAATCATAAAACAACACCTCTACTATGATAATGAATATTAAATGTATGAAAATTCAATGTAGGTGAAAATAGGGTGATATGTAAGAACTATATATATAAACATTTTAGATGTAAAGAGTTCATGAATGCACCAAAGTCTTCACCCTCTAAAGTGAATAAATGATATGCTACATTGTTGAAATCTTATGTTACTTAGTAGAGTTCCAACTAGTTGGGTTTAAATTTATGACCCTTTCTTTTATTTTTTTCTATTTGAATATCAATCCTAAGAACAAGGTATCTAACATGTATTGGGTGTTCATGGACATTTTTTTTTATATTGCCTACACATGCGGTCAACGTAAGCTATGTGATTATTGGCAGTGATGATTTGATGTTCATGTTGAGGTATAGTGTGTTGAGTGTTCACGTTATTAATGTACTAACATAAATGTTATTGTTATAACAATATTACAGTCATAGTTAATAGATTAGATTTGTTAGTTAGTTGAATATATTGTTAATAAAAATATATTCGTATAATAGTGGGTTGTTGGGAGTTGGTTTAGGAGAGAGATTTCGAAGGAGATTTGATCTCCCCAAATATAGAAATGATATTACTATATATTTTGTATTTCCCATATGGAAATAATATGAAGTAGAAATATTATAGTGTGTGGAATTTTTTTTCTGTGTCTGAATCCATTATTGTAGAATGTTATTGGCTTAATCTATGCAAACTTGAACCAAATATATCATCTAGTATCAGAGCAAGTAAGAGGAGGTAGAGCATGGGAATTAGTTTTTGATAATCTAAGGGTTTTTCCATTATGTTATTTCCTTGAGTAATGATATTCATTATTTGATTTAATTTTATTCTCATCTTTGTCAGTTTGTTCTACAACAACCTTAAATATGTAATGACTTGTAGCAAATCTCAGATCTAAACATATTTCACCACTGGTGGATTTAATTCCTTGCCTAAGAGGACCCTTCAAACTTCCACCATGTTAATCATGGATGAATAATTATTCTTCATTTATTTCCATTTTCCCTGAAGGAAAGTTAACAATTTGTGTTTGATTAAACTCAAGAATTTTGGCAAATCAAAATCGCTCATCCTCAGTCAAGTTTATTTTACCATGGTTATGGTATTTTATAACATTTCCATCTATAAATACATAGGTACAATTATTAAGCATTTATGATCAAATTTACCATCTTTATATGGTGAGTTTGTATTCAACAATGTTGATGAGCTTGATCTACAATTGTTGTAGATTTTGTCTAAGTAATGATAAATATCAGAGTTGGCATCATTTTTGCCAGGAAAATATAACTCAATTTCACTAAGTGTTTGATGTACCTATAAATTCATTATGGATCAAATATTTAATTAATTACAATGGTCAATGCAATCTAGTGAAGAAGAGATTCTCCATGGGCAACATGAAGTAGCCTCTACTAACACTCTTTCCATTCATATTGCCAATGGTATTATTTAGTTTGAAGTATAGTTTAGAAATAAATGTGATATTACTATCATTTAGTTTTAAAACATTTGTGTGTGTTTTACAATGAGTCAAGTGATTTTTATTAAATTTTGGTTGGTTTTTGGGTTTTAGAAAACGTCATGTCGATTATAGGTTTAGTTAAGTTTTAATGATTATTACGTGAAAGTTTAGTTTTATGTTATTTTTAAAGTGTTAAATTAAGTCTTTAGAAATTATTTCTTAAATTATATTTTAGGTATAGTTTGGTTAATAATTTTAAAAAGTAAGGTCATTACTTTTTATTAAGTAAATTTAGGATTAAATACTTTAGTAAAGTATTTATTTTAAGTCTATTGTTAATTTTAATAAATAGATTTGTAATAAAAAAAATTATTACAAATCTAATTTTGTATATAGTTTTATTTTTAGTCATATTTAATTTTTATGTCAAGAGTATGTTCATCCAAAATTTAAAGTGTTAATGACATTTTTTTGTCAAAAAAAGTCAAAAAAAAAAAAAGAGTCATGTTGTCTAGAATCAATATTTTTTGGGTCCATAGTCAAATTGTCATCAAAATCCAAAAGATAATTTTATGTAAAAAGAGTCAAGTTGTAAAAGTGTCAAAAAGAGTAATGGATGCATTTTTTCTTGTACACAAAGTCTAGATTATGGGATGAGTTTCTATGTATCTGAGATTCATCAACATTCTTACTGAGTAAGTAGTTTCATATACTGGAGGAAGGAGGAAATGGAGGCTGGAGGTGTTATAGCCTCTTGTTAGCCATTAGCAACAGGGCCACTTTTTGATTTATGGCATTTTTATTTTTAGTTGTATGGTTTGTTTGATTTCAACATAGTGTAATTTCAAATGAGAACAAATTTTGTATGCCTGTTCACATTTTTCATAAGTGAACTGTATATTCCTATGTAACTTCTATGAAATGTGTGAATGATGAGAGCTAGAATTTATACTACACATTGTGATGTGGTTTATGGTAAACCACTTATAAAACCATTATTTTGTGGTTTTTAGTTAGCCACTTGTAAAACCACTATTTTTGGTTGTTGGTTAGCCATTTGTAAAACCATTAGGTATTGTTGTTTTGTGGTTTCTGGTTAGCCAGTTATAAAATCACTATTTTGGTTATTGTTTAGCCATTTATAAAACCATTATGTAAGGTTTGTGATTGTCCTCTAAAAATCATTGAGTCATGAGTATAGGTACAAATATGGGAGAATTATTTTCCCCATGTTCACATTAAGGGGGTGTAAATAGATTAATAATGTTCAGAGGGGGGTGAATGTTGAGGTATAGTGTGTTGTGTGTTCACATTATTAATGTATTGATGTAAATATTATTGTTATATCAATGTTAGGTTTATATTCAATAGGTTAGATTTTTTAGTTAGTTGAATATATTATTAATAACAATATATTCATATAATAGTGGGTTGTTGGGAGTTGGTTTAGGAGAGAAAATTTGGAGGATATTTGGTATCCCCAAATATAGGAATGATATTACTATATATTTTATATATCTTGTATGTAAATAATATGAAGCAGAAATATTATAGTGTGTGGAAAAAAATTGTCTATGTTTAGCTCTATTATTGCAAAATGTTATTGGCTTAATCTATGTAGAAATGAACCAGCTCTATCAGTTCATCTGAGACCTCTAACATGGCCAAACACCCATTTATATATTATTTTTCATCAAGGAGGACTTGAAGGGAGATGTGTAGGCTAGGTATTTCTACTTATAAGGGTTGAACAACCTCAAACCCAAACACTAGTGAATATGGGGTTTACCCTATGGGTATTTTAATAGTTTTCTATAGGCATAGAGTGCTAGATAAAGTTTCAGATTCCAATCCCATTTAGATTCTCCAATGGTATTGACCAAGATTTACTTCAAGGTTTTTTTTGGTATCCTCTAATTGGTTGTTATCTTATGGATAATATATATAATCTGAGTGGTGTGAAATATTAAATTTATTATACATTTCATGAACTTAGAGATTATTGAAAGTTAGGACCAAATATCAACAAAGGATATGGTTTAAGATGAATTTTTCAATGATTTATCTAGTCACAGTTGTCATACCCATTTGGTGAAGTATTCAATCACTATGATGATAAAATGGTGACCATCTAAGGAAATAGGGGAAAGTTTACCTATTAAATCCAGATCCCAGGTAGAAAAGGGCCATAAAGTGATGATGGGACTCAATATATTCATGGGAATATGTATTACATGTGAAAAATGTTATCACTTATCACACTTGTGTACATATTCAATAGTATCATGGTATAGAGTGGGCTCGAAATATATCATCATGTGGAGTTTTGAGCAGTTGCATGGCCACCAAAATGTCCACCACACACACCATTTTGATAATAAAAGAGGACCTTTTTTTACTGTTCTTGGTAAACACATCAAAATAACATGTCATATAAGGCCTTATGATAAAGGACCATGCCTAAGATAATATAATTGGATGTGATAACATGAAAACATCTTCTCTATTGTGAGTTGGCACCTTTGGGGTATGTGTAATCAACCAGGTAATTACTGATGTCTATGTACCAAGGAGAGGAAATGATGTTAGGATTATCTATATAATATATAACCTCATTAAGAAAATTGATATCAATAAAGTTGTTAACCCCCAAAGGGGAATCAACCAACTAATTAATGATGATATATCCTTTAACAAACTAATGGTTGATATAAGTCAATTCAAACTCACTTAAGATCATAATATAGAATCAAACCTTTTGAGAGAGAGATGTTAGGAAAGTCTGAAGGGATTGAGATATTACAATAACTCTCATTTCTTGATTAAACATATAGTGTCAAAGTTGCTTATTTGTGAATACTATTTCTATGCATTATTTTTTTGCCTGAGTGTATCATGTCTCATAATAAAAAAGGGTTTGGATAATGAAATACATAATACATTCCTTACCAGTGTCATCTTCTTAAGCTAACATACATGTAAAGGATACCTCGATTGATTTTACATATAATATCAAAGGCTTATTTGGATTAGGAACCATGAGTTTTGGAGGAGACATGAGAAAGCATTTCACTATCTTGAATTCTTTTTAATAATCACTTTCCAAAGATAGGCCACTTATCTTTTTGAGTAGGTTTTTAATGGGAGGAATAACATAGGCAGGTTCAGTGATAAATCATTAAAAATATCCCAACTTTCCTAAAAATATCCTTATGCCAAATTCATCTTTGGGAGGGTTAATTTAAAATAGTTTTTGAATCTTAGTGGGTCAATATCAATCCCACACTGTGAGATGATGTAAACTAGAATTTTCCATTGGTGAATCTAAACATGCATTTCTCTAGATTGAGGGTGACTCTATATTTGATCAACCGTGTGAGGATGATGCGTAACATTTATAAATGGTCTTCATGTTGACTTTATTTTCCAATCAAGTAGTCTATGTATACCTCCACTATTTTATGGATTATTTCATGGAAGATTGGGTCATATCCATTTAATACATCTCCCCTAGATTTTTTAGGCCAAAGGGAATTACAACATAGTAAAAGGTTCCCCAAGATATCATGAACAAAGTATTTATTGGGTCTTTGTTATAAATGTGAACTTGTTTGTATCCTAAAAATATATCCATGAGTGATAGCAACTATATCCGACCATAACATCAATAATAATGTTGACATATGGGAGGGGGATTCATCTTTTAGACATGCCTTGTTAATGTTTTGAAAGTCTATGTAGATTCTAATCTTACCATTCTTTTTGAAAATAGGTACAATGTTGGATGTCTATTTAGAGTAATCAATGGGTTTAATGAATCCAAATTTTAGGATATTTACAACTTCTTCCTTTACCATCAATGTGACCTTGGGTTTAATAGGTCTGAGTTTTTGTTTGATGGGTTTTACATTAGGTATTGTAAATAGATTATGAATAAAAACATCAAGATTGATGTCTATCATGTTGGTATAGGGGAAATTGAAGGATTTTAAAATATCGATGAGGAGTTTATTTTGGTCTTCTACCTCTTGTTTATAGAGTGAAGACTCTATCTTAAGGATTCTAGGGTTCTCTTCCATCCTAATATTAATGTTGGTAGTTTCTTTTTTGAGGGGCACTTTTACCTCTTCGAGTACGTTGGGATCCAGAGGAAGGTCTAAGTCTTCACCCTTAGTGTTGAAGACATCATGTTCATTATCTAAGGATAGTTATTCCTTCACATGTAAGTAGGACTCGTTAAACTCAATTTTGAAGGCCAAATTAGGATAACAAGTAAGCAAAAAGCCCCTCTTATGATGGAATGATGGAATGAGGGGAAGTCATTGTAATATTATAGGAATTCAAGGATGGCCTCATAATTATCAACTACATCTAGGATAATGGCCTTAATCTCATTTGACATGGGTGATTATTTGGTCATTGGGAGTTTTGATTATTTGGTCATTGGGAGTTCTATCTTGATCAAGACTATAAAATCTAATTTTGGGATTGTTAGATGGGGGACAAAATATGAAGATGAGATAGCCATAAAGTCAGTAAGTTGGTTTATTTATCTAGTGATTGGTTCAAAGGAGACAAAATTTAAATCCTTGGTAATTTCATAGATAATGGTTTTGTAAAATTAGAGGTGATCATCTTTGGTCTGGTAGACTTGGATGCTTGATATGTCATTATCTATGAACCCCCCTAGATTTTCAAGTTTTGGACACGTAGGTGCTTTTCAATGAGTATACCAAGAAATAGATCCTCATATTCAAATAAATTATTTTTACACTTGAAGTCTAGTTTGAACCCAAAAGGCATAACTCATCCCTCAAGGGAAAATAGAATGACTCTTGCCCTAACACCTAGGTGGAACTTGACCCTGTCATAGTGTAAAGTCCATTGATCATGTGTAGAATAGGGTAATCATCAGGTAAAGTGTATTATTGTTTTGATATTTCAACCATGTGGAAATCAAAGATGTTATTTAATTTGTTTCTTAGTCTCTAATGTTGAGGCTCAGGTAAGTAATGAATGATATGCGAGACAAGTGAAAAGATTTGTGAAAGTGGGAGATTTTAGCCTTGTTCTATGAATGAGGGATGGAAAAAACATCTAAGAAATCAAAAGGATGTCTTTTAAGCTTTGAGTTGAGGTAGGTGAGTATTTATGGAAATGTGAAAGATTTCTTTCTTTCCCTTTTCTTTGGGGTTGAAAGAATACCATCATAGTTAGGATCTCATTTAGGTTTGGGGAGTATACCAGCATAATTGGTTTCTTTCTTTAGTGGAGAAGGTGTAGGGGTGTAGTTGTGAAAATTGAAATACTATAGATAATAAATGGTTGATACTATTTTCCCTGTTATAATGCGTGGGAAATATTTTAGGAATTCAATGAGTGATTTTTCAAGACCCTTTTATTATATGATGGGAAAGAGGGACCCTCATTAGGAATACAAGGGTAAATGTGATTTTTGATGCTAATTTATACCCTTCTTACTATCACATATGACATTGATTCTTAGGTACCATGGTAACTAGTGGAGGGGAAGTGGTTTAATTAATTATTGGTGGACTCAAAATGTGATGAGGAATGTAACTAGGTATGGGTTGATGTAATATGACCAACATTTTTGGAGGGAGTCATCCTAATGTACCATGGATTTTGATAAATTAGTATGATCTTGTCATAGAGTGATTGGTCAACATACTCTTAATTAGTTTGAAAGTGACAAGGGTAGGATTTGGACCACATCTTGCCTCTATGTGGTTAAATGTTGAGCACCCATGTTAAGAGTTAATAATATGGTTGTTATGAATGGAAGTCTTCTTTTCCCTAGATACTTATAGCATACAAAGGTCAAGCATGTAAGCCAACCCCTAACAAGGTTGTTGGATTTAAGATCCAAAGAAGCAATAAGTTCCCAATCCTCATGGGTTGAATATAAGAACTAAGGGAGCATCTTTATCTAAGTGAATGATAATTTATATAGTAGATATGGTAGAAACTATCTCACCATGGGTTCCCCTGAGTTAGGGATATTTTAGATTGTTACTATGTCCTTTTTTCCAATTTACATTTATCAGGGTTTGTGGCACTTCATCCCCTTTCTTTAGGATGACCACCTTAGGATTCAAGGATTAAATGACATCAAATAATTTTAGGGGTTTTATAACCCCATTGTTAGGTAGTTGATATTCAATGTGTAACCCAAGTTGCTTGTGCATGGTATCTTGTAACATATCAAAGGGTTTAGCATCCATTTGAGCTAAAAAATTGTTCCCTAGTTGTAAAAAATGGATATATTAGAATAGGGCAGTAGGAATGGCCTTAATTCAATGTATCCAAGGGTACCCCAAGATTATATTGTAATTGGTGTCTTTATCTATAACATAGAACTAAATTAGGAATGTCTTGGGGCCTACATTTATTCAGAGTACAATGGTCCTTATGGAAGTGGACTTGAGATTTTTGTAACCATGAAGAGAATTGCATGTTTTTAAATATTTAGTTTCCCCATAACCAAGATTTTTTAATAAGGAGAAGGACAATGTTGAAAAATACTCTACCCTCAACCATGGGTATTTTCACATAGTTTTGTAGATCCATACTTATATAAACAAGGTTGGATCTCCCCTCTTAGCTAACTTAGAGTCAAGTGGGAGGCTTCATAAGTTAAATTAGTAGCCAGGTTCACATGATTCTATACCAAGCAAGAACATGTACAATCAATGTGGTTAAATTGATCTTGTGGAGGATGAGTAACACTAGAAAAATGTCTTAATCCTAGGGCATCAAGCAAGGATGACCAAGGAATAGGCAATTTTTTGAGTATATCTAAGAAGGAAATGTGAAATAATGTTTTGGTTAGGTCAGAGATGAAATCATAGTTCCCTAAAAGTTTAGGAATATATTATGTTTCTAATATGATTGAGGGATAGAGGATCATGGGATATTACTCTCTAGTGCAAGTAATAATTTTTGCCTCTTCTTCAAATTCTAATTCTATGACTCCCATCATCTGAGTTTTTCCTCAAACTCCCATATGAGGAGCTATATCAATGTGTGTAGCTCTAAAAGTGGAAGTTTCAACATCATGCGTGCCTACCATTGTGGGCTGGCTATATTAGACTAGGTGGCTTTATAGGTTGCCTTGTTATTGGCCCTGAGTAAGGTGTATTTGGAGGTTGGGGAAAGGGTTGTGAATATTTGTAGGTGATAGTTTTGGGGAGTAATGGGTCCATTTGGAAGGGTCTAGGTGTTTTTACTCGTGATTGCTAGGAACATCTCTATCAATTTTAGCTCTGATCCTTTGGGAGTCTTTGTGTGAAATTTTTATATTATCTAAAGTCCCACGTGTTATGACCTATTAATATATGGAAGAGGCAATATATGTTGGATTCATAATCCCTAGGTTGCATTTTTTATCCTTGCTACCCATACCCCTGTTGATTATTGTGTTGATAGAAACTTTAATTCTAGAACTGGGGGTATTGTTCACCTAGTTGGTATTAGATTTGGTTGTGGTTTTGGTATTATATATTATGAGGTGACGGTCACTCAAAATCAATCACATGAATGGCAAGAGGGAGATTTTAATCCCCTGTGTTATTATTGTTATTGGTATGTTGATACTGACCATTATTTATGGGTTTTTTATTCTTGGGTTGATCGATGACACCATCATTGGTGGCATTCCTATTATAGTTCAAGATTTTGGGATGTTGGTTTCTTACATTTTTTGGATTTGTATTTTGGGATCCCTCATTATTTTGGCTAGGGGTAATGATGCTCCCATTGGTTCCATAGGTCCAATGACCACTATCAATGGCCACTTATTCAATGCATAGGGCACTCTTGAGGGCTTCTTCATATGATCAGTATGGGACTTTCTAGACATCTTCCCTTATTTCCTTGTCAAGGGAATGGATGAAAAGATCACATAATTCCCTTTGGTTCATGTTAGGTACACTCATAGAGGAGTATAGGACTTGTTACCATCTCATGATGAAATAGGTAGCTGATTCATTGTATTATTGCTTTATATGTAAGAATTCACATATGAAATTATTTAAAACTTTTTTCATGTCAAATGATTTGATGAACTCAATCATAAATTGGTAAAAAGAGTGTATGAACCCCTTGGGGAGGTGATAGTACCAGTCTTACACTATTCCCTCAAGCTTACTGGGAAAAATCTTCATTACAATCCCATCCCAAGGTAGGATCTCTCTAATGTTAGTAGCATAGTATTTTACATGTGCATTGGGATCCCCTTTCCCTTTGAATTTAGGAAGATATGGTAGGGGATGTGGGAGATAGACCCCCTGTATATTAGTAAGGGATCCTTGAGGTATTTGTCATAGGTTCCTATGTTATTAAAGTATATCACCATTTTAGATGTTGGAAACAAGATGACTAAGAGGGGGGGTGAATCAGAATTCAAAAATTTTCATTCATTTCCACTTAACCATTCATGAATCATTCTAATAAGCATGTACATCTTAACAAACATAAACATCAAATCATAATAGCATGAAACACATGAACACATGGTATATATGGTAACCCTATAGGGGAAAATAACCACTAATGAATAAAATGGATTATATTCCTACAATACAAACATAAATATTTAGTGAAACATTAACTTCACATGGAGCACCAACCCCAAATAGCTCAACACCAACTCAATTAGGCTCTAGTAAGCACACACTTGCAAGGAGTAACCAACCCCCTAGATGAATCAACATCAACTTAGACACCTAATTATTTGATCATATTTATAAACTCTTATTTATTATACAATAAATTATTATCTATTCCTTCATCTCTTCTCTCACTTCAATCACTCAAATTGACCTTCATCCCTCTTCAATCAACTAGCCCTTGTCATGGCTTTATTAGGTATTTTGACCTTGATCCTCATATATATAACCTATGTTAGATATTCATAACACTTTTTTTATGGTACATATGACCTCATTATACTCACCAATGATATATATCATTTTCTGCTCTCCCACACTTAACATCCTCTAAGCATACACATAACAGGGCTAAATTGCCTTGCTTTTATACAAGTCACTTGATCATATCCTTATTAGTTGGAAAAATATTAAAATCACTTAGGTAAACCATGAATAGGTATTATAATATTAAAATAACATTCCTTAATCATGGATCAATCAATACAATAGGTTAACCATACATCAATTAGCCCTTACTCTGCTTTTAGGGTTATGAAGACCTAATAGACCTTATTTAACAACATGTTACCCTTTGATCTTTATTGAAGCATATAAAAACACATAAAAAGGTAGGAAAAATTCATACACCACTAAAATAGACCTTATCCAACTTTACTTTAGGTCCACAATATCTTTTAGGGCCAACTACCACTTGAACTCTTCTTCAAATCACTGCTTATAAAAGGCTTGCGCATATACAGAAACTCTATCTTGAAAACCCGAGGCACATAATTTTGAAAAAAAACCATGGAAAAAAATTACATATATTAGAATACTCATGAACTCAAGGTCATCATAAACTTCATTTTATGCTTCGACTCAAGGTAAACAGGATCAAACACTTCTCTGCAAGATGTTCACTCAAAAATTGCAATTGACTCCAAAACATAGTCAAGGAAACATGGAAATGTGACACATGATTGAATATATTAAATTGATTTTAATGCATGAAAAATATCTTATAACATCCTTATATCAACCTAAATCAATTAGATCATGAGTTCTAATGAAAATTATTGGTCTTATAGACCAATATTTTGACCTTCTCTTTCACATACTCTACTCAGTTAGATAAGCCATTTTGGATTCAATGATTCAACCTATTACAAAAAATTACAAACTTATAAAAATTATGGATATATCATTAAAGACCCAAAAAACATCATCATGCATTTTAATGCATAACTCTTACATGAAAACACATCAAGAAACATCTTCTCACATTTGTCTAATTTTCTTACTGTCTGAACCACTAGATCTGTTAGCGACTAATCAACTTGGATCAACAAATTTTCACACATGATATATATAAACTATCTATAAATATTCATGAAAAAAAAATACAAGTCTCATAATTTGGCCTTCATCCACTTATAAATTCTGACTTGATCAACTCTATCTACTACAACAAATTGATGAAAGATAAGAACTTTCTTGTAGGGTCTGCTCACTCACCTAAGAAACCAATCACACTTGGAGATGATTGGGAGAGATGAATTAAAAAACCAATAAATTTTATTATCATATCAACCCATTATAAGCTTTGTATAACAAGATCTTCAACATTGGGTCACTGTTAAGGTTTTATGAGGGTTTAGACTATCTTCTAGTCTAATGATCATTCATAAAACTTAGCTCTTCTTTCCAAAAACCATTTCTTGGAAATTTGAGATAGAACCCTTCCTAATATATCATGAATAACTTGGGTTCTCATTCATAATATACACAAGGCAATGAGCACTGATAAAAAAATTATTGAGTAGACAACTTTTCATTTTGTGCACTCAAGAAACCTTGAAATATTTTTCAAGCATTTTATTTCAAACCACGACCTGAAACTTCATGCACAAATTAAAAAAAACATGAATCACCTCTATCAATGTTCACCTACTCACCCTTGTTATAGAAATTTATTTGATTACCTCATTTGGCCACCATCTCTCTTTTTGGTTTCTAAGCCCTAACCTACAAGTCTTATTATGCCTTGAATATGACCTTTTAGCCACTCTATAGTCTTCACCTTGAAACTCTTATGCATTTTAATTTATCATGTGTATGATAAAGCAACCTCATACACTCACTCCTCTTCAAAAATTCAACAAAACATATTTAGATCTACTTATAGATATTTGGAGCTTGACTGTAGCATCTTCAAAGCCTATGTACACAGATCTTTAGAGATGACCTTTTAATCATTTTCAAGGTCCTCAGCACCTCATGTACAGACTCAAATAATCTCTCTCATGCTCAAAAATTTCCAAGTGTTCTTTAGAGAATTCTCAACTTCATAGCTCATTCAGAGCATCTTCAGAGTTACACATATCTTTAGAGCACATAGTTTCTTCTTCATAGCTCACTTATTCCATCATACCACCTATAAATATCACTTCAAAAGGTCAAGATAAAGCATTACAAGATGTTTTATACTTTTAAAAATTTACTTGTACTCATTCATGTTGCTTCTCAAAGATTTCATTCAAGTTGATATTAAAACATTCTTCAAATAGCATTCTCTCATCACTGCTCTCATACAACAACAACACTCACTATGCTTGTAATAGAGCTCATTCATATACATACCTCAAGGCTTACTTGACCAAGAACCTTTGATATCAATGATATTAGATTGACATCAATGAAATAACCATGCATATTCATAAGAACCTTTGACATCAATGACAACATTAAATATCAAATCTCAACACATAATGATAATGATCAACAATCTCCTCCTTTAATCAATGACAATGTCCAATAATCTCCCCCTTTGTCATTGATGGAAAACACACTCAAAAAAAAATGTGTCAACCAATCTTGATGGCAATCATATCGTAGTCTTGGTTCTCTCTCTTTCTGATCTTGCCCCTTTTCTTTATGTTCCCTTTTCTTGAAATTTCTTGTCTTTCTCCCCCTTAGACATTAATGATAAAGGTGTTCTACAAATATCATCTCTATCAAAATGAATGTTAGATTACAAGATCAATTTAACACAAATCAAGCACAGTTAATAACTTGAAAAACTCCCCCTCAAACCATGCATACCTTATTTGAAAAAATCACCTATACATGAAGGTAATGATCATGATTAGCTCTCCCTTAATATATCAGTGATTTCTAAGAGCAGGAATTACACCCAATTCCTATCTTAGATGTTCAAAATTTACCTTTGGTAGTGATTTGGTTAGGATGTCTACAATTTGATATTGTTTAGAAACATATTTAATTTTGACACATTGTTCAATTATCTAATCTCTTAGAAAATGATATCTAATGGGAATGCATTTGGTTCTTGAGTGCATGATGAGTTTTTTTGAGAAACTTATAGCACTTGTACTATCATAGTAGATGGGGCTTGAACCATCATACTCCCCCTTATATTCTTATAGAGTGTGTCTCATCCATAGGACCTATGTGAAACATAAAGATGCTACAATGTACTCAGCCTCACAAGTGGATAAAGTTACTGATGGTTGCTTATTGCTTATCCATGACACTAGGCATCCTCCTAAGAAGAAAGATCCTTCACTAGTACTCTTCTTATCATCTATAATTCATGCCCAATCTGCATCTATGTAGGCTATTAGGTTGAACTCCTTGCCTTTTGTATACCACAATCCATATTATATAGTTCTCTTAGATACATGAGTATCTTTTTGGCTACTTTTAGATGATTTTCCTTTGGATCTTCTTGAAATCTTCCCCTAATAACTATTGACTTCATGATGTTAGGTCTATAAGTAGTGGTATACAACAAAATTCTAATCATTGACCAATAAGATGTCTAATTGACCTTTGAAAACTCATCTTCCTTGCTTAACTTACATCCTGTGACCATTGGTGTACGAACTACCTTGAAATATTCCATCTCAAACTTTTTCAACATCTCTCTAATGTACTTGGCTTATGAGATAAAGATACCTTTTTTATATTGAGTGATCTATAACCCAAGAAAGAATGATATTTCTCGAAGAATAGACATCTTAAATTCTTTATTCATCACTTATACAAAGGTCTTTGTCATGTTTTCATTATTTCCACCAAAGATGATGTCATCCCCATAAACAACCACTATCAGTTGATTTTCATCTTCTATCTTGACATATATATTATTGTCTACAAATCCTCTTTTGAATCCTTTATCCAACAAATACTTGTCTATCTTAGCATACTAAGATCTAGGAGCTTGATTTAGACCATAAAGAGCTTATTTCAGTCTACAAACATAGTCTTTATTATTTGTTAGAGAGAACCCTTCAAGTTTCTGAATGTACGCTTTTTCTTCCATATTCCCATTCAAAAAGGTAGATTTGACATCCATATAGTATACTTAAATACTTTGAATCTTTCATAGGCTAAAAATAATATGATTGCCTCTAATCTATCTACTGGTGCAAATGTATCCTCAAAATCTACCCCTTTAACTTATGCATATACCTTGCATACCAATCTAGCCTTTTTCCTAGTGAGTTCTTCATCTTTATTCAAAATATTTCTAAACACCCATTTTATACCAATGAAATTTTTATCTTTAGGCCTAGGAACTAATTTCCATATTTCATTTTTTTCTATTTGATCTAACTCTTCATTCATAGAATCTATCCAATATTTGTCTCTACCTGCTTCTATAAGATTCTTAGGATCAATCTTGGATAATAGATCAACATTATCTTAATTTAGATTACTTACCAATCTTCTCCTTATTTTCATACCTACATTTTTATTGACAATGATTTGAGATTCAGGATGATCTCTTTGAATCTATCTTGAAGGTCATTTTGAGTCCTATCTCTCTTCAAATTCTTCTTCCTCCTCATCAACCTCTATAGTCTCCTCATCATTATTTAAGTCCAAAATATCTAAAGTATTCTTTGACTGTGAGTGATATTTTCTTATCTAATCAACCTTTACATTTTTACTTTCCACTCTGTTTTGTAGTCTCTTATTTTGGCATATATAGGTTGAGCACATTGATGAGTATCCTAAGAATATGCCTTCATCAGATTTGGAATCAAACTTACCCAAGTTTTCATCATCTCTTTTGATGAAATATTTTCTCCTAAAAAATATAAAGTTTTCTACAGTTTTATGCTTGCCCTTCCATAGTTCATAAGGAGTCTTGTTACCATTTATCCTTATTTGTCCTCTATTCAAAATATAAACAATAGTGTTAATTACCTCTCTCCAATATCCATCATATAACATAGATTCATGCAACATAATTATAGCCATTTCTTGAACTATTTTATTCTTTCTTTCCACCACCCCATTCTATTTAGGTGTCCTAGATATTGAGATTTATCTTCTTATTCCATGAACCTCACAGAAGTCTTCAAACTCATTTGACCAAAACTCTTCTCCTCTATCAGATCTTAGGCACTTGATTTTCCCATTTCTCTCATTCTCAATAAGGGCCTTAAATGTTTTGAACTATGATCTTGGAATTTGACTCAAGTGAGGATGGTTACTAAGGTGTTACTTCTAGAATGAAAGAAATGCACTAATAGCATAACATATCTAGGCCTAGACACTAGGGAGAGCTTAGTTAACAAACATAAATGACAACACAACTAAAAAGTAAGGGATAAAAAACAAGAATTCTTTCACTTTCCTTGGATGATCCAAATGCCTTTTTAGTGGTGGCTTGCTCAGCTTGTGCTCATGAAGTATTTGGAAATGGAAGCTTAGAACCTTCATCTCTCCTTGGCACCTTTGGCTTGTATCTTGGCTTGGCTTGGAATCAATTTGACATGGTAACACTAGTTTCTTGAAGCTTTTGGAGCCTTTTTACATTATAACTTTGCATTCTCGAGTCTTTGAAGATATTTCAACATAATAAATTTTCACCAAAATAGCTTAGAAATTATTTTCATGGCCTCTTTATTTATTGATTTTTGAGAATGTCTAAAATTAACCCAAACCATCCATCCTGAGATTGAGATGTGTAGTTGAGGATTAATTCAATTTTTGGAATTAAGTTTGTAATTATCCTTATCATGACATTGGAAGATGGGGAAATTAAGAGGCATGGAGGGCATCATGGAAGGCATTGATGAGGCATAGAGGGCATGATCCTAATATTTGTGGCATTTATGGCCAAGGAATACCTTCCCAAGAAATGAGGTCACATGATGATGTAGATATTCAATATTCATTTATAAATATAATTATTCAACAAGTTTCCTTGGAATTATTAATTAGGCCTTGATTTGGGTTAATGATTTCTTAAACATGTTTAAGCACCTTGTGCACAAATTATTGAAATTGATCATAATGCCTTGTTATTGGTCCAAGATTTAACTAGATTAGAATTGGAAGGCAATGTCAGATTCATTGAATCCATTATCCTATTTAGGATGTTACCAAAAACAAATAACAAAGGCACATGTATCATGCAAGAGGTTTGATAAGAAAGAGCAATCCAGATCACCTAGGTGCAAAATTGGCATTTTGACCCAAAATGATCTGATCAAAGTCAGTTGGCCCATAAATTGTATTACCCCATTTAATGATACTCTAGCTAAAATTGGCACTTAAATATGTCAGTTTCAAATATTTTAAAGTGATTTAGTGTTTTTTGGCCAAATTGTGCATTTTGGGTGGAAATTGGGCAAAATACTGATTGGAGGTTATTGGTGGCTAGATTTAGGTGTCTACAGTTTGCCCCTATTTTAGAAGATGTTGCAAGCTATAAGTATAGTAAAATATTTTCAAAGAATGAAAATGTCCTATATGCCTACAATTTTAATGATGATAAAATAACTATATAATTCCCCCTAGAGGGAATGGTTGGCACAAAGAGGTTGGCAAATGGTCCCTCAAAAAGAAATAAGTAAAATGAGGGGACCAAAGAAAGGAAAGATGATGGGGTGAAAACATAATGATATTGAAAAAAGCAATCAAAATCATTGAGAATGCAAGTGGGATGGTGCACAATGGTTTGCCCAAAGGTAGTTATAAACATTGTACCTTGATAGTGGCAATGTGGTATGATAACACAATGATTTACCCAAAGGAAGTTATAGTCATTGACAAGATGGAGCTTCCCCAGTTAAGATAGAAAAAAAAGATAATAGCATGCCCATATATGGGTAGAAAAAGTAAAGTTTGAAAACATAATTATTTTCCCAAAGGTGGTTATAATCATTGAGAAATATAGGTGGGATGGTGTGTAATGATTTTCCCATAGGTGGTTATAATCATTGGACCCTGATTATGGAAAACATGATAAAATTGGCTGAGAGTGATGATAACTTAACATAGAGAATAATGATGAATTGGAACAACCTACTATTAGGGAGATGATCATCTAAACTAATAAAGGTTAAAATTATTTCATGGTTAATTACTTTGTTTGGGATATGATTGGGAGTGAATCAGGATGTCAGTGCTGAAGAGATGCCACCATTATTGAATAAATTTATTGAATTTTAGGTTTGTTATAGCACGTGTTAGTAGTCATCATGATATAACATCATGAGGACTTGACTGAAATATGCATGAGGACTAACTCCTGATATCTAATACTCATTATAAAATAATGCACCAATGATATAAACCATGATGACAATATAAACATATGAATAGGGATGGATTAAAGTGTAAGTGTGGGAAAGGAATCACCCAATGAACACACAAACTAAATCAAGGCAACAATGCTAAAAGCAAAAAAATAGACAGACAAATAAATAAAATAAGTAGAAACAAATAAAAAACAATGCAATAGAAACCCTACGAACATTGCCCCTAGAAAATAGGTGAAAAATGAATAAAATGGGAGAATAAAAGAAAAGGAAGGAGGTGGTCAAGCTATCTCCATATGCACTAGGCAAGTGGATGCTACCTACATAGTTCTATCAATGTAATATCCAATAAAAAACTTTAGGATAAATTTAGTTCTCCTAGGGAATGGGAAGAATATGATAACTGATGAAAACAAATAGAATGGATGTGATACAAGAATAGGAATGGTCTTGAAATATGGCAAGTGCATGAGAGAAAAAGGCCAAAAAGGATGGGGAAACTAAATGATAAGTGATTTGCTTGTAACCTAGTAAGGGTTCTTAGAATCCTTAAGGAAAAGAAGTGGTCAATGTTTTTTTTCTTTTCTAATGATTTTTCAAATGTTTTTTGGAATTATTTTGGAGTGTCTCAACTCAATCGAGAATGATGAGACACTGAATGGTTTAAGCTCATAAAATGGTGAGAGCATTTAAACTAAGGCTTCTCATAAAATGGTGAGAGTATGGCTTATGTTGCTCACAAAATGGTGAGAGTGTGGATTAGGGTGACTGAGCTGACCTCAACAGGTATTGAGTACTACTTACATAGTCCCAGTGTAAGACCTCAAGTCACTATAGTTATCTCCTTGAATGATTTGAATTCTTATAGGCCCACAAATATCAATGTGAATTAGCTCTAGGGGTTTTGTGGTAGATTACTCCTTGGAATTAAACCTTATTTTAGATTTTTTACCATTTTGACATGCTTTGTAAATAATGTTTGTAGGTTTGATGATCTTGGGTAGGTTTTTCATAGGCTTAATAGTGCTAATTCTGACCACATTATTAAATTTTAGGTATCCTATCCTTCTATGCCATAGCCAAATTTCATTGATATTACTCATGAAACATCTCTCCTTCATGATCTTATTTAGTACATATAAGTTATTCTCAGTTGTATTGGCATTGGCAATCGACCTTCTTGATTTAGATCTTCTTATCTCACATCCTTTATCATGAAAGGTTAGTGTGTGTCCTTGAGTGCACATTTTACTAAACTTAGTAAGTTATGTTTCAAAACATACACATAAAACACATTCTGGGTCTTTGTCTTTCCATTATTCAAATTGAAGACACATTTTCCAACTATATTAGTGGTTGTATTATCTCTAAACCTCACTATTCCTACAACATTCTTTTTTTAATGTGATAAACTTATTTTTGTCTCCTATCATGTGGCTTGAGAAACCACTGTCTATATACCATTCAATGACTTCATTTTGAATGGGACCAAAAGTTTGGTCTATGATAAAATTTTCATAGTTTTTTTGTTCCTTCTTGGAAAATGGTCCATCTTGCTTCTTGAGCTTAATATGTCTAGTCCTAACTTTCTTTGGCTTATATACCAATATTTGATACTTTTTGTGCATTTTAGAAGCTTCATGTATCTTGTCGAATCTTGTAGGTATTTCAAATTTATTAGAGTAAAATCTTTCAATATCTCCTGTATAGTGATATATATAGCAAATAACATTACTATACTTACCTTGGTTTCAAGAGGACTTATCCTTTATTGCATTAGGTTGCCTAGTTGGTTTTTTGATATTCTTGAATTTTTCTAACTTTTCATGTTCTTTCTCAAATTTGTTCATTTTGTCTTTCAATTGGTTATAATAAAACTAATTTGATTTTAACCTCGTGTTTATATCTTCTAATTTATTATTGAGATCATGGATAGTCTTGTTTTGATTCTTTAAACCATCAAGTGCTCTTATGAGTTCAATTTCAAGATTACCTTCAGCTTCTTCATTATACATTTTATCTTCTCCCCATTAATCACAACATATATGTGGGAAACCCTATATGGTAAAAAACTGAAAAATGAAGCAAGTGGAATATATTTCTATAATATAAACATAAATATTTAGTGCAACACCAAATTCACATGAAGCACCAACCCCAACTAGCTCAACACCAACTCAACTAGGCTTTAGTAAGCACCCACATATAAGGAGACACCAACCCCCTAGATGACTCAGATCCAACTTAGCCACCTTATTGTTTGATCATATTTATAAACCATTGTTTCTTATTTAATATATGATTATCTACTCCTTTATCTCTTCGCTCACTTCAACCCCTCTCAAACTGACATTCATCCGTCTTCACTCAATTAGCCCTCTTTATGGCTTGATTAAGTCTTCTGACCTTGATATTCATATGAAGAACCTATTTTAGATATTCATAAAACATTTCACATGTTCCACATGAATTAATTATACTCACCAATAATATATATCATTCACTTATCCTTTCTACTCTCCCACACTTGGCATCCTCTAAGCACACACACAATAAGACTAAACTGCCTTACTTTAATACAAGTCGCTTGATCATATCCTTATTAGTCATCCATATATTAAAATTACTTAGGTTATCCATGAATAGGTATTATAATATTAAAATAACATTCCTTAATCATGAATCAATCAATACATTAGGTTGGCCATACATCAATTAGCCCTTACTCCTATTTTAGGCTTATGAAGACCTAATCAATCCTTTTTAACCACATGTTGTCATTTGATCTTTATGGAAGCATATAAAAACACCTAAAAAGGTAGTAAAAAGTCATACACCATTCAAATATACATTATAAAACTTTAATTTATGTCCACAATATCCTTTAGGTCCAACTACCACTTGAACCATTCTTTATATCACTGGTTATAAAAGGACTGCGTATATACAAAAACTCTATCTTTAAAAACTAAGGCATATACTCAATTTTTACAAATAAACATGCCAAAAATTCACATATTAAGAATAATCATAACCTTAGGGCCATCACAAACTTCATCTGATGATTCAACCCAGGGTAAATAGGCTCAAACACTTCTCTATAAGACATTCACTCAAAAATACCAATTGAATCCAAAACATAGTCAAGGAAACATGAATATTTAACACATGATTGAATATATTAAAGGGATTTAAATGTATGAATATATCTTATAACATACTTAGAACAACCTCAATCAATCATATCATGATTTCTAATGAAAACTATTGGTCTTATAGACAAATATTTTAACCTTCTCTTTCACAAACTCTAATCAATCAAATAATCCATTTTGGATTCAATGATTCAATCTATCACATAGAATTAAAATATTATGAAAAATATAGATAGATAATTCAAGACCCAAACAAAATAATCATTAATTTCAATGCATCACTCTTACATGAAAACACAACAGGAAACATCTTACCACATCATCTTTTGACCTTCTCTTTCATAGACTCTAATCAATCAGATAAGCCATTTTGGATTTAATGATTCAACCTATTACACATAATTAAAAAATTATGAAAAATATATATAGATCATTCAAGACCCAAAAAAAATAATAATGAATTTAAATGCATCACTCTTACATGAAAACACATCAGGAAACATCTTATCACATCTATTTGATTTTCTTACTATCTGTACCACTAGGTCTATTAGTGACTAGCCAACTTAGATCACCAAAATTGAAATATTGAGATAGGGAACCTATCCATAAATATTAATTAACAAAAAATACAAGTCTCATAATTTTATCTTCATCCACAAAGTAACTTTGACTCAACCAACTCTATCTTTTACAACAAATCTCTGAAAGACAAGCACTTTCCTATAGGGTATGCTCACTCACTTGAGAAAAAAATTACACAGAGATACTTTGGAGAGTTTAATTCAAACTCAAATCATTTTTTTGATCATATAAAACCATTTTTATCTTTATATAATAATATGTTCAATATTAGGTCACTATCAAGGTTTTATGAGGGTTTAAACTATCTAGTCTTAATGATCATTCATAAAACTTAGCTCCTCTTTCTAGAAACGATATCTTAGAAATTTGAGATAAATCCATTAATAATCTATCATGAATATCTTAGGTTCTCATATAGAAGATATATGTGCCAATGATCACTGACAAAAACCTCCTCAAGTAGACAACTCTTCATTCTATGCACTAGAAAAACCTTGAAATGATTTTCAAGCCTTTTATTTCAAAACATGACCTAAAAATTCATGAACATACTTAAAACAACTTGAATCACCTCTATAAATGTTCACTTGATCACTAATGTCATGGAAATTGATCTTGTTACCTCATCTGGCCACCATCTCTCTACTTAGTTTCTAAGCCTTAACTTACAAGTCTTATTATGTCTTGAATCTGACCTTCTAGCCACTTTGTAGTCTTCATCTTAAAACTCTCATGTGTTTCAATGTATATTTTGTATGCTCAAGTAACCTCATAAACTCACTCTTATTCATAAATTTAACAAAATATCTTCAGATCTACTTACAAATCTTTAGAGCTTGATTGTAGCATCTTTGAAGCTACGTACACAAATCTTCAGAGCTGATCTTTTAATAATTTACAAGGTCTTCAACATCTCATGTACAAACTCAAACAATATATATCATGATCAAATACTATAAAGTGTTATTAAAATAATTCTCATCTTCATAGCTCTTTTGGAACATCTTCGGAGCTACTTACATAGATCTTCAAAGCACACAATTTCTTCTTTGAATCTGACTTATTCTATCATGCCACCTGTAAATACCATCTCACAAGGTATAGATAAAGCATTAAAAAATGCTTTATAATTTGAAAATTTGACCTGTACTCATTCATTCTTCTTTTCAAATATTTCACTCAAGATGATATTAGAGCATTCTTCAAATAACATTATCTCATCACTGCTCTCATACATCAACAACACTCACTATGCTTGCAATAGAACTCATTCATAGCCATACCTTAAGGTTTACTGGACCAAGAACATTTGACATAAATGAAATAACCAAGTATCTTCATAAGAAACATTGACATCAATGACACCATTAAATATCAAATCTCAACACATAATTACAATACTCAACAATCTCCTCCTTTAATCAATTAATTTGTCCAATAGTATAGAGACTAAGATGAAGATGAAGGGTCATGTATGGGTTGGCTTGATTGCCACTAGGAGGAATGGAAGAACCTTGATAAGGTGGTATGGATTAGACCAAAGAATAATTATTTAGCTGAGTGGACTTTAAAAACATGTGGAAATAAGAAGGGACATTGTGAGACACTAGAGGAATTGTGACCTTTGTTGTAAAGTGTATTTGGTTTTCTATGATAGAATATACGTAGTCTATGTGTATCTTGATGCTATATAGGGAAAGATATAACCCATTTATGGAGGATGATTATATATGAGAGGCACATGACATGGAGGCATATAGAATAATGGATTGTTTGTTACTAAATTATTTTATAGTGGTAAAGCATATGTGTATACACCCATATTGGAGTTTGAATAGGTATTTAATAATACAAAGGAATTTTGGAGACACTAAGGATAGGGACCCCATGAGTGAGGATATTTCCAAGAGGCTGATGAGGGATGTGATTTTGTGGTAGGTCTTATTCCCGAATAAGGGGAAGCATGTAGGCTTATTGTTTTGATGTAGGGTAAGTTATTATTTAAATGGGATAAAAAGATGGATGCATTGATGCAAGAGGTTTTAGGCCTACCCCTTGACTTAGTGCTTGTTGATTATTTTCTAGGTATTAAATATGACCTACTAGGATGTTAATGGCTTGGGATGGTATTGGTGTTGGGCCCATGGGCCTCTAATGTAGGAGTGGTGGATACGTGAGATGAAATCATGTGAAGGGGTTGGTTTAGGGTAGAATCTTTGAGAGTATTATTTGTGGTGGTTATTAGTGGGTTTGAGGCATATTTATTCCTTTTGAAAGGGTGAAGAGCATATTAAATGTAGTTAACATCATCCTCTAATATATGGATCCTTCGATGATCATATCTGGTGACGCTATATAAATTTGGGCTCTACAAGCTTATAGATGACCTTCTGGCCATATGGGGAGTGGTCATGAATCCACCCATAAGGCTCATGGCATTGGAGCTGGTATGGTTACTTATAGTTTTAGATACATCTTGTATCTCTTGAATAATAACCCTACTCCTTATTTGAGTGTTAAGAAGAGCATAGTCATAATATTGGTATTCTATTTTGGTGTCAAAGGTTGGGTTATTCCAAATCATCAATGAGGGTTTGTTAGAGCTAAGTTGGATTCTCCTATAGCCCTCTAGGCTGATAGATCTACCAATATCCTATGCAGACTTATTTTATGGGTATATGGATACCCATAGAAGAAATAAGAGGGAAGAAAGAGAAAAGAAAAGGAAAAGAGGAATAAAGGGATACATAAAGTATGGCATCCTTTACATTAGGTTCACCTATTTTTATGCATGTAAATTGGCACATGTTAATCTATGCACTCAACTCCTCAAGGTCTAGCTAAGGTAGATAACAATTATAATGCATGGGTTATGGGTTTGGTTGATTGTTTGGTGGAATGGGATTTGGGATAGGTTGATGAGTGTAGTTTAACTCTTCATTTAATCAATGTTAAATTGATGTCTTATCAACCAGGGTTTGTGTCCAAAGTTGTTCGCAGTAAGGTGTAGGATTGTAGATTTAGAAGTCTGCTTATGGGGGTGTTTAATGGTCCTATTCTAACTTTGACTAAAGAAAGAAATGTGTCCTAAACTACTTGATTTACTTTTTTTCTGAAAAGTAAAAGATATAACTATTTAATCAAATAAATCCACCCTTTTAATTGAAAGTAATATCACACTCCTATTTATGCTTGCATGGAAATGGAGATGTTTAACTTAAAAAGTAAATTTGCTTCACACGTTTGTTGTAAAAGTAAACACACTTTGCTAAGAAAGGAAATGACTTTTGAATAAGGAAATGCCTTTTAAACTATGAATTTGTTTTGATGTTTTATGAATGAATGCAAACATTAGTAAAATTTTGATTAGTTATAACAAAAAGTTAATATAACGCTACATAAGTACCATACATAGTTCCTGGTTCCAAGGAGAGTGGGCCCTTACTCCTCTCAGACTTAGGAACAAAGATTAATCAATGCTAGAAACTGAAGTGATAATTCATAAAATTGAAATGATTACAATCTGTCTAAAACCTATAATATGCTTGTACGTATCTTTCATCTATTATCATCTTAATAATAAAAGTCTTATATTTTATACTAATATAATCAACTCAAAATAGGATGCAAAGAGATAAGATTTCTTGGTTGATCCACTCATCCAAAAATAAGAGATTGGATTTCCAAGAGATCCAAATATTCTGATGAAATAGATATACTATCCTAAAATAATCCTAAGATCCAAATATATACAACTTTATCAAAAGAAAATCCTACAAAATAGTGAGTATTTTTCTCATTTAAATCCAGCTAGAATGATTCTCTCTCATCTTATCTAGCTGCCAGCTTCCCCATTTTTAGCTTTGTCTTTATGTAATCCATGGAATTGACCCTACAGGGTCAGTAAGAATGAGCCTATGGAGTCCATAGAAAAAAGCCTGTGGAGTCCATAGAAATAACCCTGTGGAGTTCATTGAAACAAGCTTGCAAAGTCTATATAAACAAGCCATTTGTGTGAGTTCATAGTTCTGTTGGATGGAGATCAAAATTGAACTTTCACTATACATCACCTGTGTCTTCTTCCTAAGCATTATTCACAACAAAAATTACTAAAACATGCTATGTCTTAGACATTAATGACAAAGTAAAAGTTTAGTCTTTGGTTTAATATAAATAAGACAAATATATACTTTCCATGTAAGAGCTATCTAACAATCTATGATTTGCATAAGATAATATCCTTAGAGAGATAAATTAAGGGAAATAACATGTCAATAATGATCCATATTCTAAACTTATCATCTCCCTTAGGCTTTACCTTTTACAAGTCCCATTGCAAACATTCATTGGCATTCATAGCTCTGGCATCTACTTTCCATAGTTTGACTCAAATCATAGTCATCAAATTCATTTGTTAAATGCTTGTCTAAATTCTTGTAAACCCATGATTTTCTTGAATCATTTATTTCCATTTATTGAATTGCTCCTTTATTTATGGAGCCCAACTCTACCATCTTGGAATAGGTATGATCAACAAAGGGGGTCTATATCTCATGCCAATCCATTTATTTTCTCCCCCAGAGTTTATTACCTCTATTAAGATTTCCAAAATTGAGGTAGCTCTCCTCATACTCCATCTTAAGTTATTTGGAGACATGACCTCTCATCTTCTAAGAGACACTGAAATTTGGTCCCACCTTTTCACACTTGCAGTCACCACTGAATCAAAACTTGATCTTGAAAACAAGTCAAAAGAAACAACACAATCATATCAATCTTGTAAATAATGAGCTTTAACTTCATCGCTTAAAATATCATAGTTAAAATTCTGTCTGATCATTCTGGGAATAAGAAAGACTAGTATGATACACAATCCTATAGTCTTAGCATGATTTGTATATTCCTCAAATCTACTTTTCCATGCTAGTTGATTTTTGAATGTAGAATGCAATTCCCTTAGTTGAAATTCTCCTACATGAAGGTTTATCAAGAACTTATTGTGCTCATGGTATCCTATGATAAAATCATGCAAATAAAATTCACAAAGCAAATCATGTTGATCAGGTTCAACACTATAGAAAATTTCCAAAAATGTTGTTGGTTGTAAAATATTGTAAGGAAGATGACAAGAGATCCTTAGAAGCTGCTATTTGTAAAATTGATCAAATAAAAACAAACTATATGTAGGAGAAGGATTCCTACATGCCAAAAGAGATTCCCCTAATTTGCATGCATCTTGCAAATTTTCTTCTAAAATTTGGACCTTAGCTTCTAATTATTTCTTTTCATTTTCTAATATGTTTTTTGAAGAAGTTACAAATTTGTTTTTATATTTAATAATGGAATATTCTTCTTCAATTTGATTTAGAATTTTCAAGGTAGGAATACCTGGACAACTTGTTTGACAACTTCGGTCAATAAATACCTTAGGAGGAGAAGGTGTACCATTAAAAGGTGTTTTGGAAGAGTTTACCAAATTCTGCAATCTCCTATTCTCTTTCTTCAAATTTTCTATATATATATATATCTAAAGGTCTATTTGTTAACTTTCATTTTTCTTTATTATTTCTTCTAATCTATGAACTTCTATTGTATGATTGGTAGATGTTGTGTCTAATTTTTGCACCAACAATGAGTTGAGATGATCCTTATTCTGTAATTGATTGATCAAGTCAGTGATGTTAGTTGTTTGTTGTTACTCTAGATCTTGAGCTTGAGAAAGCTTCAAGGTTAACTTCATAACAGGATCATTTAGATTAGATGACTCTCCTTTCTCATTTGTGCATACAATTTTTCCTTTATTCATTATAGTTTCAACTGAAACATGTGGTTGTCTTACCATACTTGATTCCTCTACCATGAGTGGCTCTTATCTTGGAATTAGCTCCTTTATTATGATTGGAGAGTTTCTTTCGAAAAGAGTTTCTTCAACATCTATAGTTTTAGGGATACTTTGATGTATGGGGGAATGAGATACTTTTTTAAGACTATCCTGAATGTTTGCAGCCTCTTGTTCATCTTCATCTATCATAATTAACCTTTTCCTTCTTTTGGTCACTCTCTAAGCTACACTCAGTTGTCTTTCCTTTTCAACCATCAAACCCTCAATCTTATCAAGTTCTATAGCAACCTTTCATTTCAATTTTATTCTTCCTAAAAAGGGAATTGGTTACACTACAGAGTCCTGAGGTTCTTGTGGCGACCTTGAAACTATAGGGATTTGAGACCTTGTGATTCTTCTTGAAGAATAAGAAGAAGGGATTTTTGTTGAGACTACAATCTATGATTTCTTCTTTGGAGTTATTTCTCAACTGATGTAACAGGTGGAGATGAATGTTCCCATGGTAAATTTGAGGTTTTTTGTGTAGGCAAATTTGGAATTTATTATGTTACACTATTCTGAAATTCCTTCCAGACCTCTTATCCTTGCTGAAGGAAGTGATGTTGGATAATTAAGTGAATAAGGCCATGGTGCCTAAGAGCAGCATTAGGAGTTGTAGTCATAATTTGAAGGGCACCATATAATAAGTATGGGAGGTTAATCTTGTAATGAGGATTTTTCCTCCCATACTTAAGTTGTATTAATATTTTCATGGTGTCTCCTCCTAAAAGACTATTTTTCCCCTCACAAATGATATACTTGAGTATCCACTTGGCTACAAATTTCCAAGGTTTAGAAAGTGAATTTATACTAATCCCTTTTGATATTCCCTTGGAATCTATTAGACATGAAGTCCTAGTCTACTCATTACTATTAAACTAAATAATTAAATTACTAAATGAAATTCTTCCTGTCGCTCTCATTCCCTCTTCTAGAAATTGTATGATTTGACTTATAATTTGAGTTGAAATAGGAATAATAATTCTTTTAACAACTAAAATCTTAAGGGTGAGATTAGTGATGAATTCTCTTACCATTGTTTTGTGGAAACCCTAGAACTTTTTAATAAAAGGTAGCCAACCATTTACTCTAAATACTGCCATAGAAGCTTTGTCTTTGTGAAAATTTGCTACATTCTTTGGCTCTAATCTCATTTTTTATCCCATTTCTACTCAAATTTATAGATAAATCTATTTTTTAACTCAAATTAGGGATTATACCAGCTTTTATTGAAATCTAGAGGCAACAATCACTAAGGGTCTATAGAAATGAAGTGTTTCATGTAAAACTCCATAGCTTCATGAGTCCATAGTTTGATATGATTACTTATACAGTTTAATGCCACATGTTTCTATGGAGTGTGCCAGCCATAAATGGATTGAAATGATGACATGACACTTTGACCATGACAATGATTTATCATTTCATTAGAACCCCTTTATGATTTTCTATTATTATAATTATTGATGACTCAATTTATTGTACCAAAGCTGCACACTTATCCATACACATTTGGTGGCTTGTTTGTATGTTAATCCATTATGGTATGTGTCATGTCATTTCATTTTAGAAGGCTCAAGTTTGGGTCATCTCCATAGAATAAATCTTAATTAAATCAAAGATAATTAATTAACTAAACATAAATAAATAGAATATGTCTCACTTACTTTTGACCTTATATTTATCCTTTGCTCTCCATTTGTCTTGCACAAATAATTTTACATGGATTAGTCAACAGGTGTTGAAATAACAACTTTTATTGCATGGAGAAAACCAATCATAGTGACATGATGAGATTCTCTTATATATATATATATATATATATATATATATATATATATATATATATATATATATATATACATATACATATACATATATATATATATATATATATATATATACATATACATATATATATATATATATATATATATATATATATATATATATATATATATATATATATATATATAATTTTTTCCCCTTTGGCCAGCCATTGCTTGTTTTCTAGCCAAAGCCCTTTTTGTAATGCATAGCCAGCCAACAAGCTAGTTTTCTGGGCATGCATTGTCAATAGTGTCCCTGGAAGGATTTTCACTATTGATTTTTAAAAAATAAATAAATATGCAAGATCATCAAGGAGTAGGTTCTCTGGAAGAAGTAGATTCCTCTAGAACAACTACTTGATTTGAAGTAGTTTCCCTAGGAGAAACAGAGTCCTCCAAAAAGGCTACTTGATCTTTTACCTTTTGAACAAATTTTTCTTTATTGAGAGGTTTTTGATAAAGTGTCAATCTATGTCCATTGACTAACAGAGCTATTATGTTATCATCAATAGGTATTATCTTAACAAAACCATTTTTAAAGACCTTAATCTGATAAGGTCCCAACCACCTCATTTGTAGTTTTCCTTTAAACTGTTAAAATTTGGAATCAAACAATAGTGCCCAATCTCCTTTCTAAAACTTCTGTTAATTGATCTGTGAATCATGCCAAACTTTTCTTTGATTTTGTACCAATTCAATTCTTTGTAGTTCTTCCATCCTCATCTCATCAAGTTGATTAAGCTGTAAGAGTCTTGCTTTCTATATTTCTTCTAATTCAATCCCTACTTCTATAGTTGTTTTCAAATTTTGTAATTCAAATTCAACATAAAATATGGGCTTCTTACCATAAACCAATTCATAAGGTGAAAATCCATTTGTTGTTTTCTAAGTAGTATTATAGACCCAAACAACTTCTAGTATTTTATCTGCCTAATCCTTTCTACTAGAATTAACAACTTTGATTAAAATGGTTTATAGTTCTTTGTTAGTAACTTCAACTTGCCCATTAGCCTGTGGATGGTATGGAGATATTTTTATATGTTGAGTTTGATATACTTGCATGAAGTGCTTTATCATGTTTGACATGAACTGCGGTTCTTGATCTGAGACTATCTCCCTTGGAACACCAAATCTTTGTATGATTTTGAAATATAAGAAATCAGCCACCATCTCTTTTCTTGCATGAGTTAATACTTCCACTTTCACTCACTTGGTCACATAGTCTATACATACTAGGATATATTATTTTTCTTTAGAAGGAGGATCCATAGATCCTATAAAATCAATTCCCCATTTCTCAAATGGTTCTAAAACCAATTGTGGATGAGGGTGCAAAGGCATCTCTATTGAAAGAGTAGGCTATCTAATTCTCTAACAAACATCACAGTGTTTGACATATATTTTTACTTGTTGATGAAGGTGAGGTCAATAGTATCTTGCTCCTAATATTTTGTGTATGGTTCTTTGAGCTAAGTAATGACCTCCTCCTGATTCATCATGACAAGCTCTGATGATATCATAAGATTCAATATTTGTCACACACCTATGAAACATATGATCAGGTCCAAGTTTGAATAGCATTCTGTTAATCCATTTAAAAGAACTTTCTTTGATTAAACATTTATTTTCTTTTTGTGAAAAGTATAGAAGAAACTTCCCTGTGGTGAGGTAATTGGCTATATCATTAAACCATGGATATTTTGATGAAATAACAAATAGTTGTTCATCTGAAAAGTCATATTCCACTAGTTATTTTTCACCTATAGTGTTCATTCTTGACAAGAAATCAGCAACTACATTAGACTTCCCTGGTTTATTTATAATACTAACATCAAATTCTTATAAGAGCAACAACTATCTAATAATTCTACCTCCCACAACTGATTTATTGGTAAGGTATCTAATAGTTAAATGGTTTGAATATACAAATACCTTATATCCTATTATGTAGTGTCTAAATTTGTTGATTTTATATACTACAGCTAGGAATGCCCTCTCAGTTGTGGTGTAGTTTCTTTTAGCAGGTGTCTTGTTTTTGCTAATATACTATATAACATACATGTTATCTTCTTCATCCTTTTGTCCAAGGACTAATCCTATTGCTGTATTGGAAACATCCATGTATATATGGAATGGCTAAGTCCAATCTGGTCCTCTCAATACTAGAGCAGTAATGATTTTAGCTTTGATGGTCTCAAAGGCCTGCTGACAACTATCACTCCATTTGAATGTACTATATTTTGTAAGAAAGGCAAACATAGGGGTAGTTATTTGGCTAAAATTATCTATGAAGCATCTGTAGTAACTAGCATGTCCCAAAAAACTCTTAATTTCAATTTGTTTTTATGGGATGGGTAAGTTGGAGATTATTTTAACCTTCTTTGGATCTACTTAAATGCTTTTTGTAGAAATATGGTGTCCTATCACTATTACTTCATCTATCATCAACAAACATTTCTCATGGATCAAAGATAATTGATGTTCTTCACATCTGATCAATACTTTTTCCAAGTTGGTAAGAGCCTCTTCATAAGTTCCACCATGAACGGTGAAATCATCCATATATACTTCAACACAATCATTTGTAAGGTCAGAGAATATTTCCAAAACTACTCTTTGGAAGGTTACTGGAGCATTACAGATTCCAAATGGGAGTACAAGATAAGAAAATGTTCCCTAAGGGTAGGTAAATGTGGTTTTATCTTGATCTTCAACTGCCACTATTATCTAGTTATACCTACCAAACCCATCCAGGAAAGAAAAATATATTTTTCCTACCAAGTTGTTAAGAACTTGATCAATGAAAGGTAGAGGAAAATAATCTCTTAGGGTTGATTTGTTCAGTTCTCTATAATCTACACATACCCTTAAATTTCCATTTTTCTTGAGTGTAATTACCTAGGGTGAAACCCATTGGCTATCTAAGATGGGGTAAATAAACTTGACTTCCAGCAATTTTTGGATCTTTATTTTGACTATCTCCTTTAATATTGGGTTTATTTTTCTTTGTGGTTATCTGAGTAGTTTGATAGATTCCATGTAAATGTGATGAGTGCATATGCTGAGGTGAATTCCTTTCATGTCGGTATAATCCCAAGCAAAAGCCTTGGTATGTCTTTCCAGTACTTTAAAGAGTTGATCTTCCTCTTCATTTGTTAACCAATTATTGATGTTCAAAATATTTCTAGGTAATACCATGATTAGTTTTGTGCCTAGGTAGTTGGATTATATTTGCTTGAATTCATTAATCAATGAGTTCAGAGGACATGGATGAGGAAGTAGCTTATGAAACATGGTTACATTATCAACAAACTCTTTCCCAAGAGGAATCAGTCTTGCTAAAGAATAATGGAATGCATCTAAGAAATGAGTTTTTTGTTGTTCTACCAATTTCCACACTTTCCTGAATCAATCCATGATCATATGGTGAGGAAAAAATAAAATAAGTAGAAGTGGAGGTTTCATAATATTCTATCTAACCCAAGAATTTTAAATTGAGGTAGTCCATAGTTTCCAGACTGGTAGAGTCCATAGATTCTGGCCTGGTAGAGTCCATAGCTTTTGGACTGGCAGAGTCTGTAGATTCTAGGTATATATCTCCATTCAATTCTTCTAATTTTTTTTTAACTATGATCATATCTAAGGAGAAAATCTTGTCTGATGTGTTGTCTAATTCATCCACCCAAAGTTCTTGTATGTGATTTGTTGATGGTTTTGTAGGAGGATACAAAGAGATGCATTTAGATTTTAACCCATTATAAATGGTCATGTCTCCTGACCTATAATCAATTAATATTGCTGCAGTAGCCAACCATGGTCTACCTAGGATAATGGGATATCCTAGATTCTTTTTTTTAGGTTATAAGACCTTGCAATCTACTAGATATTCCCAAGACTCTATTAGTACTTAAACATTTTTTATAGTCCCTTCTGATTTAGTTATAGATTGGTCCACCATTTAAAGAATGGTAGTTATGGGTTGCATTCTCATAAGAGATAATGTATGGAGAGTATCAGTTGTCATAACATTAATTGCTACTCCCAAATCTACCAAGATGTTAGAAATTTATTTACCTCTGATTGTGACTGTGATCACTGGGTTTCCTGGATCTGCATATTTTGGAACTAATAGTTTTCCTGCTAATAAATTAGCAACTTTTCCATCAACATGAATGGTTCCTAGATATTTGACTTTCCTCCCAGGTGTCTTGATACAAAGGTTTTTGATGATCTTGTTTAATTCAGGTATATCCCTAATAGCTTGTAGTAGGGGTACCTCAATATTGATCTTTTACAACTCATGGACTAAGTTTGATTCTAGTTTAATATCAATTTATTTTAATATTTTAAGAAAAGGAACTACTGGTGTAGTAGTGTTTTATTTGTTTGCTTCAGGGCTCATTTCGATTTCACTTTTTCTAGTGTTTAATTGAGATGATTCTATTTTTTATTTTTCATCAGGTATCTCAAAAATGAGAACTGGAGGTTTTTGTATAGTTTTCCCTAATCTTAAATGTATGTTTGAATAATCAATAGCTCCAACATCATTGTCTCTTCCTATTCATTAATATAAATAGGTGTTGGTTGTTCATTTTTTGGATTTTCTATTGGTTGTGTAGGCATTGAGGGTTGATTGATTTGTCCTTATTGCTAAATAATAGGGGGTGGCATTATAGATTGCTATTGAAGAGGTCTTCTTTGTTGGGTGAATTTTTGTTGTGGGTTTCACTATGGATTCCATTGTTGATATTGTTGTGGGATCCATTACTGCTATGGTACCCATTGTTGTTGTGGCACCATCCATGGGGGTGTTGGCATCCAATCTTGTCTTGCCCATGGATTTTGGATTGATGGAATTTGGGGTTGATTCCAAAAAGGTGAAAGAACTGAAACATTCCATGGTTCCATCCATAGATTAATTGGGTTTCTTGCATTAAACTATCCTTGAGCCTGGTTTTGTGGGACAAAGTTTTGTCTTTGGATATACTTTACTTTTTTAGTGGACTGGAATTGTGTTTTTATTTGATTTTTTAAAATAGGTAGAAGGGTACAATGTTTGGTATCATGATCTGTTGCATCATAGATCCCACATGATGAAACATTAGTTTTATCTAGGGGGCAGTCTCTAAGGGCATGTTTCTATCTGCACTTAGGATAGTAGATTACTAAGGGTTTTGTTACATTTGCCTTAGCTTAAAGGCCATCCAAAGTACTGTTTAGTGTAACTAGAATATCCATCTTTAGATTGGAAAATTCTTCCATTAGCTTACCCACTTCATTAGATTTCCCAAACCTTCCTCTCTTAATTCAAGGTTTTGTTCGAGAGTAGTTGGTACAAAGCTCAGAAATATGATTAAAATCTAACTTATTTATATCTCCACCTCTCATCAGATTCAAGGCATCTCTAGTATCTTCATCCAACCCTTTTAAGAAAACCAATTTCTAAACTTCTTCAGTGAGTGGATAATTGCTTCTTTTATGAGTGAACATGAATCTATCCAAATAATCCTATAAATATTCATCCTCATTTTATTTGATTTTGACGAAATTCTCTTGTCTTTCTCACACTCGATAATAATCTTGATACTTGTTTAAGAATTCTATCTCTATGTCATCCCATGTTCTAATAGAATCACCAGGTAAACCCATGAACCATCTCATAGCTACATCTTTAAGTGTTGAGGGAAATAGTTTTAATTTCTATCTATTGTGTAATCATAGGTTTGACATAGCACCTTAAACTCAAACATGAATTGATCATGATATTTTATATATCTTCTCCAAATATTTGGTAGATTAGCTAGTGAAATATTTTTCATGGGGGTTTGATCATAAGGATCTGCAACAATAGGAAAGGAAAAAGTCCTCCTTGGTTGTGCAAGTTATTGATTTCATGGATTTTGTTGGAGAGCCATATCTTCTTCTTCTGATGATGTTTCAAAGATGGGATGATCTTCCCACTAAATATTTGTGGTACCAGTTATGGGTTGTTCAAAGTTCTCAAAATTTCTTCAGCTATGGATTTTTTAAATGCTTCCTATAAGTCCTTGGTAATTTATAAATAATGTCTTCCTGCAAGAGATTGTTCCTAAGGAATTTTTTCTATGGGGCTTGCTTGTGGAAATGGCTTGGTTTCTATCCAAGTTTCTAAATATTTTTGCAGATAGGTTTCACTCCCAACTTCTGGTTCACTACTCAGAGATGTTGAAGGAGTTTCAACTTGTGTTCTTGGTGGAAATTTTGGGATGAATCATCCTTTAGAATCTATAGGATGGTACATTAATTTATTGAATTATTATAGTTTTTACAATTTTTTTTGTTTTTTAGTCTAGACCAATAATTATTACCTTACTAACACCTTGTTTCCCTAGCAATGACACCAATAAATGATGAGTTTCATTTAACTCTTTATTTAATCAATGTTTAATTGATGTCTTATCAACCAGGGTTGGTGTCCAAAGCTATCTACAATAAGGTGTAGGATGGTAGATCTAGAAGTTTACTTGTGGGGGTGTTTAATGGTCCTATTCTAACTTTGACTAAAGAAAGAAATGTGTCCTAAAATACTTGATTCACTATTTTGCTTAAAAGGAAAAGATATAACTATTTAATCAAATAAATTCACTCTTTTACTTGAAAGTAAAATCACACTCCTATTTACACTTGCATGGAAATGGAGATGTTTAACTTAAAAAGGAAATTTGATTCACACGTTTGTTGTAAAAGAAAACACACTTTACTTAGAAAGGAAATGACTTTGGAATAAGGAAATGCCTTTTGAACTGTGAATTTGTTTTGATGTTTGATGAATGAATGCAAACATTAGAAAAATTATGATTAGTTACAACAAAGAGTTAATATAACATAACATAAGTATCATACATAGTTCCTGGTTCTAAGGAGAGTGGGGCCTTGCTCCTCTCAGACTCAGGAACAAAGATTAATCAATGCTAGAAATTGAAGTGATAATTCATAAAACTGAAATGATTACAATCTATCTAAAACCTATAATATGTTTGTACTTATCTATCATCTATTCCCCTCTCAATAATAAAAGTCTTACATTTTATACTACTATAATCAACTCAAAATAGGATGCAAAGAGATAGGATTCCTTAGTTGATCCACTCATCCAAAAATAGGAGATTGGATTTCCAAGAGATCTAATTATTTAGATGAAATAGCTATACTATCCTAAAATAGTCCTAAGATCCAAATATATACAACTTTATCAAAAGAAAATCCTACAAAATAGTAGGTGAGTATTTTCCTCATTTGATGCTAGCTAGAATGATTATCTCTCATCTTATCTAGCTACCAGCTTCCCCATTTGTATCTTTGTCTTTACAAAATCCATGGAATTGACCCTACAGAGTTGGTAGGAATGAGCCTATGGAGTCTGTAGAAAGAAGCCTATGCATTCCATAGAAATAAGCCTACGAAGTCTATCGAAACAATCATGTGGAGTCTGTAGAAATAAGCCATTTGTGTGAGTTCATAGTTCTATTGGATGGAGATCAAAGTTGAAATTTCACTATACATCACCTGTGTCTTCTTCCTGAGCATTCTTCACAACAAAATCACTAAAACATGCTATGTATTAGACATTAATGACAAAGTAAAGATTTAGTCTTTGGTTCAATATAAACAAGACAAATATCTACTTTCCATGTAATATCTATCTAAAAATCTATGATTTGCATAAGATAATATCCTTAGAGAGATGAATTGAGTGAAATAAAATGTCAATAATGAGCCATATTTTGATCTCATCATAGGTGGTGGTAATGGGTTCTTGTGATGAAACCAAAATACCTTAGTATAATTCCAATGTTCATTAAGAGCATCAAGCTATGTTGAAATAAAAATCCAAGGTCCCTCAGTATTAGATATCATAAGAAGGTGGAGTTCTTTGTCAATTCTAGGTTTAGGAAAATGAAGGAGATCAAGTTTGATGACTCATGGGACCAAGTCTACTCTATTGGGTTGAATCTACTTGGTTAATTCCATACATTGAATGTGAACAATATAAGGTGAGGCTATACTCTAAGAGAAAAAAGATGTGTATATGGGAGACTAGGCTTAGAAACCATTGTGATAATGTCTCTTATTACATAAAATTATAATGATAGGTGGATCAAGGATGTGTTCTTTCTCTTCTAAAATAGCTCAAGACTATATGATGAGATGGGAAATTAGAGTGGATCGAAAGACCTCATGTCTAAAATCAGTGCTAATTTTAGACTATGTGAAAATGGTGGGGCTAGGTGATACAATTAAAGTTAATAAACTATTCTTGACAAGACCTGGTGTCTCGGTGAGGGTCATCCAAAGAAGACTATGTAGAAGCCAGGAAAAAGTGTATGACCTTGTTCAACGATTGACTTATAAAGTATGCTTGATGGAATGTTGAAGCAAGTATTGATGTATGGTGTTTGTGAAAGTGGACAAGGATTATATTATATTTGGTTTCTTTCATGGATTGGTAATGCATTTGGTATGGATTGTGTGTATTAGCAAGGCTTTTGACACTATTTTTGTTGTTTTTTTAATTTTCTTAGGTTTTTAGAAAAATATACTTGAATGTTGAAAATAAAGTTTTAAAATTAAAATAATATTAAATATAAATATAAATTAACAAAAACATATCTTTTTAAAACAATTTTTAATGTTTGAGACACATGCAAATAAGAGAGGAAGGAATCTATTTTATCATGCAAGATGCTGATTTTTCCTGGTTCTACCTATATCCAAACTAAATAAAATATTTTTGCTTATTTTGATTGTTTTGAATGGGATGAAATACATGTATAAATTTAAATTATATATGTAAAAACTATAAACATAAATATGACATAAAATAACATCAACAAAACACTTTCTATGAATTTTCTTTTCCACAAACAAACTAGCCTAGCTTTTCAACTTCCCTAGTTTGCTAAAAACAAATTTTTATGAATGATTTGATATAATGGAAATAAGAGATGCAAGTTTTTATTTTATATTTTAAGAGAATAAAATTATATTTATTTTAAATCTTCAAAACAAATAAGATAAACAATCTACTATTCTTGTGTATGCACCTATAGTTCTTTATGTTTCTATGTTTTCCTAGGTGATTGTCTAGAATGCAAGAGACTTGTATAGATCTTGAATAAAAAGAAATTTATCTTGATTGGAAATGAATTGTATATTTTATAATATATTTTTCATGATTATTGGTGAAATTTATTTTTAATTTTAAAGGAAACTAATCTACTAAAATGCAAGCACAGATCAAAACTAGCCATGTTTTTGTAGTAACGATAAATGAAAAGGAACAAATCTATTTCACTATAAAATTTGATTATTTTTATTAATATATAAATATAATATAAAAAAATAAAAATATACATTAAAATATAATATAATAAATAAAATAAATAATGTAAATTAAAAGAATTCCAACTTGATTTTGAAATAAATAGACTGGAGTGCATGTAGTGTGTTGATAGGAGAATCCTCAATATGCTAGCTCTATATGCTCTTGTATATATTTTGGAAACTATATAGTTTGTGGGTGAAAAAAATATGGAACAAGATTAAAATGGGGAGACACAATAAAAAAAATGGAAAGTATCTAAACTGAGGCTGGCTAATTCTTGGCTTGCAAAGTCTGGATTGCTTTTACCAAGAATACTTATTCATTTATGGCTATGTAGTCGACTCAAAAAAATAAAGGTTGAATCATATGTAAACTATAAAAAGGTTGTGGCTATAAAATATTATCAATATCAATTTATAATGGAAAATTTTGGATCTAAAATTAGGCAAAATTTTACCTTATTATATAAAGAGATGGGAACTTGCATGAAGGAGTTCAACTTAGTGTGACTGTGAGTTCAACTTGAGAGGAACTGAAGAATAAAAATATAAAAGGGAGTGAGATGGCCTTTATTTGAGGCAAACACAAGGTGATAAAAATTATAAATGTGAATATATTTGTGTAAAATGTGTGAAAATTAGAGTTGCAAGAGATAATTTTAAATGGCATTTCCACTATGATGAAACCATCGCTATACATAGGGGCTATTGCGAAACCACCACTAAAGATGACAAAACCACTTCTAATAATTTCAAGACCATTGCCTTTTTAATTTAAAAACACCTCTCTATGTCAAACCTTCCTCCTACATTACATAACCACTATGGCAATTGTGTAAAATAAGGGGAAGTTTCATAACATATAAGAGTTGTTATGTCACATAGGGTGGCAGTTCCGTCACCCATGGTTAGTTTTTAAGTTAAAGAAAAAATGTCTAGTAAGGCTAGAATAAAGGGGACTAAAAGGGGACAAGGGAGGAATAGGTAATCTTGGGGTAGGGATAGAGATAGAGAGTTCTATGTGGAGCACAAAAAAATAGGTCATTATATCATCATCATATTTATATCAGAAGTGTCTCACTGTGTAAATTTTGGGTGCATATAACCACCTGGTAGTTGGGATCATCTCAACCATGTAATCTAATGATACTTATAACTTTGTGAGGATAGATGATGGAATCAAGTCCAACCTAAAAAATTTGTAAGATTTCTTGATTCCATCACCTCAAACATATCAAAAAGTGAACCAACTACTATAATAGATTGGCTCAATAAAATCCATTAAAGTCTAACCTAGTGGATGTTAACAGTCCTTGAAAGTGATCTAAAATCTAAAATTAATTTGTATTTTGAAATATCAATCACACATTTCATAGCATATACACCTTAGATATGTCTCATGCTGAAAAAATGTATAATAATGGTACCAATGTATAGAATTATGTTACATCCATTTATTCCCTATGGATATTTGAAGTATTAATTACTAGAATGTGTGTTATTCATTGGTATATATAATTTTACTTTGAATTGGATTTGTATATGCTGTTTGGTTAATAGATATATTAATTTTGATAGTTATTGAATTATGATTATGATCATGATTTTTACATACTTATTACATCAAGAAGTTGTTATGATTATATGTTGATTATTATCATGATGCAGGATATTTTTGTGCTCACTGATAGTGTTAAGGGAGAGTATCATCATGGGGTAAATATATACATTAGGGATAGAAATAAATCTTAAATGGACCCATGTACACACCAATAATATATATTAGGAATGAATTTTTTTTATACTTAAATTTAATGATTTAAATAGTATTGCTTTGATTTCATAACCTATATATGTGTGCTATCTATTTAGTTTATTTTCTATTTGGTTTATGATTCATGTTTCTTTCTTAGTGTTATTTCATTAGATACCTTTTGGTATTTAGCGAACACTTGATTTGATCTAGAGTTGACTGTGTGCATTGGCATAACTTGTTCATAATTTGTATGCTTATGTATTGATCTTATAGTTAATGGGAATCTATATGTGGACTAACCTTGCTAAAATATATTGGTGATAACATAATTGGTTTACTTAAAATTATAGATTATTAGATAAATAATTGTTCAAGTCCTTGTGTTTATATTAAAAATAAGAGTGTAAAACCTCTTGAGGGTCTAAATAGTAAAAAGGGTAAAAGTTTGATTAAAAGGCACATGTTTTAATCTAAAGTTTTGTAAACATATAAAATGTGGGGTTAATTGGAAAAGTTCAAATGGATTCCATTCAAAGCTATTCAAGTCAATGAAAAGGAATTGTGTTTGTTTTTGGAATCATTAGGGTTTTCATTTTCATGGAAATGATTATGCATGTTGACTTAGCATTCATAAAAGAAAATGGAATATGGTATCCATGCCCAAAATTTATGGATTTTGAACCACCAGAAGTGTATTGGATTAATATAACTAGAGTGCCGTAATGGAAAACTCATGATGGAGTAGGGCTTCATGGGGAAGCCATATATAGCATGCACTATCTATGTAAGAGAACAAGTAATATGGCAAGGAAAAATAAAAAGGATTAGCATCTTGTTAACAAATATAAGGAGGAAGAAAAGAGAATAGAAGGATTGACTATTACATAGTAAAAATATTGCTTTAGACTTGCTTTAAATATTAGATCAATGACTATCTTAGCTTGGGTTTTAAAATGAGTTTATGGGGTTTTGAAATAATGTTTTTTTAATATATAATTTAGTTTGATTGGAATCGTATATGAAACCCTATCCTATTAGTAATATAGATATGAGGATTGGATTTCAAATTCCTTTCTCGAGCCTATAAGGTTGAGGGTGTCAAGCTAGGCATTACGAGATCTAGAATATGTTCTTCTTAGATGGTTTTGATCTATTTTGTTATATTGGCTATGTTTAGTTCATAAACCCTATTAAAAAACCCTTAATCTAGTTTTATGGGTTTGCCTGCATTTGGATTCTCAATACATTGATATAAGTACACACACACACCCATAAATTTTTTGTTATAAATACAAATATATGCATATATTTCTATGGCCACAGAAGCAAACATATTCCTTTACAATAAATTTGGGCTTAAGGTTGTATAGTGGTTCATATGTGTTATAAATTCTAAGTTTTATTATGAATGCACATTGACCCTTATCTAGTTATTAAGATATAACTTGAGAAATTGGAAAATATAATACTAGATAAAGGAAATGATATCCATTTAATTATATATGTATAGTTTCTCTAATATAAACTACCTAAAAGTGTATATATGTCTTGTATAAATACCATGATGTATGCATGAGATATTCAATTACATTTGTATAGTGCTCAAATTGGTATATGATTTGAATTCAGGTTTGAGGGTAGCATAGTTGTATTGGTTCTATAAAATCTAGTTTGTTTATCTCCCTAAGTTGGTTTTATTACATCACGACCTAAAAACTCAAAATAAGATGTTATTAATAAATGAATGGAAATCCTTTTGGTTGTATATATTTATGTATGTTTTAAACCTGAACTTATGGGATACATATTGACAATTATATGGGAAAGATCATGTTGGGATATAAAAAATTAAATTGATGATTTTGGGCCTATTTTCAGAGAGTTTGAGGAACCTTAACTAAATCCTGCATTGTCTATCAAAGAACACCTTTTCCTTATTTAAATGTTTGAGGTATATAAGGAATTGAATAAGCATGTGATGTTTAATTAATGAATTCCAAATGTTAATTTGAGCTTAAACATTATTTATTATTTACCTAACTATGGATTTTGTTATTGGAAAGAGATTGAATATTTGATGAATTCATAAATGTAAATGTGGCCTCTAGGTATAAGAATCTACTCTTAGTATTATGACTTAGGAAAAGTATTCAACTGTAGGTTTAGTGATTAAATGTATTATCATAAATCTATATAATTAAAAGATTAAAAAATTACCTAAATTGTATAGGTTCTTGTAAGCTCATATTTAGACATGTATTCTTTGATTATTTTTGAAATGAGTTATAGCTAATAGTTGTTATATAAGGACTCGAGGTAAATGGTAACATAGAGGAAGATATGTCAAGACAAACATTCAAACTTAATTAGTTTTATAGTCAAATTAATGATATGGATGTATTTTTGTCTTTTTAAGCAAACCCAAATATAAATAAAGGAGAATATACTAAATTAAATATTTGAATATATGTGGAATTATTAAAGGTAGATCTTAAACCTCAGTATATGACCTGTATGTAGCCTAGTTGTGAAATGGCTTTCTTCTTTATTAGATCTTGGTAAAGTAAATTTGGACAAGTATGTATTTTTGATGTTGGCTATATATTAGAAAGATATGTTTGTATAAAAGCATATAACAAATTGATTCATGTTCTAGCTTAATATACATATCTTTTATGGACTAAATTGGGTTCTTGATTCATGATTACTTATATCTTTCAATGTGTATAGTATTTAATTACTCTAATTTTTAATATTTATTTACAAACTATGTTTAGATAACATGAGGTACATATATGAGTATGTGATGCAAAGTAACTACCCTCAAAATTTTAACCCAACAATTTATTCATGCTTATCACAATTTCACAAGCTTCCTAGTAGCCTTTTTTTTCCACTTCTCTTGATAGTAAGAATAATATAGGATTGAAATATAGAAACTATATTAATTTTATAGTATCTTATATTTATTTCTTTTTCTCCACTAATTTTCTTGGTCTAAATCCACTCATAGACCACTTTTCTATCCCTTGATAGTCCTAATTAGGTCTCCCAAGGCCTAGTTATACCACAAAACTATTATTCAATACACCTATAATATGTAAATGTCTAAAACCTTTAGAATATTTTATAATACCTTACACCACACCCAATCACAAAGTATAAATCCCATAAATCAAGTTTCTATTTGAAAACCCTAACTTAGGGTTACCATTATCTACACAGACCTGAGAGGGAGAAATTTAAGGTTTTAAGTGAAAAATCAAGTTTAAAATCACCATGATGGTTGGATAAGTTATGTTTTCACCTTATACACCTTTTAAAATCACTAGATACCCCTCTTTACACTTATGTAACTCAATTTTATATTGCTTTGTATTAGACTGTGTGTATATTCACTAGCATATACAAGATTGTAGTGTCCTCACAAAGAAGTATGGAAATAACCAAATTAAAAACTTTATGAACATTAAAATAACATGTAATGAACTTAAAAATTGAATAATAAGTCTCAAAAACAAGTCTTTATTGTATCTTTATTCATTGATTAGTCATACACAATCAATCTCCAATGCAAACACATAGAAAATAAGGCCTGTAGTCACTTTTCACCAATATTTGGGATTTATTGGATTATTTTATTGGAACTTTAACCTATTAAACCTTTTAATGAATGATATTACATGAAATCAAAAGGTTTTATATGTCTTAAAACAACTCTAACTGATTTTGGATCTTCCAATGGTTACTAAAAGGCTATATACCCCAAGTTGGAAATTTGATACATATATGAATTAATAACCATGGTATATATCCATGGTGTCTTAAAGAGATAATAATAAAAATTTATATATTTAAAATTCCTTCCAAATACTCCTGCAACACCTAGACTAAGAAAAATAATTAAAAAATTCAAGCACTCAGTTTTGGTAGGAAATGCCAAATTTGAATTTTTGACAAGATAAATCTAAAAATAACATATAAGAATGAAATATAAGGATGGATTAAGCACCTTAATACATATTATACCATAAAAATACTATAATTGGACAATAAACCAAAAATTTGTAAGAAAAGATAAGCTTAAGAGTGATGTTCCTACATCATAGTCCCAAGGGAAAGAGAAAAAGACTCAGGAACTATTGTCCATGAGTTCGTCCAGAGTACTCCCATGATTTTTGATGTCATTCTATATAATCCATGTAGCATATTCAATTGGTTTTTATTTCCATTTGAATATATACTTGCAATATTTCTTGTCTCTAGTCTGCTTAAACACTTACTTCTAGAATGCATTTCAATTCATCTGGTTTGACTTAAGGAAACTATTTTGCCCAATCTTTACCTATTGTATATGATCCTTCTGCCTTAAATTCACATTTTACTCATTTATAAGGTTACAAGTCAAAAACATTGAATATTGGTGATATTCCTACACCAATAGGCAATTTTAACTCATATGCATGTTAGCAAACTTCATAAGTACCTTACAAGGACCAATTTAATTCATATTAAGCTTATTTTACTCACCTCTTGGAAACCTCTCCTTCCTAAGATGAGCCAAAACTAAATATACAATCTGAAACCTCACCTCTCTTCTACTTACATTTACTTTCTTTTTGTATTTTTCCACACTAGCTTCTAGATGCTTCCTTACCTATTGATGAAACTCCATGACCATTGTAAATTATTCTCCTTCAACAATCATCTCATCTATATGACTGACATTTCTAATTTCAAACACTCCTATAGGCTACATACCATATATCAATTGAAAAGGACTCATGCCAATGATCCTATTAGAGGATTCATTATACATAAATTCTACTTTAGACAACACAAGATCCCATTGCTTAGGTTATCCCTAGATAGAGACCTCAATAGGTTCCCTAGACTTATATTAACCACCTTAGTTTGACCATCTATCTAAGGGTGGTAAGTTCAATTAAAACTCAGACTTATACCTACATTTTCCCATAGTGTTCTCCAAAAGTGGCCTAGGAATTTAGTATCTCTATCAGATACAATGTTTAGTGGTAGTCCATGAAGCCTTACTACCTCCTTATATTAAAAAAATTTCACATGTGTAGCATCATTGGTTGTTCTACAAGGAATGAAATGTGTTAGTTTTGAAAATATGTCCATAACTACATATATGGAGTCAAATTCTCTTTGTGTTCTAGGTAGTCCCATAACAAAGTCTATAGTTATAGATTCCTAAGGTCTATTTAGGACTAGTAGAGGTTGATATAAACCTACATTAGTGATCTTCCCTTTGGCCATTTTACAATTTTTACACCTCTCAACATATATTCTCACTTCTACTTGCATCTTAGGCCAATAGTAGTATCTAGTGAGCTGATCCAAGGTTTTATCAAGCCCAAAGAGATAATTTATTTCTCTTTAATCAAATTATCTCTTATTAAGCTTCTTGGTAGATATATATTCACCCATTTGAATATTAATCCTTATTATATGGCATAATCTAACCATGGCTATTTGTTGAGTGTAGTTGAATACTTGCAAGCATTGTATGCTTCTTCGAAGTCTTCATCTTCCTCATACATCTCCTTAAGTGACTCAATACCAATAATCTCAAGTTTTATCTCATGAACCAATAAGACTCTTCTACTCAATGCATCTACTACTTTGTTGTTTTGTCCTTGCTTATGATTGATGGTGAAGGTGAAATTTTACATATACTCCACCCACTTCATGTGTCTCTAATTTATCTTACACTGATTGGTGATGAATTTAAGTGCATGATTATATATATAAATGATAAACTCTTTTGGAATTAATTAATGACTCCACTTATTTAAGGCTTGCACCATTGCATATAATTCCAGGTCATAAGATGAGTAATTTTTCTTGGCATCATTGATATTTTCACTGAAATAGGCTATGTGTCTGCTCTCTTGGCTTAGTATAGCCCATATTTCCACTCTACTTACATCACACTCTATGTTAAATACTTTATTGAACTCTGGTAGTATTAGGATAGGCTGCTTTGTTATCTTTTGCTTTAAATATTGGAAAATCCTTTTAGATTTCTCACTCCAAACAAAATTTTTATTATCTCCCTTAAATTTTTCTTATCTATTATTGGATCACATATTCCATTAAAATTTATAATAAACTTCCTATAAAAAATTTCAAGTCCATGGAAACTTCTTACCTCTCCAACGGTTCTAGGTGTTGGCCCCTCTATGATTTCCTTCAATTTGTCCTTTTCCATCTTTAATATGCCTTGAGAGATGACATATCCTAAGTATAATGGTTATGACTTCATAAAATCACACTTTTTGAGGTTGATTAGTAACCTTTCCTCATGCATCCTTCTCATGACTAGATGCAAATGGTGAAGATGTTCTTCCTTGTTATGGTTGTAGATAAGTATGTCATCCAAGTAAACCACTAAAAAATTGCATATAAAAAGTTTGAGGACTTCATTCATAAGCCTCATGGAATTTATTAGTGCATTGGTCAAACCAAATGGCATAACTAGCCATTCATATAATCCTTCATTGGTTTTGAAAGTGGTTTTACACTCATCCCTTTGTCTGATCTTAATACTATAATAATCACTCTTGAGATCAATTTTTTAAAAGTAGTTTTCTCCACTCAAACAATCCATTAAATCTTCCATTCTATGGAGAGGAAACCTATATCTAATAATGATCTTATTGATAGCCTTGGAGTCTGTACACATTCTCCACTCACCTTCTTCTTAGGCACCAACATCATAGGCATTGCACAAGGACTGAGACTTTATTTGATCATTCCTTTGTATAAAAGCTATTAAACTTGTCTCTTAATTTCTTCATTTTCTTTATGGGTCATCTTGTATTCTATCTTTTTAGGAAAACTTACTCCTGGAACAAAGTCTATGTGATGAGCAATGTTCCTTATAGGTGAAAATGTACTTGGTAGCTCATCAACTAAAATTTTTTCATACCCTTCTAACATGTCTTTGAATTCTTGAGGCAATTCATTTACTTTGGTGGCTATCATAACATTTCTAGGCTTGATTACCAATGCAAAACCCAACTCCTCTTCATTCATGAAATTTATAAACTCTTTACCACTTACCAACATCACACTTAACCCAACTTATTTGTCATTATCTTCGTCCTTCATAGGCATCAAGGTGTGACTAAATTTATCATTAACCAAGGTGTATACATTCCTTCTACCATCATGAGTGGTTTTCCTATCATATTTCCAAGGCCTCCCAAGAATAAAATGACAAACATCCATGGGGATTACATCACAAAGGACCTTGTCCTTGTACCTTCCAACTTGAAATTCCACCCAACTTTTTTCACTTACCAAAACTTGTTGACCTTTATTCAACCATGATACGTTGTAAGGTATAGAGTGAGACAACTTATTCAATCCAATTTTATTGACCATTTCAATAAAAACTAGATTATTTGTACTTCCTAAATCTATGAACATTTTATAAAATTTACCTTGGCACTTGTAAGAAGTTCTAAAAAACGTTTTCATTTGTGGTGGATCCTTCTCTTTGGGTGTCTTGATCAATACTTTCCTCATTATCAATGAATCTCTTACCTTAGGTTCCTACATAAAAGATGGAGAAAAAACACTCTTCCTCAAATACCTATGTAATCTAATTTCTTCCTTAAATTCTTGGAATCTCTACTAGATGATCCTCTAGGAATTATCATGACCTATGTTGATTCAAGGGAATATTAGGAATGATCAAAGTGGTCAATAATGTGTCTTAGAGTCATGTGGGTAAGTCAAATTTGAATTAGAGTTCAAAACTAGTTTTCCCACCTTTTGTCTAATTTAAATTTTCAAATTTGAAATGAGGGATTGAGAGTGTGTTTAGGTGGTATAAGTATATTTTAATATTATGTCATGTTTAAAATGTTTTAATAGAACTATAAGGTCTCTTGAGAGGTCCTTTAAGATTATTTTGAATCGTATGTTAAGAGAAGAGTGAGGTGGCAGTCATGGTGTTCACCAACCTACTTGGGTCTAGGAGTTGTTGAGAGTTTATTGAATAAAGAAACTTTTACAGTATGTTTTAAGATTATATTTTGAATTTATAAAGGATATATAGTGTTTGGTGGTTCAAAGTAAGGGAGAGGATGAGAAGAAATAGGGTAGATAAGATTGACAAAGAAAGAAGGTTTGCCAAGATAATATGTAGGATTGTGTAAGTCTAGATAATATATGTAAAGGAAATAAATAAAGAATGTAATTTTTAATAATGATTAATGTGATCACTATGTATACCTAGTTTTAAAATTTATTTATATGACCTTGAGGTAAGATATGCAATTTTGATGTGATATCAATTTTTTGTGTGTCATTAATTTGCATGATTGGAATAGAGCATATGGTGTGTTTGAATGATCAATGCGGTGAGTAGTTTATTATGATGTTATGGATATTGTTATGATAAAATAATATTATATTATTTGAGATAGGTAATCTAAATTGAATTGGGATCTATCACTTTTTGTGGAGACAATCATGTCTACTAATAGGGTATGCATACATACAATCTTATCAAATAATTTATTGAGCATTTGATACTTTATTTATTGAGTTATGTGGAGATTATTGGAATGAAGAAACATATGAAAATTTTGAGATAAAATTGTTTAGTATACACTTGATCAAAATTTGTCAATCTCATGTTGGTCATTGATATTTCTCATTGAAACATATAGTCCATAAAACTCAAAAATTTTATGTATTATGTTATTTGAATGGTATTTTGTTTTGGATTAAAAGGTGATTAATAAGGGTTTATGTTATTCATTTAAGGTGTTGAGAAATTTTTTATATGTGTTGGATTCCTTTGGAGATGAAAAGACCAAGAAACCCTACTTACCCCTGTTCTAGATGGTAGAATACAGTGTTAATTGGCTGAGATTTGATGTTTTTCAACATGGAATAGATTAGATAAGATGTATAGAATATGTATAGATGTGAAAATGATGTATATATACCTAATAATTTTTTTTGGTATTTGAAACCCAATACAACAAATGATATGCATTTTATAAGGCTCTTGGCCCTATACTGGTCTAAGAAACCCTAGAATTAGGATTTGGTGCATAAAATGAGTTGTGACCATAAAATTTTGATGAAAATTTGTATTTGAATGGGATTTTATGTTTTATAAGTGAATAAATAATATTCACACCTATATGGACTCTTAAGTACATATTTTAGAGGCCTATGTTGTGCTCAAGGGCTTAAGGACCTAGTTGAGATAGGCTATAGCAGGAAAAGGGATATTATTTGAGAGTGAGATTGAAATAATGGTTGTATAAGATGAATGAGGAAGAATGGTATCCAAAAGGGTAAATATTTTGGATTATTTGACTTTACATTACTCAGACTAAGGAGTTTTGTCCATTTGGAGGGTTAATTAGAGTGTCAAGTAAGCCTACAGGTGCAAGACTTTGCAAAGAAACATAGCCTAAGTTTTTGTGTCAATAAATGGAATGGAAAATGGTAATAAAAATACTATTTAAATTTACTTTATGAGATGGTTTATGAAACATAATAGTTGATTTACCCCTAAACAGGGCTAGTAGGCTTAGAAGACAAGAAGTTGATTATTGAGTGAAATGCAAGATGATGAATGATAAAGGTGGATTGAGATGGTTTGAAATAATGTTTTAGAATTTTTTGTAACTTTTATAAAGTAGGAGTTTTTTTTTATCCATTTGGACAAGATAGGCCTAATGTGGGTCAAGAAGGAATGTCAAGCTATCAAGCAAGTGAAAGTAGAAGTGTAGGTTGATGGAATGATATATACATCATATTTATAGAAAATTGATTGCATTTGAAAAACCTTACTATAAAAACACCTAATCCTCTACCCATTGATGCATATCCACCCATGAAATATGGCCTCCTACCTCTAAATCCTCCTCTTAAACTAGATGGTTGTTCATGTGAAGTACTAGACTCTCCCTAGCTTCATTGTGAATAACCTCTACCTCCTTTCTGACCTATGACCCTAAAAATTCTACCTATCCCTCTATTTTTTTGGTTTTATTTCCTATTTAGCTTGTCCTCAACTTTTAAGGCCAACTAGTAACATTCTTCTAATGTCTTTAGACTAACAAGGCTCAACTCATCCGCTAAGTTATATCTCAAACCACTAAGACACCTATCCAACTTATGATTTCCATCTTAAATGTGGCCTAATCTAATACTCAACTTTTATAACTCTTCAATATATTCTCTTACCCCCATCTCTTTTTGTTTCAAGTTTTGAAGCTTCATGTATAAGTTGGTGATGTAGTCACTAGGCAAGAACTTCCTCTTCAACTTATCAACCATTCTATCCCAAGACTTGATCTTGGATTTTCCTTTTTTCCTTCTTTTATTCTATATTTAATCCCGCCATAAGGATGCATGACACTTCAGTTTGGTCCTATCAAACTTCACTTGCTGTTCTTCTAGTACATCTTTAAAATCAAAGTATTTTTCAAACTCTCTTATACAATCAAGCAGTTATTCTCCATTGAGGTTGCTTGCATATACTAGAATATCTAGTTTTGGCTTGGATCTTTGCCATTTTATAACCTTCAACAATATCTCAGACTTTTGTTATTTAGTTTCTCTCTCTTCTTCATCTTTCAACTCTAGTGCCTATGGATCTTCTTCCTCTTAGTCACTTAAATCACCTCTGACTATTCCTCTTCTTTGATTGACGTCAACTGCTATGAGTGTTGCATCAAATTTGATTATGAGGTTTCTTAAATCCTAAAATATTTCATCTCCCATCTATATGGTTATTTCCCTCTCACCTATTGCATTTATTCTTAGTGGCATCTTGTCCCTTCTTAGGCAATTTATCAAACAAATCCTAGCTTCTTTTCCTCTCAGATAATCTCACATGATCTACTCACTTCCAAGTGTCTTAGTTTGGCTCTGATACCAAAATTATGCATATTAACTAACCTTAAAGGTTCAAACCTGTAATTTGTTAATGCTTATCACAATTTCACAAGCTTTATAGTAGCCTTTTTTCCACTTTTCCTAATAGTATGGAAAATATAGGATTGATATATAGAAACTATAGTACTTTTCTAGTACCCTCTATTTAATTATTTATCTCCACCAATTTTCTTGGTCCAAATCCACTTAAAGATGATGTTTTTAGCCCCTATAAGTCCTAATTAGGTCTCCCAAGGCCTAATTACACCATAGACCTATTATTATGAACACCTATAGTCTATACAGGTATGAAACATAATAAATTACACCACACCCATTTAAAAAAATTTATGACTTTTTACTTGTTATAAATCCCACAAATTAAATTTCTATTTGAAGACCCTAACTCAAGGTTACCACTATCTATATAGACCCAAGAGGGAGGAATTTGAGGTTTTAGGTGAAAAATCAAGTTTCAAAGCATTATGATGGTTAGATAAGTTATTTTTTCACCTTATACACCTTATCAAATCACCATATACCCCTATTTACACTTCTATAACTCACTTTTTCACTATTTTGTATTGGACTTTGTTTATATTCACTAGCATCTACAAGACTATATTGTCCTTTTCACAAAGAAGTATGGAAATAACCAAATGAAACAATTTAATAAAATTAAAATAAAATGTAATTAAATTAATAATTAAATAATAAGTCTTAAAAACAAGTCTTTATTTTATCTTTCTTCATTGATCAGTCATACCCAGTCAATCTCCAATGCACACACATAAAAAATAGGGTCTATAGTCACTTTTCAACAATATTAAGGAATTATTGGATTAGTTTATTGGAAATTTAACCTCTTAAACCTTATAATTAATTATCTTACATGAAAATAAAAGGATTTATATGTCCTACAACTTCTCTAACTACTTTTGGACCTTCCAACGGTCACTAGAAGGCTAGTTAGGGAATGAGAACATACCCCAAGTTGGAAATTTGGTACATATATGAGTTAATAACCATGATATAAAAACAATTTTATATGTTTAAAATTCCTTCCAAACACTCCTACAACACCTAGACTAAGCAAAACAATTCAAAAATTTAAAAACTCAGTTTTGGCAGGAAAGGCCAAATTTGAATTTTTGACAAGATAGATATAAAAATAACATATAATAATGAAATATAAGGATTATATAATCACCATAATACATATTATACCATCAAAAAATCAAAATTGGACAAAAAACTAAAATTTGTAAGAAAAATAAGCCTAGGAGTGATGCTCCTGCATTAGTATGCCAATGTGTAACTCATATATGTACCCATGATATCATTTTATCATGATTTAATAGAATATATTATTTTGAAATTAAAAATAATAAAAATTATTAAATCTAATTATATAATGAAAAATTTGGCCAAAGTAATGTTATAGCTTAGACATTGTCATTTTACTTTACTACTAGTTTACATGTATTTATTATATCATTTAGATAGAGGAATGGATTCTATATTATATTTTATTTAATTCATGTAATAGTGTTAGTATTCACACAAGTTATATTTATTTATCGATATCTACATTATTCTTATCTACCCCTCTGTGAAGGGTAGGGCCACTCCCAGAAGGGATGTGTGCGGTAAATAACTAGTCTATGGTTGGAGGTAAAACACTTAGATGATGATTTCAATTTATTAGTTGATTAAAACATATGTAATTAAACTCACTCTATGTGATGGATCATGGATCTAATTTATTTGCCTCATTCTATACTTTTGTATTTATTGATATAGACATTTGACATCATACATTATTGTACTTTATTTTGGATGTATATTCAACATGGTAGTGTCCATGTATTTGTATAATATTTTAAAAATGTAAATAATAGTGGCTATAAAATTAATTAATACTAATTTTTTGATTTATTAGATGTGTAATACTTGTTTCATTATTTTTTTACATGATGGATATGTTTTCATCTCATAAACTAGTTTACTACTTGTGTATTAAATGGGTTGTTTTGCCAGTGGGCTAATGTGATTATATCATCTAATAGTTGGGAAACATTTAGTTTTTGAGTTTTAAATGGTTTTTTATAATTAATATTAATATAAATGTTTTTTTTAGGCTACGGGAATCGGTACTGCACTGCTATAGTACTGCAATGCTAGCATGGCCCCCTATAACCCACAGCACGCCTGGTAAACTTTTAACGTGACCAGCGACGTTGGTGTGACATGCCCTCTAGGTTCCATGGGATGAGGGGATACTAGAACCTGTGACCAATAGAGCATGATAGAAATACTGAACCAGCCAGTCTAGGCCCCCTGCCCAATATTAATATAAATGTTATTATAAAAAAATTATGTATTTTTTAGTTAGCCCAGTGGGGTGTAACATTGTGGTATCATAGCTTAAGGCTTAGCTCTCAAACCTAATGAGTCCACTAACTTAAATTTTATTCTCTTAATTTAAAAAAAGGAGAATGGTGTGAGTTATATTATTTGGTAAGGATCCTTCTAATGTGAACCCTCAGGTTGATCCTATTCAGCTATCAATAGACATAGTTACAAAACTTGATCAAATTCTTATTGTTATGAATGAGACTCAAGACTGTATAACAAATCTTGAATGAGAGGTTTATGGGATAGAAGATAAAAATGATTAGGAGGCACTTAAATAACACCTTGATGAACAAAAATTTACTTAGGATCAAAGGCATGAAGAAGTGCACTAGGATGATAGAGATCAAGTAGCTACAAAGATAGCATGTGACATAAAGAAGGTAAACCCACCCAAATTTGATGTCATAATTTTGGGTGATAGAGGTAAAGATTGGGTCACAAAAATGGATAAATACTTTGAGATTCAAAATTAATCTGAGGTCACTAAGGCTATGTGAGGAGATTACCAATTAGATAGTAAAACATCAACTTAGTGGGCTAATAAAAAAGATTGAAATGAATTTAGATTCTAGTACCACCACATGGAAACAATTTGTGACTCTTTTTAGAGCATGGTGGTTACCTCAACTTTATTGCAATTAAAAGTTGATAGATTTTCAGGACTTGAGGAAAGGAGACTTGTTAGTGAATGAGCACTAGGATCAGTTTACTATGCTATAGAAATATGTTCCATAGTATTGGAAGGATGGAAATTTCTATATAAAAAAGTTCATTATGGGCCTAAAATCCCAAATTAGATGTGAAGTGGATGTGGATGGATAATCCAATATGTATCACATGTTTGAAAAAGTTGTAAACTAGGAACAAAAGCTGAAATCATTGGTAGAGGTCAAAGAGAAGTATAATAAAAAGTTTGGTAGTTCCAAGACACCATTAAAGAAGAACTAGAAATGGAATGGAAATTTCAAGAAATGATTCAACAGTCATGACACAAGTTTTAATAGTTAGACATTGTATCAATAAATTCATTATGGAAATGAAACCCCAAATTGGATGTGAAATGCATGTGCATGTACCATCAATTATGGATTAGGTGTTTGAAAAATTTATAAAATAGGAACATAAGCTAAAATCATTGGAAAAGGTTAGAAATAAGTATAATAAATTTTTTGGTGGTTCCAAGACACCTTTCAATAAGAAGAACTAGAAATGGAATGGAAATTCTATGAAATGGTTTAGCAGTCTTGAAAGTTCATTATTGGCCTGAAACCCCAAATTGGATATGAATTGGATGTGCATGGACCATACACTATCGATCAGGTGTTTGAAAAAGTTGTAAAATAGGAATAAAAGCTAAAATCACTGGTATAGGCTAGAGAGAACTATAAGAAAATTTTTGGTAGTTCCAAGACACCTTTCACGAAGAACTGGAAATGGAATGGAAATTCCAAGAAATGGTTCAACAGTATTAAAAGTTAATTATGAGCTTAAAATCCCAAATTGGATGTGAAGTGGATGTGCATAGAACATCCTCTATGGATTAGGTGTTTAAAATAGTTATAAAATAGGAATAGAAGTTAAAATCACTAGCAGAGGTCAAAGAGAAGTATAAGAAAAAGTTTGGTAGTTCCAAGACACATTTCAAGAAGAAATTAAATAATATTGAAAGTCCATTTTGGGCATGAAATCCCAAATTAAATGTGAAGTGGATGTGCATGGACCATCCACTATGGATCAGGTGTTTAAATTTTTTATAAAATAGGAACAAAATCTAAAATCACTGGCATAGGTTAGAGAGTGATATAAGAAAAATTATGGTAGTTTCAAGACACATTTCAAGAAGAAGAATTGGAAATGGAATGGAAATTATAAGAAATGCTTCAATATTTAAAAAAAAGGTTTGGTAATACTTCTAGGAATAGGAAAAGAGGAAGTAATATTAGAGAAGGATTTAAGGGTGAAAATAGACTAAGAGGAAGAGACCTATATGATGATGTTTTACTTGTGGAAGAGATCATTATGCCAAAGATTGTCCTTGGTGGTAGATAGATGGCAAGAAAAAACACAAGTTTTTTTTCAAAGTAGGTAACCTTTCAACAACGTATCCATGTAGCAATGGATAATTGATAGGCTATATGCCAAACCTCTCCCATTGAATTATCAGGTACTTTTTTTTTCATCCAATTAATATTTTGATTGATATTGAAGTTATTGAATGATTTATCTCTCCTATAATGTTTATTAAATTATTTAGGAAAGTTGATTATATGGTAAATGCATGGTCAATATATTTTTTAAATGAATCTAAAGTCAAGGTCAACATATGTCTTATAGAGGCTGAAATCTAGTTTCCATAATTCAACACAGTTGTGGATCTTTATGCCACATGACTAGGTTCATATGATGTGATCCTAGGAGTGAATTGGATTTCTGGGCATAAAGCCAAAGTTATTTATTCCTTAAAAATATTGAATGTCTAGATGATTTGTTAAACCAAACCCAAATCCAAGGAAGTCACAAGGATTTAAAGCTCATGTAAATTTATACCATTAAATTAAAGAGGGATCAATCTAAGGGATGCCAAACATTCATTGCCAGAAATGATGAAGTTGCTGAATCTAAGGAACCCACCTTGGAAGATTATCCCTTTCTACAAGAATTTTGGGATATTTTTCTAGAAGAGATGCCATGGTTGCCTCCAAAAGGGGTTGATTTTACTATTGATATCATTATAAGATCGTAACCATAATCTAAAACACCCTACAAGATTATAACAACATATTTAATTGAGATAAAGGCATAACTTTAGGAGATGTTGGTTAAGGGTTTGATTTAGCCAAGTGTTTCACCATGGGTTGCACCTGTAGTTTTCATCAAGAAGAGAGATAGAATCCTTTGCTTGTGTATTGAATACCACTTGCTTAATAAATCAATGATCAATAACATGTATTTGTTGCTTCACATTGATGACATTTTTGATCAAATGCATGGTGATACAATATTTTTTGAAGATTGATCTTTGAGCCGGATACCATCAGTTGAGGATTCAGGATGAGGATATTCTAAAAATAGCTTTAAGAACTTGCTATAGGCACTACAAGTTTACAATATTACCTTTTGGGTTAATGAATGCACCATCTATATTCATGAATCTAATAAAAAATGTATTCAAGGATTATCTTTTTCAGTTTGTATTAGGATTTTTTCATGACATCCTAATCTATTCCAAGAATAAATAAGAACATGTTGAGCACTTACAATTAGTTTTACAATGGTTACAAAAACACAAGATTTATGGGAAGTTGTCCAAGTGTGTTTTATTTCATAAGAGATTATAGTACTTGGGATACATCATCACCATAGAGGAAATTTTAATGGATCTAGATAATATTAAGGCCATCATGGATTGGCTAACACCTAAAAATGTGCATGAGGTGCATAGTTTAATGGGATCAGTAGGGTACTACAAAAACTTTATACAAAATTTTTATAATATAACTAACCCAATCACCTCTCCTTAGTGTAAGGAGTAACATTTTGTTTGGTTAGATAAGTGTAAAGAAGCCTTTTAGATTCTAAAATAGAGGCTTACTTATGCACCAATATTTCAGATCCCAGATCTGAATGGCTTTTTCTTTGTGATAATTGATGCTTCAAAAGATGGCATATGAGGAGTGCTCATTTAGAATGTTTTAGTTGTGGCCTATGAATCTAGGAAACTAAATCCTTAAGATGTAAATTATGATCTTCATGATATGGAATTTGTTTCTATAGTTCATGCCTTACAATTTTAGAGGTATTTATTTTTGGGTAAACCCTTTGAGCTTAAGACTGATAATTTAGGTATTACGTATATTTTAACCCAACCCAACCTCAATTCTCACCATATGAGGTGGTTAGAGTTTCTATCAGATTATGGTTTTTATATCAATTACGTTAAGGGCAATAAAATAAATTAGTAAATGCTCTAAGCCATATAAAATACATTGTAGCTTTAGATAAAACTAGAAACACCTTTCGAGATCAAGTAGTAAAATTCTCACCTGGTGATGATTTCTACTAGCAAGTTAAGAAATCTTTGGTTGAAAACTCTCAAGATCATAGATATCAAGGTTTTTAGTTTGAGAATGATGGGATTTAAAGGTATAAAGGTAGGATTTAGGTGACTAATAAGGAGAATTTGAGGGATATTGTCCTAAATTAATTGCACAATGATCCTTATGCAAGACATCTTGGAGTAACTAAGTTGGTAGTAGAGTTAAAATACTTATATTTATGGAAAGGAATTAATAAAGATGAAATTGATTTCATCTCTATATATTTATATTTTTAGCGATTCAAGGTTGAACATGCACATCCAGATGGTTGTTGTACCCATATTTGGTACCTGAATGGAAATGGAAAGTAATCAATATGGATTTTGTCCAAGGTTTGACTATGTCTAGGAATCATCATGATATGATCTTGGTGGTTTTGGATAAACTAACTAAGGTAGCTCATTTTATTCCTGGTAATATAACTAATGATGCACCTATGCTTGTTAAGACGTTTCTAAAATAAATTTATAGATCACATGGGTTTATTGAAAATATTAATTTAGATAGGACCCTAAGATAAATTCCATATTTTGGCAAACTTTAAATTCATCATTGGGATCTTAGAAAAAATTTAATAAAACTTACCATCTATAAATGAATAGGTAAACAAGAAGGATAAATCAGATCTTGAAGGATTTAATTTGAATGTATTTCATGGACTAGAAATATAAATGGGAAGAATACCTACATTTGGTTGAGTTTTCTTACAAAATTTCTTACCAATCAACTATTAAAATGGCTCCTTTTGAGGCATTATATGGTAGGATATGCAGAACACTAATTAGTTGGGATAACCTAGAAGATAGAGTGTTTTTGGACCTAACATGCTTGTTGAAATGGAAGAGCAAGTGAAAATAATAAGGAAGATATTGGCTAAACCCAATGATAGACATAAAAAGTTATGTTGATCTAAAAAAATAGTAATGTAGTTTTCAGTTGGGGACAAAGGTTTTTTGTGGGTTAACCCCAAAAGAGTGAAATAAAGTTTGGTAAAGTAATAAAACTATCACCTATATATGTGGGGATTTTTGAGGTCCTATAAGTAATCAATCTTGTAGCATATAGGCTTGCATTGGCAAGAGCTCTAGCAAAAATGTATAATGTTTTTCATGTTTCATATCTTAAAAAGTATATTGCTAATCTTACACATGTTTTTGATTGGAATGCATTACAAGTTTGAGATCTAGGGGTGGTCACAGTATAACCAATTAGAATAATTGATACTCACAAGCTTAGCTTGTGTAATAGAGAAGTATCATAGTGCAAGGTCTAGTGAGACCAATATTTTGAGATTTTTGCTACATGAGAGGACTATGAGGAGTTTTTGAGACTATTTCCTCATTTGTTTACTTAATATTTTGCTAAACATTATCTATTTTCTTCTAAAAGCATTATTTTTACTATGCCAAACTTATTTATATTTTAGAACTATTATTGAAATAAGTGTCATCAATATGATGACCAGTTTTAAGGGGTAAAGATGTTACATCTAGTTTTTCCCTATAGATATTTGAAGTATTAATTAGTAGATTTTGTGTTAATCATTGGTATATCTTATGATACTTTGAGTTATATTTGTATATGTTGTTTGGTGAATAGATATATTAATTTTGATAATTATTGTGTTATGATTGTGATCATAATTTTTACAAATTTCTTACATTCAATAATTATTATGGTTATATGTTGATTATTATCATGATACGAGCTAACTACGAGTTTATTTGATGAGTTAGATGCATGATATTTCTACCATTACTAAAAATGTGGAGGGAGATTAATAATAGAGAGGGGGAGCATATATCTACATTGGGGATAGAGAGAAAGCTGAAATGGACTTGTGCATAAACCACTAATATCTTTTAGGAATTAAATCTATTATGCTTGCGTTTAATGCTCTAAACACTATTGCTTTGATTTCATAAGCTGCATATATGTGCTTATCTATTTAGTTTGTTTTCTATTTGGTTTATGATATGTGTTTATTGTTTAGTGTTATTTTATTAGATACCTTCTTAATGTTTAATGAATGCTTGTTTTGATCTAGATTTGACTATGTGCATAACTTGTTCACAATTTATATGTTTATGTATCGATCTTGTAATTAATGGGAATCTATATGTGGAATAAACATGATAAAATATGTTGGTGATAACATAATTGGTGTACATAAAATTATAGATTATTGGATAACTAGTTGTTTAGGTGCTTGAGTTTACATTAGTAATAAGAGTGTAAAACCTCTTGGGGGTCTAGCTAGGAAAAAGGGGAATTTTTTTATTAAAAGGCATATTTTTTAATCTTATGTTTTGGAAACATAGAAAATGTGGGGTTAAATGGAAAATTTTTAATGGATTACATTAAAATATATTCGAAGTCAATGGAAAAAAATAGGTTTATTTTTGGAATCATCAGGGTTTTCATTTTTGTTGAAATGATTATGCATGTTAACTTAGCATTCATAACATAAAATATGATATGGTAGCCATGCCCAAAATTTAGGGATTTCAAACCACCAGAAGTGTAATGGCTTTACAAAACTAGAGTGCCATAATGGAAAATTCATGATGGAGTAGGGGTTAATGGGGAAGCCATGTATATCATGCACTATTTGCGGGAGAAAATAAGTAAGATGGTGAGATAAAATAAAAGAGATCATGATGATTTCTATAAAATGGCGAGAGGAATAAAATATAATAGAAGGATTGTGTATTACATAGTAAAGAAAATAGAATAGAAGACTTAGCTATTTTAAAGTATGAAGACTACTTCAAACATGCTTTAAACACCATGTCAGTGACTTTATTGGCTTGGGTTTTGAAATGAGTTTATGGGTTTTTAAAATAAGGGTCTTTAATTATATATACTTTAGTTTGATTGAACTCTTATATGAAGCCCTAGTCTATTAGGCTTATAGACTTGAGGATGGGGTTTCAAATTCTATTCTCAAGCCTATAAGGCTAAGGGTGTCAAGCCAAGTATTATGATATCTAGAATATGTTATTAAATGATTTTGTTTGATTTTTTTATAGCAAATATGTTTAATTAACAAAACCTATTTGAAAACCCTCAATCTAGTTTTAGGGGTCTAGCTATGTTTGGATTCTCAATACATGAATATAAGCACATGCATGCACGTGCGTGCGTGCATGCGCGCACACACACATGTATACATTTTCTATTATATATATATATATATATATATATATATATATATATACACACACACACACACACACACACACACACACACACACACACACACACATGCATATACTTCTATGCCCACAAAAATAATCCTATATTCCTTTACAATTGATTTGGGCTTAAGGTTGTACAGTGGTTCAATTTTTTTATAAATTCTAAGTTTTATTATGCATGCACTTTGACCCTAGATGGTTATTAAGATATATATTTAGAAATTGGAAAAGACAAAAGTAGATAAAGGAAATGATACCCATTTAATTCTATCTATATAAGAGTTCGAATATAAACTACCTAAAAGTGTATGCATAAGAGATTCGGTTATATTTTTATAGTGATCCAATTGGTATATGATTTGAAATAAGGTTTGAAGGTAACATAAACATATTAATTTTATAAAATCTGAGTGTGTTTATCTCCCTTAATACCCAACTAGTTTTATTACATCATGACCTAAGAACATGAAATGAGATGTTATTAATAAAGGAATGGAAATCCTTTTGGTTGTATATATTTATGTATGTTTTAAACCCAAAATTTTGGGATACATATAGACAATTATATGGGGGAGATCATGTTGGGATATAAAAACTTAGATTGATGATTTCATGCTTGTGTTCAGATAGTTTGAGGGCTTAAATAAATCATGCATTGTATATCAAAGAATACCTTTTCATTATTTAAATGTTAAATATGTATCAAAGGATTTGAGTTAGAATGTGATGTTTAGTTAATGAATTCCAAATGTTAATTTGAGCTTACAACTATTTATTATGTACTTAGTTATAGGTTCTATTATTAAAAAAGGATTGAAAATCCAATGAATTCATATATGTAAATGATGCATGTAGGTATAAGAATTTATTCTTAGTATTATGACTTAGGAAAAGTATCAAACTTTAGGTTTAGTGATTAAATGTAATGTCATAAATCTATATAATGAAAAATGTAAAAATTTATCTAAATACAATAGGTTATTTTAAGCTTGAATTTATACCTGTATTCTTTGAGTGTTTTTAAAATGAGTTATAGATAGAAGTTTATATATAAAGACTCAAGGTAAATGGTAACATATAGGAAGTTGTTCTAAGATGTCCATTTGAAATTAATTAGTTTGAAAATCTAAGTAATGATATGGATGTATTGTTGTCTTTCTAACCAAATCTGAATATAAATAAAGGAGAAGATATTAAATTAAATATTTTAATATATGTAAAATTATTAAAGGGATACCTTGATATTTAGTATATGACTTGAACGTAGGCCAATTTTGAAATGGCCTTCTTCTTTAGTAGATATTGATAAAGTAAAATATGGACAAGTATGAAAATTTGATGTTGGCTATAGGTTAGAAAGATATGTTTGTATAAAAGTATAGAATGACTTGATTCTTATTCTAACTTAATAAACACATCTATTATGGAGTTAAATTAGGTTCTTGATTTGTGATTTATTATATCTTTCACTATGCATAGTATTTCATTTCTATGCTTTTGAATTTTTATTTACATACCATGTTTGGATAACAGGGGGTATATATATGAGTATGCTAGTGGATAACTTATATACGTACCCCTTGATATCATTTTATCATCATTTAGTAGTAGAGATTACTATGTGAGTGAAAATGACTCAAATTATTAAATCTTAATTCTAAAATGAAAACTTTGGCCAAAGTAATATTATAGCTGAGACATTGTCATTTTAATGTACTACTAGTTTACATGTATTGTTGATATCATTTAGATATAGAAATGGATTCAAGTTTCCATTTGATTTTTTGATGTAATAGTGTTAGTACACATACATATTCTAGTTGTTTATTGATATATGCATTATTCTTATCTACCCCTCTTTGACGTTTAGGGCTACTCCCAAAATAAAGGTGTGCAAGAGATTGTTGGTTTGTGGTTAGAGGTAAAGTATTCAGATGGTGCTCTCTCTCTGTCAGTTGATTCAATCAAATGGAATTACACTCAGGCTATGTGATGGATCATAGATTTTCGTTATGTTCTCATTTTATATTTTTATACTTATTGATATGCATATTTGACATCATATATTATTATACCTTATTTCAGATGTATAGTCAACAACATTGGTTGTGTATTTGTATAATATTCTAAAATGTAAACAACAGTATTTATAAACTCAATTAATATTTATTTATGGATTTTATTATTTTGCAATACTTGTTTCATTATTTTAGTACATGATGGATAGTATTTTAGTTCATAGACTAGTTTATTTCTTGAGTACTAAATAGGTTGTTTTAATAGTGGGCTGATGTGACTGTAGAATCTAATGTTTGGGAAAATTATAGTTTTAAAGTTGTAAATGGTTGGTTGTAATTAACTTAGTATAAATTTTATAAGAAACAAATTTATGTAATTTTTTAGTTAGCCCAATGGGGTGTAAAAAACTTCCACATCTATGAAGCTGAATCATGTAACCATATGCTTTGGCCAATTTAGAAATTGTGTAAGTGTGGAGAACATGACTCTAAAGCATGCCCTCATAATATTTAGAGAAATATGAAAATTGTATAAGTACATATCTAGAGAAATATGAAAACTGATATAAGTACTGTTGAGGATAACATGTTTCTAGAACTTGCCCCCATTGTAATCTATAGATGTTGAATATTAAATAAGTGAGGAGAATATAATTTCAAAGCATGCACCCATTGAATCTAAAAAATATGAATGTGTGGAAGCCATGTTCTTATGACATTCCCCAATGATATGCCCCCCATTTGAGGTGAGGTAATAATAAAAATTGGTAGTTACCTCACCTCAAAAGGATAATGCAACTGTATAATCACACGAGGGCTTAAGATGCATAAGAAATATCATGGTAATGTCTAGTTAGTAATTAGGACAATATCAAATAGTAAATAAGAATACATACAATAACACTCACAATCAATTCAAAATACAATGGTCCAAAGAGACCACAACTAAGGGGCATGTTTAAATGTTGCAAATCAAAGGGGCATAACTTAGTCAAATTTACCAAAAACATAATGACATATTAAAATGTCCATACAAAAAATAATGACATATTTAAATTTTAAATAAATTAATCAAAGGAATGGGGGTCACAAACAAAGATCATATTTAAATATTAGAACAAACAAACAATAACAAGGTAATATTAAGCAACCAACGTAAACATGTCATAGTAGCCCATGGATCAAATGTGTTAGCAAAAAATGTCAAGTACATATCATATCAAGTAACTCGAGTAATATTTTTTCATGGATAAAGACATGTGTAAATACATATGAGCTTCAACATGATAAATAATTGTGATCATCAAACCATATAACCTATGTGTATCAAGATCAAAGAAGTGGATGCCCCTAATGTCCACATGATATGAGTAAAGGGAAGAACCAACATCTAAAATAGGAATATATCATGTATCTATGTATAGCTATATCACTCTCTAGTAGAAGCATGACACACATGTTTATGTAGAAGTAATGGGTATGTTATCCATCAACATGGAACTAATACATAGATGCCAAGGAGCCAATAGAACATGTCTATGCTGAAATTGTTTTTAGATTTTTGAAAGTTTTAGATTTCTTTGGTATTTTTTTTATATGAAAGGGAAAGACTATCCTATGATCTCATCTAAAATGTGATCATAGATATCTCCCCACTATGAACATGGTGTAATTAGCTGGTGATGCTTCCAAGGAGCATGTATAGGTGAAATATCTATCATTGTAGTATTTTTAATGCTTTGTGTATGTAAAATAGGACTATGTGGTCTTAGAGAAATAATATAATTAATAGGAGTAGGGGTTTGTGAAATCCATCATTAAGTGATATGTGGTTTCTTTAAAATAGTTGTAATAGGAACATGCGTAGGTGTTATAGATATATAAACATGGTGTGTATTATATTAGGATTCTATGGAATCCACTATATGTCTCTAATGCAATAATCTCTCAAGTACTAACCACCTAGTAAAGGGGATTTCCTACTGCTTACCCTTTTGTGGTGAATTTTCCTTAGTAGGCTTTGTAATTAATTACTTAGGTATAATTTTCTCTTGTCTAAGAGGATGTTCATATGGGATTCATAAAACTATAATTACTTGATTGGCATGAATGTATTTAACTTATCCATGCATTATAGAAGGTATTGCTTGAAGCATATGGATTCAAGGTCTTCCCAATAACATATCAATTATGCCTATGGAAGGTATAACTAAAAATATAGTAACCACATGTGCAATACTAACCTATAAAGATAGTTAATCTCACCAAGAACCTTCTAGGAGGTCTCATCAAATGCTCTAATTGATCTAATGGAAGGATTTAAATCATGATGATTATAACCCAAGTGCATAATTAATGTCATGGTGTAAATTTTCTCAATTTCACCATTATCAATCATAATACTTCATATGGGGTCTTTATCAATATATGCTTGAATGCATAACTAATAAAGGTTAGAGTCATCCTCCTTAATCTCACTATCATCAAAAGTAATAGGTATCTAAACCATATGAGTTATATGTTCTGTGTATACCCATAATATGATGGAGGAGGATGTGCATTATATGTCATTTGCACTTATGGTTCCTTCTTATAATTATCTTGTAAAGGATTGTTAAATATTTTCTATTTCTAGTGATCACTAGATTTTGAACCTGATTCCTTTGGAGGATCATCAAATACAAGATTTTTGTCATCAATAAGATCTTAGATCTTATTCTTTAAGGAAAAACATCTATTCATAGAATGCCCTGGTCTTTAATGATAATAACAATTAGCATTCACATCATATAATTTGGGTAGATGTCTACTCATATCAACCTCTATATGATGAGGGAGAGATATAAGCTAACACTCTATTAATTATGAGAATAATGAAGCTAGAGACTCAGGTAAATGTGATAATTATTTCCTTGGTCTATTGGATAATACAATTTGATTAGATTACTGTGAAACTGTATTAACTATAGTGATTATTTTCTTTTTGGGATTATGAGGTTTTACCTTATAACTTGGCTTTATTATAAACTTAGTACTAGATGTAGATGCAATTGGTGTGTTTGCTACATACTTGAGTTTATTCAATGAAATAAGCTTCATTTCATGGTCCCATAAAACATGGCATAAGTCATCAAAAGATTTAAAATTCTTAAAAATAATGGATTCATATAAAGGGGCAAATAAAATTTGCTTGAATACGTCTTTCAACTCTTTATCTACCATAGGATTGGTCATTTTAGCCAACATTATCTTATATCTAAAGACATATTCATTTATAGATTCATTTATTCCCCATTTAATTTTGGCAATTTGAGACTACAAAACCTTTTCATAAATATTAATAGAAAAGTATGACAAAATCTAATCTGAAAGAGGTTTGAATTCTTTCATGGATTGGAGAGGTAAATCATAGAAATACCTCAAAGCATGGTCCTTGAGGCTTCTTAGGAATAATTTCATCAAAAATTTATCATTGGAGGCATAGTCAAGGCATGCCACATAAAAGGATCGAATATGTTAATCAGGATCACCCTTTCCATCATAAAATGGAAACTTAGGTGTAACAAAACTAGTTTACAAATGGTACAATGATATATCAAGTGAAAGAGGGTTATGCAACACATCTAAAAAATTACTAGCATGAGGAGATTTAAAGCATTTTGTTCAATGTTTTTAACCTTGTCCTCTAAGATATTTATAATATGAAGTATTATTTAAACTATAGACCCATTAGGATTTAGATTAACAAGTTGGGTAGTCACCAAAAGGGATGTAAACATGGTTTAATTAATAATAGGAATTAAAAATGGCATTTGAGTTGAAGTTGTTGGTAATTTCATGGTAGATGTAGGAAGGTCTATAAGTATGGAATATTTTTTAGTAACTTATAAATATTTACCATCATTAGGTGAGGAGGCCTTAGCCTTATCGTGTTTACTAATTTCATCTCATGTAACATAAAAAATGCATCTATTAAGTTTTTTTTATTATTGAGATGAGTGATCAAGGCTTCTTTATCTTCCATTTGAAAATGATTTTTTTCATTAACATTGTCCGTTGCATCACAAATGAAAAATTTATAAATTTTAACAAAGTACAATTAACCAGAGATAAGCAACAAAAAAATTAAAAAACCCTAATTTACCTAGGGTTTGATGTTCAAAGATCAGGTTCACTAAATGTTTAACCCTAAATTTGGAGATTGAAATCTGTTTTTACTATAGAGTATATAGGGTTAAGAATATAAAAATTATAATGCATAAAGGTGATAATTAGATCTAAAACAAGCTAATTAGATGCTAAAATTAGATAGAACATATGATAAATTTACTAAATTAAGAAGGATAAATATAGAAAGTACATCTATGCTAGATATGAAAATGATAAAGGAACAATGTCCATAGCTGGTTTTGATCTTAACACATTTATAGATCTAGAATAGGTAGGAAGTAGATTGGAAGATGATTATAGAGCAGTCACCAACTTATAGATTGAGTGCCTCTATAGCCATAGACACTAGTGTTAGCATAGGATGGTTTTATTGATGTCGGTGTCTTGCATAAAAAATACGTATTAGAAAAATATGTGACCACTTAGATGATTCTGGGTTTGTCTTCACCTTTGATTTGGTGCATTAAGATCTAGGTCATGGACTATTGATCCTCATAAAATTGTAAAAACCTAGTTCTTCATCTTCATAGTGAAATTGAGAGAAATAGGTTAGTGGGATCATAGTGTCGATCTAAACCCAAAGACCTTCTATCAATGAGCACTACCTACATAGCTAATACTGTGAAAAGGGTATCATATTTATGTAGTTCTCCTATACATGTTGGCTTGTGTGTAAATCATGTAACATGTCATAAGTAATTACAATAGTGACCTATATTATAACTTGGAAAATATAGTTCTTGAGGTATTCCTTCATTACTTTAGATGTGTTTTCCCTATCACTGATATGAAAATAGGGAAATTTTTGCTCACTTGAGTGCTTGATTTAATGCCTTTTGTAAATTACTTGGTGGGTAGGTAAGAAGTTGATAGGTGAGGAATGAATGAGGGTTGATCTTATATTTATATCAATCCCTTTGGAGAAATAACTCACATTAAATCACTTAGGCTGACCATTAGGATATGTCTCCTTTGTAAATTAGATGACTTTAGGGCACTAGACACTTGCATCAAAGGACACCTACATTGACACAGGTGTCTGTCTAGAATGTTAGTATCCAAAGAGAAATAAAATAGGTACAAGATTAGAAATTACATAGATGGAATCTAAGAAAGTTTTAAGTATTTAGGGCAAGATATAAGACCTAGGTCATCAACATAATACTAGTTAGACCAAGAGATAAGCCAAGGGGTAGAAGATAGAGTAGATGCTAGACTTACGAAAGTTAGAAAGGTCTAGAATTGAGAGGAAAAACCAAGGTTTGAGTTTTCTAAGTGTAAAAGATTGAGGTGATATATAATCCATAAATATCATCTAAAACCTTAATATATCAATCAAATTAAATTCATTTTTTTAATATATGTTTAAGGAATTTGGTCAACTAACATAAGACCTAATCAGAAAGTATAATATTTAATAATGTCAATGATAAAACCAAATTTCATAATTATATTTTCTAATAAAAACAAAAATATATTCATCATTTTCATGCACATTTGTCCAAGAATGCTTATTAACAATGCATATAAAAAATAACCAAATTACAAAAACTTCTTACAATAGAACAAACAAAATTATGAGGAAAGATTCAAAATTTATATATCTTAATCAAAATTGGTAATTAAACATATTTCCTTAAGATTAAAAATATTTTTATTTTTATTTCCAACAATTATAACCTCATATATGATCAATAAATGAAGACCATATTTTCATATCACTATCCATGAATTGGATTATTGAGCTAAAAAAAATTCATACAAATATATATAGGATAAAAATGATCCTATCAAATTTATCTACTAAATGAGCCCGAATGAAATTTACTTTACATGATATTTATATTCTTGAGAACAAAAGAACAATATTATTATTTATGGTTTGATTTATGAATAAGATTATAAATATGAAGTTATTAACATTCAAACTCACGCAAGATTTGTTTTAAAACCACAATTAGTTATAATAATATAAACTTCCACAAAAAAAATATTTATGTCCATACAAGTCTCATAGCACATAAATATACCTTTATATATAGAATATTCCTCATTCAATACACACATGATTATGAAATACTGATCAAACCTAAAGGACAATGATTAAGGAAAATAATTATAAAAAGTAATAGAATGCCTCAATCCAAATTAATATAGTGCATAATTAAGTTTTCTTCCTTGATCAAATTTGAATTATTTTCACAAGCTTGTGTTCAAAGAGAATATTAATTTTATATAAGTTTAAATAAAGGCACATAACATCCTAAAAATATTCCTACTGATATAGTCAGAATACAAAGACTCTACAAAAAATATTTTCAATATAATTAATCCAAAATAAAATAAAATAAAACATTATTATATGTTTATTAAATTAATTTATCAATAATGTTATTATTAAAAATATCAAAACCATTCTGAAACCAATAATCCATTATCAAACAAGTTAACAAAACTTCATCATTCAATACAAAAAAATGGCATAATTAAAATTGAGTGTAAACAAAATTCAAAATTCAATATCCACCAATTTTATCAAGAAAAATTACCAAATATATCAATCATCTTGTAAAATAACTTTATTTTTCATTTATAATCATCTAAAACCAAAAAAGAATTCAATTTATAATGAAGATTTAAATTTAAATATTTCAAACAATGTTACACATTTGTGCAATTTATTTCATACAACAAGATTTTTAAGAAATGAATCTATTATCATGAAGAAGATACCAAGACTATTTTCTACTCAGTCTTATTTATCCATTTGTTAAATAAGACTAAGTATAATAACCATAAATTACATGAAATAACCAATAAATAATATAATGTGATAGATACATAGTTTTAATGTCTCAATAATTCATTAACATCTTTCTCTATAAACACATACAACTGAACCAAATAACCATTCATCATAACACAATCAACAAAAATCCCACTGTGCAATCACTAATGCAAGGGAGAATGAAAAAAATAAGTGAGACTATCCAAACCATTGGTGGTCCTTACCACCCCAACCATAGGCCTCAAGATTATGATAATTTCATAGACAAGCACATGTTGCTATAAAGGTATAAAAATAAATAATCACAAATAAAGCTTGGTTTCACCATATAAGGTTAGAATTTGATAAATGGCCACAATAATGTTACATACCACTCAAAAATCACAATGTCCAGTGACCTAAAAATTTGAAACAATAATGACGAATAAAAACTATAATAAACTACTAGTCCTATAATTTATACAATAAAATGGAACATGAATATAGCAAACACAAAATCTAAATAATCATGGTTTTTATCCAAAATCATCTTTACATATAAACCCCTCAATGATTTTAGTAAAACATTATTTAATATTTATCCACCTAAGGGTGAAGTGTAAATTATCATAACTTAGTATCATAGGGTTAACATAAACCACAATTTTTATGTAAAAACCCAAAACTCATTATATTAAAAAGTAATACCAAAATAATGGAAATGTTTGTTGAGAATTTTTTTCATTGATGTCAAATTTTATGTCATTGATGTCTAGGTACATCTGGTGAAGATGCATGGTGAGTGGTCTTTAAGGTATGAGCTTATGTGTTTGATGTGATAAGGAAACCATGTGACAAGAGAGAATTTGAAGGAAAGAGAGAATTTTAAGGCAACCTAATGTCTCTTATATTTTTTGATGTCAAGGTTAAGGTCAACTTAAAATTGTCAATGGTGTCACAAAGGGGTATGATGGTCAAGTGAGCATTGAAGCATCGTGATGATGTTCTAGGTCTACATGAGGTCATGAGAGAATGTTGATCAAAAGAGATTATTTAAGTAGTGTGAGAGTTATATATGAATATTTTTATTATTTTATATCATTGAGGTAATCATTTTTTAGTACTATTTATGGAGTACAAGGTGTCTTGAGAAGCCTAGTCATAACAAGCATAGGCATATCATGAGTATGTGCATGGTAATCATGAAGATGTATAAGTAGAAGTATGTGCATAAGTTTTACATTGTTTGAGTAGCATGTAATTCATGTGATAGATATATAGAGGAATCAAGGAGAGTTTCAAGGTGAGCCTACAAGGGTAAGACCTTCAATCCAAGTCTGTAACTAAACTTGTCCTAGACCCTACCTGACCTAATGAGGTATCATGAACTATTGTCAAGGCATATGAAGGTTGTATGAATATGTTTAAAAATTATATAGGTTTTATTTCATGATATTTATATTTTTATCATTTAATTTAGGTGTTGAGATCATGGAAAAAGGCATGAAGGATAGTTCAAGGCCTAGTGAGGTATGATGACTATGGTGTAGAAAGAAAGTGTAAGCCTAATGGGGTATTAGGATAAATTTACAAGGAAAGTGTGAGTATTTGAGACTTTAAAAATTTTATTCAAGTTATTTTAATCTTATTCATGTATTTTGAGGTCAAATTTTTCAATAGAATGCATGAAAATAGGATTTGAGGTCTCTCGAGTGCACAAAATGAAGGGTTCTAAACCCGAGAAGGATTTTATTGTGTTTTTTAGCTTGTAAAACCTCTACATGGGAACATAATATATTCATGGTATATTGGTAAGGTTAATATATCAAAATTATATGCATTATTTTTTGGATTTAAGGGTTATGCTTTATGAACAATCGTTAATAGTGGAAGTGTGTTTAAGCCCTCTTAGAACACTAATAGAGAATTGATGTTGAAGATATGATTCAAAATTGATTAGGATGATTTTTAATGATAAATTAAGTGTTTGGATAGTATATTTTACTCTCCCAATTATCTCCAACTAGTATTATTTAGAAATAAGAGAGAGAAAATGATGAGTTGCAGGTTTATTTCTAAATAAGTTGTTATAGAAGTCAAAAGTAGTATTGGAATTAGTAAGAAAATAGATGGATTAATAATGTAGATAATAATGTTTCATGTACATGAAGGTTTATGGATAGGTTATATTCCTAAATTCTTCTAAACTGGTCATCCAAGTTAGCCAGTCGCTAATAGGCCTAATGGTGCAAATAGTGAGAAAAGCCAGGCAACGATGAGAAGATGATTAAGAATGTTTTATCATGATAGAGTGATGAAACCAACTGAATGGAGATGTTTTTTTAATTTTATGTCATATTCATGTTTTTTATAAATCTTTTAATTCAAGTATAGTGGTGAAAATGAAGAATCCAAAATGGCTTATCTGACTTAGTGAGATATGTGTGGAGTGAGTTTAACAAATTGGTCTGTAAGACCAATAGTTTACATTATAAAATATGATTTTTTTAAATTTTAATATGGTATATACATGTCATAGGTTAATATAATTTCATAATAATTCTTTTAAAGTGGTCATATAGGTGTTTAAGGTCAATATCATCATGACTATACTTTATGGTAAACTAGCAGTTTTGTGTAAGCAAGTTACAGTGATGAGTTTAAGGATATATGCCCTGAGTTGAAATATATAATATACATGGTTTTTTTTTTTGAGACTATTATGTCATATCCATGCTTTATAATCAGTGAAAGTGCTCAAAATGTTGAAACCAAAATGGCTTGTCTGGTTCTAGTTTGACTATGTGTAGTGAGGTCAAAAGAATGGTATGCAAGACTAATATTTGACATTAGAACTTGTGTATTTTGTATTTGAGATTGTTATCTATATGTAAATGGATATTTTTAAATTATCAATGGTCATGGAAAGTGTTCTTTCAGGTGTTGAAGATCAATTTATTTATGACTGGGTTTTGGAGTCTTTTAGTAGTTCTAATTGGGTTATTTGTAGAGAAGTGTTTGATTCCTTTTGCCCTAAGTTGTGAAGTATAAATAAAATGGTAATGTTTTTAAGTTAATTTTTTTTTCATTTGATTTATTTTCATGGTTATGTGACTAAGTTATGTACATGCTTCAGTTTTATTTGGCAGACTTTCTATAGGTTCACAAGCCTAATTGTGAATAATGCTATAAGGAGTGTTCATGAAGGGGTTGGTAATAAAAAGTGTTATGTACCTTATAATATATTTATTAGGATATATTTTATCAATTTATGAAAGGGTATTTTTTTTCAATGAAGGTAAATTGATCTAAGGAAGGCAAAGTGTAACATGTCCTAAAGTAGACCTAATGGAATTAGGTCTCTATGAGACCTAAAAGAGAAATGAGGTCTAATAGAGTTATGATACACCAAAAGGGAATAAATATGAATTTTATTAATTTTTATGAGATTTAATAATACCCATTTCATGTTTGACTTAAGAGGCTAAGGTTGAGTATCAAAATAAGTGGCATATGAACAAGGAATGGTATATATACAAGGCAATTTAAGGCATATTGGAACATGTAGTGTGTATGTGAATAATATAACACATTGGTAAGCATAAGGAGGTCTTATGGAAAATATGAAGAGTGTATATAAACTATGATGAATATTTTACAAAGGTTCTATGTATGAAAATCAAGGTCATATGACCTAATCAAGTCAAGAAGAGGGCTAGTTGAGTGAAAAAGCCTAAAAGATAGTTTAAGAGGGGTAGAAGAGAGAGAAGAGATAAAAAATGTCATCATTATTTTTTATATGAGAAAAAAGGTGTTTTGAAGGTGATCAAAAGTTTTAAGTGGATGAGTTGGTGTTGATTCATATAGGGGGTTGGTGCCTCCTTGTAAGTTAGTGTTTATTAAAGCCTACATGGGTTGGTGCTTAACTAGTTGGGGTTAGTACTCATGTGGATTTGGTGATTCAATAAATTTTTATATTTTTAATTATAGGACTATAATCCATTTTTAGAGATCAGTGGGTTTTCTTCCCCTTGAGGGGTTTCCACATATATGATGTGTTGTCTTGTGTAATCTTGTGTCATGCTTGTATGGTTGATTGCTTATACATGTATTGATCTATATGTTAATGTGATGGTTCATGTAAGCTAAGGAGGAATCTAAAGAATTTTTTTAAGAGATTGATTCACCCCCCTCTCAGTCATTTTGCTTCCAACAATGCTACAATATGAAATATATTTTTATAAAATGGGGGTCAAACATAACCTAGGGTTTACAAAACCCTTGTTTCTTATATTTTTCTCTCAATAACAAAAATATTAAAATTTATTATATTTCTTATCCATGTTTCCTATAAAAATAGGATGAGAGAAAACCAAGAAAATTAAAGAAGATTTTCAACTCACCTTCAAAATTTCATAGACTATAAACCATAGTTTCAAGTTTTCTTTTATCCTTTCAAGTCCTCTTACTTTTTATCTCTACCTCATATTTTAATTTTTTCATCCAAAAAATCTAAAATTTTTAACTACCCAAAAAGATACACACAATAATTTTCCATTATGGTTGGGTGTCATGGGTTTAGAGAAATAATGACTATAACTCACAAAGTGGTGAAATATGCCTAGATTGTAGTAAATATTCCATAACACCACTCTCCCTTTAGCCATTACATGCCATAATTACCACAAGGTTTCAATGCCCAAGTCAATAGCTCGGTTGAGTGTTTTTCTAACGATAAAACCCAAAACCAACAAAAACTCATCATATTCCATCTTGAACTAACTTAGGTCAATTACCATGCAAGCCAAAAATAATTATTAAGTATAATAAAAAATATAAATCCATATTACTTTAACCATGACCAAACATCTAATCTAAACAAATTAATTATCATTGTTTTTTTCCACCACCAAATAGTCATTGCATAAGCCTAAGTCATGCCTTTTCAAGTTTTGGTTAAAAATATTAATTGATTTGAAAGTATATCAAGGCCAAACTATAAATAATAATAACCTTCATAATGAAAAATTGATCAAGGATCATGGTTCCAAATCCATGATACTTTTGGATTGAACCAAAATTGAAAATATCCTAACCAAATAACTATTGAGTAAAATTATCTCTATGCCAATGATGGCCACTTAAAACAAAAATACAAATAATGCAAAATACAAGGTATTGACAGTACAAACAAAACAGGGAAAGACATGGTTGAAACTTAAAGCTCATATCTATGCCTTAGCCTTAACATATACCTATATAATACAATTTTGTATTTTTTTTTGAAATTATTCCACCTTTGGGCATATCTCATTGAATTTACCTAAAAACATACAAATTACATCAATAATACTTTTATCAAAGAGATAATAATAATCACATGTAAATCATCAACATAATAAATATATTAATATCAACTAGGAAAACTTAATTATATCATGTACATAAAAATCACATCATTATACTATCATCAAATACTACATAAGTTTAATTAAGTTCAAGCAAGGTGGGATGCAAAAAAATCTCTTCCATTAGGTAGTGATAATACCCTTAGAACCTTCTTGGTGTTGTTCTATACTTCACTAAGTTTTATAAAGTTTAAAATTATTCTAAGCATTTTAATCTTGTATTTTATTTTTTTGGTCATGTCCCTATCAAAATAACTTTTAAATATTGGTTTAATAACACTTGTATGGACCCTCATGGTGTTAAGCTTGAGCTCATTTAAAATTTAACCAAGGATTAAAGGGTAAAAAAACATCAACCACTATCAATGTATTGTTTCTCATAAACCTTAGTTCATTGGAAACATAATGGTTTGTTTTTACATTAGACCTAATAAATTTTCATCTCTGGGCATGCTAAGCTCAAAATCCCTCTTTAGGTCAAAATCTATGGCTTCTCCTTATGGTGGAAATTTTTTCATTAGTTTATTATACCCTTAGGGTGTTTCATAGAGTTTGAACTAGACAAATTTTATGTACCCCAACCCTATAAATTTATTTTTATTGAAATATACATTTTTAAATCTCTCAAGGAAACTATTGAAATTCAATTTTGTGACAAGAGGATCACATAGTGTGTGATTTATAACACGTTTCACAAAAAAAATCTTTGACTATCAATCCATGGATAATTTTTTTTGTGAATGCCCTTGAATGGCCAATTCCAAGCCCACCCCACCTCCCAATAACTCTCTAGAGATGAATAATAGTTTTCAAACATCTCTAGATTGATTGAATTTAGTTTCAAACAAGAAAATCAAACATTAGTTGCACACAAAAGGAAACTATTTGATGACCATGTGTAAACCCACATGAAGTTCTTCAGTGGCTAAAAAATATTTAGTTTTACCACCTATACTTTAGTGTCACTACTTGTTCGCACCCATACAATTTTGTTTGTGTTTTAATTTTCATAGATCCAATTAGAGGATTCAAAGCATACATATCCACCACATGAGGTAATTATTTTAGGTATAGTCAATAATCCAATAACACTTGAGTGAAAGATAGTCTATTGCCATAATCAAAACCCTTTTTAACCTCAAGAAGATGATGAATACACTCAATAAAAATTTCAAGCCTTTTGTTTAGGTGAATTTATGTAGGGTAACCATCAATCCTCCCTATCTAATAATTTATTTTAGCCATGATTGATGAGGAAACTATCATGAAAGTTGAGGTTGATCAATGATTATGTACTCTTAGAATCTATGTTGCCTCATTAACATGACCCACAAGTTTATTGTTTGGGATAAGTGATAAGTTTGTGTAAATATGAAAATTCAAAGTTTTTAAGAAGATAAAATTTATGGCTTTTCTTTCACCTTCATCATCAAAATGATTTGGCTTGATGCTATCTACCAATTTTTTGACCATTAGATGGGATGTGAATGATTTTTTACTTTAATAACCCACTCTCTTTCACATCATGTTGTTAATTAGGGTTCATATCCTACTCATCATGTTTTTTGGACCTTATTTAAATTTAATACCCACATATTTGGTATCCCTAAAATTTATGCATCTAGGGATACATTGTAAAGGTTGGTGTTTTAGAATTGGTTGTATAAATCTATCCCTAATGCCAACAAGGTACTATGTGGATATTTCAATATGGTTGAATCCCATGAAGATAAGGAGTCATTGTCAATGTATTGGTGTACCACCAAAAGAGGCATGGTTTTACATGCAAAATAAACTCACACTCTTTGAACCTAACCAACATTTTTGTCTTCTTTCCATATTTCCATGGTATGCATGGTCTAATCTCTATTAAAGTCATGATTGGGTCATCAAGAGGCTTGATAGATCCATGCTAGTAGAGAAAAATGTATTTTACTTTGCCAATAATTTTATCTAGATTTTAACTATCATTTAATATGATCTACTTTCATACCACCTTCCCATCAAATTTAAAATTGACTGGATCTTCCTCCATATAAGGGTTTATAAGTAGATGTATTTATAAACACTACTCATCTATATCATTCCTAGACCAAGAATCACATTTTAATAATTTGGAATATTTATCCCCACCCACATGGAGATTTGGGATAGATTGAAAGGTGGAAAAATGTCATTAGTAGGACAACTTCATTTATTCTCATATGTAGAAGAAAATTAGTCATTTTATATCATAATTCTCGTGATACTTCATGTATAACCATAATAATTTACATGTTTATCACTTATTGATGTTTTATAATGTATAAACTTGTTTAACATTGATCTCCTTGGTTGCACACCTTAAACGGTGCATTGGGAAAGAGATGGGAAAGATTATGGTGTTTTGTGAGAGATGTTTCTATCCATATATTGATCATATCATTCTTATTTCTAGTTAAAATTCCTTAGATTTATGTTCCTACCTACCTCCTTCACTTCTACCTCATTTGGTTATGTCATTTTATCCATTCCTACTACATAAGCAATAACCGATGTCATTGATTTTTCACCTTTTCCCTAACCTAATATATTGACTTGATAGATGTAGTTTTGAGTTTGTCCTTTGGCATTCATGTTATTTTAGTGTGGCCAATGTAGTTAAATGCTAATTGACTCTTATTAACTACAAAAAATCTGGATGATGTCATTGGCTTACTCTTTAAGGTGGGTTTGGGTAATTGATCACCAAATGTAAAAGTAATATTTCATCTAACATATATCATAATACACTGATCTGATCTACTTTCATTCACACTTATACCATAAATAAAATTTGGAGGAGTCATAGGTAGAACCTTATCTTGAAGGAAACTTATCTTGTGGAAGTCTTGGAGATGCATTAGGAGTCCTTTTAGCCTAGAGCTTGATTCAACTTTTGAATGCCTTCAAAAACACAAAAATCTCTTGCAAATCACTATTATCCAAGGGGTAGATCAAGACTCAATGGGTCCACTCAAGGTAAGTATATCTAACCTTATACACTTTATTTAATTTAGTATATATATGTTACTTATTTTTTAGTAAATGAATGTGTGTATATCCTTATCTAAGATCACTCTACACTTATACTTAGTGTGACTATAAGATTTCCCAGACTTGTCATTTATCCATTGAAGGTTGTTTATACACCCATTTTTAAAAAATGTAACCTTACCCATTTTGATCATTCTAACCCTTCCCCTTTACTTTACTTTCCTTGCACAACTACGTACATTACTTTCTTTCAATATAGATTACTCACATAGAGATCTAGTTGGAGATATCTCATTGTGTATTAGGCCCAAATGATTTGGAACCTTTTCCTTTGGAATTGGTGATATATATACCCCTATTGATAGGTCTATAGATGCATTGGTCACTAACTAAACATTAGGTATCATTAGGATCTATTGGATTAATCTTATATGAGTATGGGTATTTAGAAATAGGATATTTGTAGGCTAATTGTATCCCATTGCATACATTCTAGTGAACCTAACATGAAGCTTGCCTTTTCCTTGACCCTTTCAGCCAACTACATTAACTAGTCCAATATAGTTTTGTTTTCATTTTGATTTTTTTTATCCCACTACTATGACTATCCTGATATAGTTTATGTCTATCTTCTTGACTACATTGGCCAACCTGATACAGTTGAATTTCCCTAATTTATATCCTACTACATCAATTTGGTTGAGACATTTATTTTTATCAGTTGTTAACTAACTCCACCTTTTCTTCCAATATGCATCATCCTACCTGATATAATATTTTCTTTTAAACTAAGTAACTAACTGCATCAACCTAGATGATACTATCTATTTTTAACAAATAACCTTACAATCTCAACATGATGTAATATTTTAAATTTCCAATTAGTAAATAAAACTAAATAATTATAGATCTAGATATAAAATAACCTATATCTATAATGTGGATGGAAGTATTGAACTTCTTCTTTCAAGTCTTGACACTTATACCATAGTAAAAAATTCCTTAGTGAATCCTCCCAATCCTAAACCAATTGATGAATAATTAAACCAAAAATTTGCATCATTAATTTGAACATAATGTAAAATGGTGAAAATATCTCACACTAGTCCTCTACCTAACACCAATTTTATAAATTCCCCCTCCTAATAATTTTAGTCAAAATCTACACACACACACACACACACACACACACACACAAATACAACCCAATTCCATGCAAAAATGGTTCAATAAATGACCCCTATGCAAGATTATAATATATCCCAAATGCTCCAAATGAAAAACCTTATTTTGAAAATGGCTAGTCAACCTCAAGTAATCATGACTCAACCAAATCAAAAATAATGCTCCTCCTTTTCTTAGAGATTCTAATGGATAACTTATTCCTCAACCTCCAATTCAAAAAAAAATGCTTAAACATATTTAAAATTAACCTTTATCTCCTTTCATTATGTCCATAAACATTAGAAACATCTTTCCAACTATCACATATGATGGGACTAAAGATCACACTTTCTTAAATCCTTTGGAAATATTTATAAATAATGGATTCAAAACAATAATTTTGCTACCACCAAGATCTGAAACAATAACCATAATTTATTCATATTGAATGACTTGAAATAAATACAATCCCAAATCATTCTTAAATAATCCTCAACTTAGAATTTAGAATTGACATGCAAAAATTCAAGAAAACTAAAATCTAAAAAACCTGTCTATTTTTAGCAATTATTATTTTTAGTAAGTTTCACATGCAAGCGTGAATAGCTCTAAAAATCTCATGAAATAATATAAACACTAAAATTATCCTATGGAATGAAATTAAACTGAATTTGACATCCGGTCCTAAAAAATACTATCTTTAAAAATAGAAAAATCTAGAAAAATTTACTAAATTATTATTTCGGCCCCTTAGATGATCATGTATGGACTCCAAAAAATATTAAAAACAATTGTAAGTGGATAGAGAAGCTTATGTCAGCATAATGTTTTTTGATATGGTCATTTTGGCATGTGGAATAGCTCAAATGGAGCCACAAGTCAAAAGTTATGCCATGTGGAAGTTTGGCTGATTTTTTTGCATCATTCTCCTCTAGTTGAAAACAACTCAACTCCTATGAGTTGCCTTGATTATAATACTTCCATTTTTCTTTGTCAATATTCTTTAGCTCCCATTATATAATCCAAGTTTTTTCTTCTTGCTATAATCCTTCCCACTATACCAAATATCTATTATAATTCCCTTACCTTGTGCTCACTGTCTTCATATCCAAACCCTTCACTATTTTTTCCATCTTCTTTGGAAAATGCTACTACCAATTTACTTCTTCATATTCATCACCTTCACCATCTTCTCCATGGAATTCATATAAATATAAAAAATTAAACAATATAAATATATCAAAATTCAATGATAAACTCACCTCATAAGCATTGTCATTGATTTTATTCACGATCCTATATGGTCCAACTTTTTTGTACTTCAACCTGTTGTATGTGCCTTTTAGAAATATTTCTTTCCTCAAGTAAACCATTACCAAATTTTTTTATTCAAATACCTTAGATATTCTTCTAACATCTATTGATGCTTTATATTTCTCATTACTTTCCTGCAACTTTCTTCTTACTCCTTGAAACTACTGCATATTCTCTTCAAATGCTTCTACATCATCACTAACTCGATCTACAATGGTAATTGTACCAAATCTAAAATACCCATAGGATTGCTACCATAAAAAATTTTAAAAAGTGATTTTTCTATTGATCTATTCACTAAACTGTTATATGCAAATTCATCTTGTGGTAAAACTAAGTCCCATTGCTTAGAATTTTCTCCCAATATCAATCTCAACAAATTTCCCAAGCTCCTATTCAAAACTTCTATCTATCCATCTATATGTGGGTGATATTCACTACTGAATTGTAGCTTAGTACCCATATTATTCCACAAAGTCCTCCAAAAATGACTTAGAAATTTTGTGTCCCTATCCGAAGTAATAGTTTTTAGAACATCATGCAATCTTACAATAAGCTTTAAAAATAAATTTTCAACTCTAGTGGCATCATTGGCTTTATTACATGCAATGAAATGAACCATTTTAGAAAATATATCTACAACAACAAAAATTGAATAATTACCTTTCTGTGTGTTTGGTAATTCCAACACAAAATCCATACTCAAATTTGTCCATGGTCCTCTTTGAACTAGTAATGGCATGTATAATCTAGTATTTTATGCATGTCCTTTAACCACCTGACATATCCTACACCTTGAAACATACCTTGTTACATCTCTCTTCATATTTGGCCAAAAATATGTTTCCTCCATCAAAGCTATTGTTCTTGTCTTACCAAAATGTCCATCCAAACCTCCACTATGTAATTCTCTTATTATATTATCTCATAGAGTCCCAATTAGAATATACAATTATTTCCCTTTGAAAAAATAACCTTTTTTTATAGATACTCATCATGAATATTAATTATCCCACCTATTCATGGATTCTTGTACTACTCAACTATCTTGCTAAAATATGGATTAGTATCATATAATTCTTTGATAGCTTCAAATCCAACTACTTCACTCACCATAGTAGATAATAATGCTACTCTCCACCTCAATGCATAAGCTACCTGATTTTGTTTTCTTGTTTTATGTTTCAACACAAAAGTATAACCCTACAAGAAAGAAACCCAATTTACATGCCTACTATTCAAATTCTTTTGTTATTCACATACTTCAAAGCCTCATGATCTATAAATAGGATAAAATATTTAGACACCAAGTAGTGCCTCCAATGTATTAATGCTTGAACAATTGCATAAGGTTCAACATCATAGATAAAATACTTTGTTCTTACCTCATTTAATTTCTCACTAAAATATACTACTAGATTTATTTCTTGACTCAACATAGCACCAATTCCCATAAATTAAGCATCAAAATCAAACTCAAACACTTTGTTAAAATCTGGTAATGCTAAAATTGGTCTTTCTATAATCTTTTTCTTTAAAAATTCAAAGCTTTCTATGGCTGCTCTAGTCCATGCAAATTCCTTCCCTCTCATACAATCTATTATTGGTGCCACAATACTACTAATTTTTTAATAAATTTTCTATAAAAATTTACTAAACCATGGAAACTTCTTACCTATATAATGATTTTTATAATAAGCCACTCAACAATTGCCTTTATCTTTTCTTTATCCATTCTCACACCATTTGCTAAAATTATAAATCCTAAAAATACCAAACTATTCTACATAAACCTGCACTTCTTCAAATTTGCATATAACTTCTCCTTTCTTAAAAAATCTAGTACTATTCCCAAATGGTGCAAGTGTTCTTCTTTAGTCTTACTGAATATCAAAATATCATTAAAATAAACAACCACAAACTTACCAATATATTTTCATAGCACTATATTCATCACCCTCATAAATTTATTAGGTGGATTAGATAATCTGAAGGTCATCACCATCCACTCATATAATCCATCCCTAGTCTTGAATGTAGTTTTCCACTCATCTCCTTCACAAAATTTGAATATGATAATAACCATTCCTTAGATCAATCTTGGTAAAATATTTTGATTCTGCAAGCACATCCATCATATCATCTAAATGAGGTATAGAAACTCTATACTTGATTATAATTTTATTAATTGCTCTACTATCCACATACATTCTCCATCTTCCATATTTATTTGGAGTTAAAAATGCTAGTGTTGCACATGGACACATACTCTCCCTTATCACCTTTTTTCTTAGAAATTTAGTAACCTATTTATTTAATTCTACATGTCTTGTAGGACTCATCCTATATGCTACTTAATTGGGTAGAGCTAATCCTAGAATCAAATCAATGTGATCTTGAATATCTCTCTTTGGTGGTAAACCATCATGTAATTTATCAAGTATAACATATGCATATTATTTATGTTGGAAATATTGTCATTGATCTCAAAGGTCTAGCATTATTGGTGATAAAGGCCCCATTGCATTTAATTGTGTTTTTCATATTCATATCTTGGATAATATGTGTTAATATTTATTTAATATTAATAAATATATTTTTGGTTGTATATAAGTCAAAAGAGGGCCCATGGAGAATTCAAAGAGTCATGGGGTTAAAGAAAAAAGAGGAATGGGACACATTTTCTCATGAAGAGTCATCTTGAGGAATTCCAAGAGTCACCATGTGAAGACAAAAGAGGTATGGCATATTTTTTCATGAAGGGACACTTTGATGAATATGAAAAGTCACCAAAATAAAGACAAAAGAGGAATGGATGCTTTTGCTTCTGAAGGGTTCCCATATGACTTTTCAAATGTAAGGATATGAAGGGTCATGCTAGTTTGGTGCCATTTTTCATGAGGATTGAAGAGTCACAAAGGGTAAATTCCAAAAGTCTTTTGGAAAGCTATAAATAAAGGCTTGAGAATCCATTTGTAATATGCAAGAGAGTGCATAGTTTGTATTTATTTTTGAAGAGATAAAATTAGGAGATATTATAGAGTTCTATCATTTTTTAAGTAAGCAACATTGAGAGATAGTTGTGTTTTATACACAAGAGGGGTTGATGCTCCTGTGGGTTGGTGCTCACAAATATTTGCAAAGGGTTGGTGCTCTTGTGAGTTTGTGCTCACAAATAGTTATTGTGTTGGTGCTCGGCAAAGGGGTTAGTGCTCCTACAAGTTGGTTCTTAAGAACTTTGTATTTTAAGTTGGTGCTCATTCATATACTTGTGATTGTTCTCCATGGTTTTTTCTATTTTAGGTTTCCATGTAAAATTTAGGTGTCTCTCTCTCTTGTGTGGTGAAAATTATTATTTTAGTTTTATTGCATATCTTGAATGTGTGATTAAGTGGTTAAAAAAAAAAAATAGATTAAGTAGAAATATATATAATATATTGATTCATCCCACCCTCTCAGTATATTTCATGCTTAAAAATTGGTATCAGAGCATGTTCCTTTTGAAAAAGTTTTATAGATTAAAGGTAGATCAAGAAAGCATGATGGCTGGATCACATGAAGGATTTTATATAAATAAAACACCTTTGTTTGATGGGATGAATTATGTTTTTTGGAGCATAAGGATGAAGACTTATTTGATGGCCCTTGGATTCAACATATGGCAAGCAGTGGTGGAAGAATATGAAAAGCCACAGACACTTGTAACTACTCTAGTAGAAAAGAAGGCAAGTGAAAATAATGCTAAAGATTTAAATGCTATTTTATGTGAATCAAAATTTGCTAAAGTTATGAAATATAAATCTACTCATGAAACTTCGGTAAAACTTGAGAATATTTACAAAGGTGATGGAAAGGTTCAGAAAGCTAAGCTTCAGACTTTTAGAAGACAATTTGAGAGTTTGAAGATGGAAGAAGAAAAAAATATAGCAAGTTATCTTTTACAGGTTGATCAAATAGTTAATCAGATTCAAGGTCTTGGAGAAAATTTAGAAGAATCAACTGTGGTTCAAAAAGTTTTGAGATCTCTACCATTGAGATATGATGTAAAAGTTTAGGCAATTGAAGAGATGAAGAATTTAGACAAGCTAAAGATGGATGAGTTTCATGGTATTCTTACAACATATGAGATGTAGACTGAATAAGATAAACCTTCAAAGAGAGAAGCTACTTTCAAGACATCAAAGAAAGAGAAGGCTAAGATTCAAGAATCAAGTGGTAGTTCTAGTGATGATGAAGATGAAAACGGAGCAGTTTTCATTCGTAAGCTAAAAAAGAGCACAGGTAAATATCAAGGAAAATTACCTCTTAAATGTTTTAATTGTGGAAAGGTTATACATTTTGTAGCTAAATGCCCAAATAAGGGTAATGATGACAATAAAAAACAAAATTCTACATACAAGAAGAATTTCAAAGGTAAATTCAAGAAGGGATTCGAGAAGAAGAGTTTCTATTCTAAAGATCCTAACTTGGCCAAAGATAGTGGAGTCAGTGATTCAGAAGAAGATATTCTATTCATGACCATACATGAAGATGCTTCCATAATAAAAAGTATAGATGATCAAGAAGAAGAACATGATGAAGCTGCAATTACTTTGGAAGGAGAACTCATTTGTGCCTTAGAAGAATTAAAATCTCTTGAAAATAAAAATCAAAGATTAAAGCTCTAGATCAAGAAAAATGAAAAGGAGTCAAAAGAAATAATTGAAGATCAATAAGCACACTTTGAAGAAGCTAAGAATAATGAAGAAGATTTAATGGCACAGTTTAAAATAGTAAGTAAATAATGTGAAAGGTATGTTATTGAAATTGCTTCTTTAAAAGCAGATCTTAAGAAAACAAATAAAGCAATCAATGATATAACAACCAATGATTCAAAATTTGAGAATAACACTAATATGTTGAATAAGATATTAAAAAATCAAAGATCAATGTCAGATAAAATAGGTATTAGATTTGAATAAGAGAAAGAAGAGGTCACTACTCTCACAGACAAGGAAAAAGGAAAGAGCTATGTTGAAGCTCTTACAAAAGAAGAAATAAAAAAAAGAAGTTAAGAATACAGAGGACATCTCAAACAAAGAAGGCTAGAGGGAACAGATCTACAAAAGGCAATTAGATTAAAGATACACAAACATATCATATTTTTATGGTTGTTATTTTTATTGTAATGGATATGGTCATAAAAAAATATAATGTCGAAAAAGGGCTAAAATTTTCAGAAATAAGGAGAAGGAAATTCATACAGAGTCAAGCAGAAGGCACAACTCTTTTGCTTCTCTATCAAGCTTTAATAAAGAGGCCATAATATGTTACAAGTGCAATAACTTTGGACACATAGCTCAGTACTATAGAAGTGTGTTCAAGTTAGTCATGAAGGACCAGAGTTTCAAGGCTCCTTTCATCAAGAAGAAAATTTATATAGGTTCATGGCAAAAGAAACAACCTAAAAAATCTATGTTGGTGCAGATAGCTTTGCACAAAATAAATGAAGAAAAGTCATGGTTCATTGATAGTGGATGTTCAAGGCACATGACAGGAGATAAGATCAAGTTTATAACCTTGAAGAATATCAATGGTGGCATAGTAAAATTTGGAGACAATACTACTACCAAAATTGTTGGAAAAGGTACACTAAGTTTGGATAATAATATAACTAAAACTAAAAATGTTTTATATGTAGAAGGTCTTAAGAATAATATTTTGAGTGTAAGTCAAATGTGTGATCAAGGGTACACACTAAAGTTTTATGCATAAGGTTGTAAAATTAGAATAAAATATTTAGATGTGTTGGTTGCAGATGCTCAAAGAACAAGCAATAATTTATACATGCTATCAGACATCAAAGGTCAAAGATGTTGTTTGAGTCAAATTGAAGAAATTTGGATATGGTACAAGAGAATGGGGCACACAAATTTTGATAATCTTGCCAACATTAGCAAGAAGAAAGTAGTCAAAATCTTCCAAAGATTACAAAGCCATATGACATGCTTTGTGAACCTTGTCAGCATGGGAAGCAAGCTAGAAGGCAGCTCAAAACAAAAGAGTACTCAACCAATCAGATGCTAGAGCTTGCTCACATTGATCTATATGGACCTATGAAAACTCAAAGTACTCAAGGTGAGAAATATTTCATGTTTCTTATTGATGAGTTTTCATGTATGACTTGGGTAATGTTTTTAAAGGAAAAATCAAAAGCTTTCTGACATTTCAAAGCATTCAAAGCATTAGTTGAGAATGAAACTAGTTTGAATATTAAGTGTCAAAGATCAGATCGAGGAGTATAATTCATGTCAGATTAATTTATTTAGTTTTGTGAAGACCATGTAATAAAGAGACATTATTCAGTAGCTAGAACTCTATAGAAAAATGGAGTAGTTGAACAAAAAAATAGAATAGTTCAAGAGATGGCGAGGACAATGCTAAATGAATCTAAGATAGCAGATAAATATTGAAGAAAATTATTTTCTATAACAGTGCATATTCAGAATAGAGCATTATTGACAGTCAATATTGAGATTCAATAGTGACAAGACTCCTTATGATCTATGGAAAGACAAACTAGCAATAATTGATTATTTTAGAGTTTTTGGTAGCAGATGCTTCATAAAGAGAATTGATGAAAAACTTGGTAAGTTTGAATCCAAAGCAGATAAATGTATATTTATTGGTTATTCTTGAAAAATTAAAGCTTATAAATGTTATAATAAAGTAACCAAGAAAATTATTGAAAGTGCAAGTGTTAAGATAGAAGATGGAACATAAAGAATCAGTGATCCAAAAGACATTCTTGAAATAATTGAAGAGGAAGATTTTGAAGAATCAGATGAAGATGAGAAGAAGGATAAAAAGGACACCAAAACTCCATCCAAATATGTTTAGAGAAATAATAATGAAAGTGACATCATTAGAGACATAAATGAAGGATTTTTCACTAGAAGAATGATGGTAAATGAATCTGAGCAAGTTAATTTCTCTTTGTTATCCAAAATTCAGCTTATAACTTTTTCATAAGCTAGACATGATAAGCATTGGGTTAAGGCTATGGATGAAGAATTAAATCAGATAGAAAATAATGATACTTGGGAATTAGTGCCTAGACCAAAAGATCATAATGTGATAGGAATAAAATAGGTTTATAGAAATAAGTTGAAAGAAAATGGAGAAGTGACCAGAAATATAGAAAGATTAGTATGTAAAGGATATGCTCAGATTGAGGGAATATATTTTGAAGAAACTTTTGCACCAGTGGCAAGGTTAGAGGCTATTATAATATTTTTTGCATATGTAGTGTTCAAAAATTTCAAAGTGTTTTAGATGGATGTCAAAACTACCTTCCTAAATGAGAATCTAGAAGAAGAGGTCTACATTAAGCAGCTTGAGGGATTTATTCTCTCAAATATTAGTAGCCATGTATGCGGATTAAAGAAAGCATTATATGGATTGAAACAAGATCCTAGAGCTTGGTATGTAAGACTTGATAAGTACCTATGGGATCAAAGTTTCAAGAGAGGATTTGCTGATAGTAATCTCTACATCAAAACAAAAGGTGAGCATCAATTGATTGTTGTGGTATATGTTGATGACATCATTTTTGGAGGAAATATTGAAAAGATGACAAAGGAATTTTATGATAATATGTAAAAAGAATTTGAGATGTCTATGCTTGGAGAATTGTCATTTTTATTAGGATTACAAATATTTTAGTCAGATAAAAGAATTTTCATATCTCATAGTAAATATGCCAAGGAAATGTTGAAGAAATTTCATTTTAAGGATTGTGCACTAGTTGGCACACTAATGTGTATAGGAAATAAGGTGAGCAAGGATGAAGATTCACCTATTATAGATCAATATTTGTATAGATCTATGATTGGTAGTCTTTTATATTTGACAATATCAAGGCCATACATCATACATATATTAGGTATGGTTGTAAGATATCAGTCATCTCTAAAAGATAGTCATGTTCAATTGGTGAAGAGAATATTCAGATATATCAAGATTAGATCCACAGCTCCAAGACTAAAATTAGTCTTTACATGCAAACTGGTTATTCAACAAACTAACTATTCATGCAACAAATAGTTTTGGAACACACGGGTGACCGACATCAGTCCCTGTCGATCTGGAGGTGACCAAAGTCGGCCAACTCCTAACCGATGTCAGTTGCTACCTATCCACCACTGACCAACGTCGGTTGGCCTAACCAATGTTAGCAACTGTGACACTCAACAACCTCCATGTTTGCATCTGGGTGAAGCTTTTAGCTCCACAACCTAACAATCTCCCAATTGGAGATAAACAGTTGCACCTATACTTATACCTATACTTCATCTAATTTGTTTCCTGGCTTGTATCCCTCTTCAAGATCAATCTTGAAGACCAACCACCACAAAACCTGTGATGCTCCTCCTGTCATCCAAGTAACCTGCCGCATCTGAATCTACATACCCATGTAGAGAAGTCCCTGACCTTGCATAACATGTTAACCTACTGCTGGTCCCTCTCAGATACCTGAGAATACACTGAACTGCTCTCCAGTGCTTCTTCCCTGAATTGGCTACGAACTTGATGACAACACCCACTGCTTGGGCAAACTCAGGTCTAGTACGCACGTACTCAACCTCATCATGTGATTTGGGACACTGTTTTGTGAACTGTCTAACCATCGGTGTGATAATCAGTTTTGCATCCTACATCTTGAACCTCACCACTACCTTATTCACACAATCATCTGGAGACAAACTCAACTTGTGACCTTCCATGTCTCTAGAAAAAATCATGCTAGAGAATTTTGCTCCTCCTAAATCCTTCATGGCACACCACTAAACTAATTTTACCCTTAGCTCAGTAAAACCCTACATGTATGAACCTGCAACAAGCACATCATCTACATACAATAACAGGATAATGTCGCGACCATTATCCACCTGGTAAAAACAAACACAATGATTACAATGGCATTGACTAAAGCCATGCTTTGTCATAAACCCATCAAACCTGTACCACTATCCTGGAGCATGCTCAAGACCATATGACCTGGCCTTCTATCTCATGTGTCCATCCTCTCTCTTATTTAACCAAGGAATCCATTCATCTTTTAGTGCTTTCTTTCCAGCTGACAACTCTACCAAATCTCCCATTTGGTTTTGCATCCTAGGAATCAAATTCCTCATTCATGCCATGCTCCCAGTGTTTCCTGGATCCTTCCTACTCTGCAGTGAGCAACAAGTATAAAGGAGGGGAATAACAAATTTAAGGCTTACTTACCCTTTCAGTCCTCCACATGAGCGTTTGAGACTCCTTGACAGCTTGTTGTCTGCCCAAAATCTGTTCCCTGGTCGACCCTGGTCTGTACCCGACCAATGTCGAATCCACCTGATCGCCAATGCCGGTTCCCTGACTGACGTCAGTGTCCACTTGGTCACCAACATCGGTTCTCTGACTGACATCGATCTCTCCCTGCCTGACATCACTGACTTTGCCTGTCTACACATGACCAACGTCGGTGCCTGCCTGTTTGACGTCGGTTACACCTGACCAACATCGATAACTATGTTCTCCTGCGAGTGATGACTTTTTACCCATGAGCTCTCTTTGGATCAAAACCCTATCCAAACTACCCTGCTCAGAGTTATTCAACCTTCTCCACTGATCTCTGTCCATCATCTCCTCCATGAACACCAAGGCTTTCCAGTTCTTAAGTTTGTCAAAGACATCAGACTTCCTCTTAAGAACATGCATCTCCTTCTTACTCATGTGACCAAGCCTACAAAGCTACATCTTCACAATAGAAGGAGAATCAGTAATACAAGTAGGTAGATAAAGAGTACTTACTTTCTTACCACATGTTAATTCAAGTGCATCCGCTGTGAGAGTTACTGTGCATCTCTCATCACCCAACTTTCCTGAATAAATTAGCCTCATCTTCAAGACTGGGACCTGCATGACATCCTTCAACACCCATGTGTTGGCTGTCTACAATTTCGGCCGCACTTCCCCTTTGCCAATACTTTGACAAGGCTCACCAACCCCTAAATAAATCTTTCCAAAGTCTCCATGGACCTTAACATGGAAAAATACTCTATTTGGGGCTGCATGGAAAGAGGCAACAGAATCTATAAACCAAGATTCTACTTTATCCAAGGAACATACAAGAGCAACCAGTGCAATAATACTTGCAACACATGCTACTTTATTTCCTTCATGCTGATCTTCTACCAACCAACAATCTTTCTTTACCTGCTCTTTCTTTCCATAACTCCGTAATTGATCATTCTTGCTTTTGAATTCCTCCATACTTTCTTCTACCATTGCTATACTCCCACTCAATCAGAAACTCCTAAGAGTGACATGTAATCAACAAACACTAAGCAAGCTCTGACCACCTGTTAGTTGAACCTAGCTCTGATACCAATTGTCAGGACCCCCTGC
>JARHVA010003844.1:1625000-1809170 GCA_037957365.1 Torreya grandis
TGCATGGCTAAGGGAAGATTATATAATATGACCCAAACTAAAGCTTGAGAGATCACCAAAGCAAATAGGTTGAAAAATGGATCTCAAGGACACAAAAAAAACCCCTTCTTGCCAACAAACCATGGTCCATTTTCTCAAACAAAATCTTTATTAGCCAAGGACTAAAATGAGAGCAAGAAAATACCATTTGCCAACATTGAGAGAGACGGGGTTTTTTAAGTGGGCCAAATTTTTTGTGACTATTGTGAGAGAGTTTCCTAAGAAGGTTGATGCCCAACACATCTGTAAATTAAATATCTCTGACCTCTTTCCCTGTCTATCACTGAGAGCTTAACATCTAAAATTTTAAGTAATGGAGGAGAGTCAGAAAAGATCAAAGGAATATCGCCTTAAAATGTCATTTTCAAGGTTTTTTACTGAGCTATTTACCCCTTATAATCCTCCATAGGTGCTTTATCCTCCTCAGAGGTCTTTTCCTCTAGAATCTGGCTTCTAGAAATCAAAATAGGGTTTGAGCTAGGCTGATTTTTAAGGATAAGTTCTTTACAGAAAGCTCCATAGGAATGAAAGGAATTTGAGATATTGATGCAGATAAAAAATATTGATGCCTTTGTATAAACCCTATCCATTTCAGTTATTATTTTTACTAGCCACTTCCCTAGAGGGGATCCTCCATTAGATACGCCTCTATCCACCTCTGGCTACTCCAGCCCCAAAAAATCTTTAAGAGGCACATTAGCTTGGATAAAATGAGACACTAAAAAGCCAATATAGTTTTTGAAATTTTTATTCCTCCTTCCCCTACCCTAGTTTGACCTTTCAATTATCCCCTTCACTCCCAAACTCACCCCAACATTAATTTTAGATCAGCTAGCTTTTCCTTTTAGCTACCTATGCTTTAAAGAATCATGAACACTAGTTTTCCCTCTCCCATTGTCACCACTCAAAACCATAGCCACCACTTTTGTTTTTGCTTTTGATGGGGATATCCTACCCTCTACATACATAAGTTCATCCCCTAGAACATGCTCACCATGTTGTTTCTCCTCCTTGGGAATCTCTGACACTAACTACCCTCTAGGATCATTCATCATCATCTACCCTTCATATGTTGTCATCACCACTTGGTCAAAATATGTTGTCACTATCCTCATCCAATCCCAATTCCACCTAGTTTTGAATTCACTTTTGAAGAAAATAGATTTTTTAAATGTAAAGTCACAATTGTATTTAATTTTGTAAAATGTCTCAATAATAAAATAAAATATGGGCAAACTATAATTAGAATCTCTATACTAAGTTAGTGTAAACATTAGATTTTTGAATTCATTTATGGGTGAAAAAAAATTAAAAAATAGATAATTCAAGAATATCAAAGGGTTTCTTTTATTTTTAGATATGTTGGGAAAGTCTAACTTTAATCTATGTCTTGCTACATGTACTTTATGGATTTGTTAATGGATTAGAAGAAAATTATTGAAACCATTCTTTGGTCTTGTGTATTTTAACTCTCTTTGTTTATGTAATTTATATTGATGTTTATATATATTGAATCCATTAAAATTATGCACTTTTCATGGTTTTGTGCAACTTACAATGTATACAAACTTTGTGTTGAAACCCCTATGAGTAGGCTTTGTGCTAAATACACCCATTCTAGTTTTTTGGATAAAAAGTCTTTTTGTTCCCAATGCATATACTTATTTTATCTTTCATTGTGTTCACCAAAAGTTGAAAAAATAACATAGGGTCGTAAACTAAGCCTAATTCTTTATAGATTGAAAAAATATATATTTATAAATAATTTTGAGGAAGATAGTGTGGAGGGATTTGGAACATTAACAAATATCTAATAATTATCATTTTCATAGCACTCTATTAAAAAAAAAGACTAAAAACTACGTGATCTTATCTAACATTACACTAAAAGGTTTCAAAAAATATTAAACAGTGCTATACAAGGAGGGGGGAGAGTGGCAATGCTAGAATTCACCATTATTTCACCATTTAAATTATTTGACACACTTATATTTCACCATTTTAAAAAACTATACTTGAAATGTTACAATTCATGTTCTTATCTTAAATAACTGTGCAAGTTCAATTTTCTCATTTTTAAGGAAAATAAGTCTAATTAAGAACCTTTTTATCCCATCAACTTCTGAAACTTACCCACTTATATAATCATCATGTCAAAACAAAGCTGAGTCATACAAATGGAAATATTATCTCAAAATGTAGAAGAGATGATAACCTCATAATTCAATGAATTATGCAACAAAAATCAATTCAATGACATAATGTGACAAATGCATAGTCTCCAAATCAACTTATACATAACTAGGATTGAGTAACAATCAACTGGGAAGTTTAAGAGTTCTTAAAAGGTAAATAATAGATATGGTAAACTCAAAGTTCACCTTACACAACTATTTTAGGTAAATAATTTTTCAAAAGGCATATAGGAATATTACTGATTTAGACTAGCAAAGTAAAGCATACAAAGTCACTCATTTCTTAGTCAATCCACCCATTAGGCCTTGCATAAAGTAAATGAAATAAATAAAATAACATATAAACTCTTTACCAACCACATCTGCATCTCCATTGTGATATTTAAAAAAAAAATCAATGTTCTATATAGAGTGAACTATTAATATCCAAATATCATAATATTCAAAGTAGGGTAAATTTTAGAGGATAATATTCGTTGATTCATGAATATTAAATTTTTTAAAATTTGGTTTTGGTGATTATGGATGGCTAGTATATAGGTCAAGGTCATCTAAAAAATTAGAATGTAAGTTATTTAGTAGGTTAGCTCACCAAATGTTTACAATAATTTAGTGGTTAACCATCTAATTCACCTTATATATAGTAAATATGATTCCATGGATAGCCATCTAATTCTTCTTTAAATAAAGTCAATCATCCATTGATATCAAATAAGCAACGATTTAGTAAAGGGAAATGGCAGGTTGCACCATATTGGAAACCATCTGGCACTATATTAAAAATAGTTGAAATTAAATGGATGTATCATTCCTATCACTAATCAATTACAATCACACTACCACTGATCAATTGCATCTTCCATATAACTAATTGGTTGTATTCATACCACCATTAGATAATTGCATTGTTAGGTTGTGGAGCTAAAAGCTTCACTGATGCAGACATGGAGGAGGTTGCAGGAGAGTTGTGGAGTGTCACAGGAAACGGTGTCGGTTAGGCCAACCGACGTCGACAGGATAAGGCAGGAAGGCAACTGACATCGGTCAGTAGTCGGCCAACGTCGGCACCCCCAGGCAGACAGGGACCGACGTCGGTCGCCTGTGTGGTTCGACTGCGAGTATATTACAGACAGTGGGTCGACGAACCAAGTGTTTGCATGATTAGAGCTAATTATAGAATGAGAGCTACGGATCTAATTATTGTAATTAGATGTCTAATTATTGTTTGGATGAGATCTATATAATAGACTCATGGTTGTATTGTAAACTTGTGCTAGGGAGTAAGAGAGCAAATAGCTCCTTCAGAGAGAGGTAGAGCAATGGTGCGTTCCTCCTAGTGCCACAGTACTAGGTGTGTGGGTGTTGGATTGGAGAATCAGCAGGGTTCTTCAGGTATGTATGATCTTGGTCATCAGGTGAGCATGGCTAAGATAGGAGATCTACATGGTAAGTAAGATCGTTGATCTGCAGGTGTGTGTGTGTGCAAGGTCAAGGTTCACAGGTGTGCAGAACCAGTTTGATCTGTAGGTTGGAGATCGTAGGACAGCAACACAACAGGGAGCAGGATCAGGCAGGATCTACTTGGAGTACGGTGTGTACTCATTGGTATGTACATGGAGTACATGGAGAGCTAAGAGGAAGGCAAGGCAGTTCCTTCCATAAGTATGGTCTGTTGAATTGCAAGTTGTTGCAGGTTCATGAGAGATCTACTTGAAGTACGTTGAGTACTTGTGGAGTGCGTGGAACACTTATGGAGTGTGTGGAGCACTTGTGGTGTGCGTGGAGCACAGGTGTAAGGTGAACACCAACTCTGTGTTTGAGTTGTGTGTTGGGACCTAAGAGAGAGAGCTTTGAGGGAAGATTTATTGTTTATGTCCTAGAGGTGTGGGAGCCCTAGAGGTGTGTAAGGAAGAAGATCTGTGGCAATCTTCTTTGTTGTATTTCTTCTGAAAGAGTTTTAATACAAGTTGTGTATTGTCTCTCATATCATGTGTTATTCTGAATTCTAGTTACTTGTTGATTCTGGTTAATTTCCGCATATTAAGTTGCTTAGTTTGGTAATCAATTGTGTGCTTCCGGTGTTGTCCATATCCCAACAAGTGGTATCAGAGCCAAGGTTGTAGGAAGCAGGTTTTGTGTTTGATTACAGGTCACTCTCAGGGGTTTCTGATTGAGTGGGAGTAGAGCAATGGAAGATGAAAGTAAGGTAAGAATGGAGGAGTTGAAAAGCACAGATGGTCACTTACGGTCCCATGGAAAGAAAGAGCAGGTAAAAGGATATTGTTGGTTTGTGGAAGATCAGCATGAAGAAACTGAAGAAGCAGATGTAGCAGGTGTTGTTGCACATGATGCTCTAGGAGGTTTCTTGGACAAAGTTGAATCTTGGTTAATAGATTCGGTTGCCTCTTTCCATGCAGCCCCAGGTAGAGGAGCTGGTGAGCCTTGCCAAAGAATTGGCAAAGGGGAAGTGAAGCTGAAATTGTAAGCGGCCAACACTCGGGTGTTGATGAAGGTCATGTAGGTCCCAGGTTTGGAGATATGGCTAATTTCTTCAGAAATATTGGGTGATGAGAGATGCACAAGAACTCTCACAACAGATGCACTTGAATTAGCTGGTGGTAAGAAAATAGGTACTCTTTATCTACTTGTTTATATTACTGATTCTTCTTTTGTTGCAAAGATGTGACTTTGTAGGCTTGGTCACATGAGCAAGAAGGAGATGCATGTTCTTAAGTAGAAGACAGATGTATTTGATAGGCTTAAGAACTGGAAAGCCTTGGTGTTCTTGGAGGAGATGGTGGACATAAACCAGTGGATGGTGTTGGATACTTCTGAGCAGAGCAGTTTGGACATGGAGATTGATTCAAAGGAGCTCGTGGGTAAAAAAGTCATCACTCACAGGTGAACACAGATACTGGCATCAGTCAGGAGGAACCGACGTCGAATAGACAGGTGTCGATGTCGGTCATGTGTAGACCAAAGCCGGCAGTGTCAAGTAGGGTAAGACCAACGTCAGTCAGGAGGACCGACGTCGGCAGTAGGTAAGACTGACGTCGGTCAGGAGGACTGACATCGGTAGCAGGGACACCGACGTTGATAGGGTCGGTAGTTAGGGACAGATGCATGGGAACTGACGTCGGTCAGATGCAGACTATGTAGTGGCTGAGGTCGGTCACTGTAATAGATTTTGGGTGGACAACACGCTGTCAAGGAGTCTCAAACACCCATACAGAGGATTGAAGATGTAAGTAGGCCCTCAAATTCGTTGTTCCTCTTCTTTATACTCGTTGCTGATTGTAGAGTAGGAAGGATCCAGGAAACAAGTGGGAGCATGGCAGGATATGATGTAGAACCAAACGAGAGTTTTGGTAGGGTTGCCAGTGGGTGTGAAAGCACAGAGACGAATGGATTCCTTAGTTGAAGAATAGAGTGAACGGACACGTGAGACGAAAGACCAGGCATATGGTTTTGAGGTAGCTGTAAGACAGTGGTACCAGGTTTGATAGGGGGAGGACGAAGCATGGCTTCAGTCAATGTCAGGGTAACTACTGTGGTTTGACTTACCAGGGGGATGATGAGTCGCGACATCATTCTATTCTTGTATGTGGATGGTATGCTAGCTAGCAGGTTTGTAAATACAGGGTTTTGCTGAGCTAAGGGTAAGATTAGTTCAGTGGCATGTCATGAGGAGTTTGGAGCAGCGAAATTCTTTGGCATGGGAGACATGGAGATCAAAGGTAGATTTTGTCTCCAATGGGAGCTAATGTGAATTAGGTGTTGGCGAGGTTCAGGATGCAGAGCTGGAGCACACTAAGGGTTGGACAGGTATAGTGTCCAAAATCACATGAGGTCTGGTATAGACCTGAGTTTTCCCATGCAGTGGGAGCTGTCAGAGAGTTAGGAGCCAATTCAGGGAAGTGGGGTCTCAGGTATTTGAGAGGGACCAGCAGCAGGGATTCATGTTATGCAGGGTCAGGACTTCACTACATGGGTTTGTAGGTTCGGATGTGGCAGGGTACTCAGATGACAAGAGGTACACCACGGGATGTGTGGTGGGTTGTCTTCAAGATTGAGTTTGAAGAGGGATACAAACCAGGAAACAAATTAGATGGAGTACAGGTACAGGTACAGTGCAGTTGTTTATCTCCAAGTGGGAGATTGTTAGGTTGTGGAGCTAAAAGCTTCACTGATGTAGACATGGAGGAGGTTACAGGAGAGTTGCAGAGTGTCACAGGTGCTGGTGTCGGTTAGGCCAACTGACGTTGGCAGGATAAGGCAGGAAGGCAACCAACGTCGGTCAGTAGTCGACCGACGTCGGCACCCCCCAGGTAGATAGGGACCGACGTCGGTCGCTTGTGTGGTTCGACTGCGAGTATATTATGGGCAGTGGGTTGACGAACCAAGTGTTTGCATGATTAGAGCTAATTATAGACTAAGAGCTGTGGATCTAATTATTGTAATTAGATGTCTAATTATTGTTTGGATGAGATCTATATAATAGACTCATGGTTGTATTGTAAACTTGTGCTAGGGAGTAAGAGAGCAAATAGCTCCTTCAGAGAGAGGTAGAGCAATGGTGTGTTCTTCCTAGTGCCACAGTACCAGGTGTGTGGGTGCTAGATTAGAGAATCATCAGGGTTCTTCAGGTATGTATGATCTTGGTCATCAGGTGAGCATGGCTAAGATAGGAGATCTACATGGTAAGTAAGATCGTTGATCTGTAGGTGTGTGTGTGTGCAAGGTCAAGGTTCACAGGTGTGCAGAACCAGTTTGATCTGTAGGTTGGAGATCGTAGGACAGCAACACAACAGGGAGCAGGATCAGGAAGGATCTACTTGGAGTACGGTGTGTACTCATTGGTATGTACGTGGAGTACATGGAGAGCTAAGAGGAAGGCAAGGCAGTTCCTTCCATAAGTATGGTCTGTTGAATTGCAGGTTGTTGCAGGTTCATGAGAGATCTACTTGAAGTACGTCGAGTACTTGTGGAGTACATGGAGCACTTGTGGAGTGTGTGGAGCACTTGTGGTGTGCATGGAGCACAGGTGTAAGGTGAACACCAACTTTGTGTTTGAGTTGTGTGTTGGGACCTAAGAGAGAGAGCTTTGAGGGAAGATTTACTGTTTATGTCCTAGAGGTGTGGGAGCCCTAGAGGTGTGTAAGGAAGAAGATCTGTGGCAATCTTATTTGTTGTATTTCCTTCTGAAAGAGTTTTAATACAAGTTGTGTATTGTCTCTCATATCATGTGTTATTCTGAATTCTAGTTACTTGTTGATCCTGGTTAATTTCTGCATATTAAGTTTCTTGGTTTGGTAATCAATTGTTTGCTTCCGGTGTTGTCCATATCCCAACATGCATTATTTTATGCAACTGACCAGTTGCATCCATGCTTCAACCAACCAGTTGCATCCATGCTACAACCAAACAGTTGCATCTTAGCTATATCTAGTCAGTTCCATGCCTCTAATAACCTTTTGATTACAAGATGTTGAAATCGACCAGTTACATCGCTCATCATTGATTAAAACCATTCAATCACATAATTTCTTGTTATTATCTACATGATAAATGACATCTGGTGGTAACGTTAAAATAAAATGTTAATTATCAAATAAATTGAGCATATTATCTTATTTTAGAGATCCAATAAAAAATCCCATGCAACTGACATGCACTCAAAATGCATGTACTTATTAATTTTTTTTAAATTATGATATATTTGATTTTAACTCCCAAAAATGATATCAAAACCTTTTTAAATACATAAATACCCACTAATAAAGAATTAATTAATCAGAATGACATGTCACCACCTAAAGATTTTAATGATGATGATATGCCACCACTTGAAGATGCTCCTCTAGATATTGATGACAATGATGATGAAATTCAACTATCAGAAGAGATTTCTAGTTATCATCAAAAACCAAATTCAATTAAAAATTCCACTCAAAAATCTTTGTAAAAGAAGATAAGTAGATGGAAAATTGGAAGGTATTTTAAAGTCGATTGGGCAACACAATTTCTCTTCATTGAACCCATAGAGCCTAAAAATGGTAATGATACTTTAATAGAATCCAAATGTACAATATGTAGTTGGAAACTATGAAAGAAACATATAATATAACTTAAGTTGGACATAATTGATAAATATTGTAGAAAAATGTGTTAGTGGAACACACAAAAGGACAAACAATAATAATGCAAAGATGAAAAAATATAGAAGAATGCATACATGTAAGAAATGTATGTGAGTATGAAAATGATTAGAAATATCAAAAACATCTTGTTGAGAAAAGGGGGAACAATCAAAGTTCAATTTTTAAAAGTTCTGCAATCCAATCTAAAGGCCAAATATATATAGTTCTCTACTATACACCACATTTTTAAAAAGGGCAGACCTATTTCTATTTTTTTAGATTATAAGATTTTATTCCAATGTAATGGATTTCTCGATATTCGAGAGTCACATTTGTCAGATAGCAGTGTTTAAAAAATGGTAAAATTTCTAATAATACTTGATAATTAGGATTTGAAATAAAAAATTCAAAATTTATTGTTTATCTCATTGTCCATTGATGAGGTCACAATAGTTGACAACAAATCATAGGTTTTCATGTATGTTTATAATTTTTTAGAATTATTCAAGGCAACCTCATCTATTAGATGTTCATTAAATGGTAGAAAATTTTAATGCTGAAAATCTTCATAAATTAGTTGTATCTAATGTGAGAGATAAAGTTGGCATGGATAATTATGCAATAGCTATTAAGTTGGTGTGTGTTGGGGTTGATAGTGTATAATTAATGCAAGGGCATAGATATAGTCTTTGTATTTGAATTCAAATAATAGTTGCCCCATATATAATTTTGATTCATTGCATGGCTCATAAGATGAATATTACATACAAAATTGTTAGCACATTTGGTAATGCCATAAAAGTGGAAGAACTCATTCATGACTTGCATGTTTATATGTCAAGTAATCCAAAAATATTTTTGGAGTTATATAAATTTACAATAGGAGTGATTGATAGTAAAAAACTATTGAAAAATGTTGATACAAGATGGATTTCTATGTATGAACATGCATGCATAATTTCTGAAGAATATCCATCATTAGTAAGTTTTATGTATGAATATTGTAGGGAAGTTGATAAGGCAAAATATTTGTTGTGTCATTTAACATATTTGGAAACATTACTAACATTATGTAGAATTATCCCAATGTTGAAAGAAACTAATTGTTTAATGAAACATGTTCATGATAGATCCATATATATTTTTGAATTCATATGGTTGAGAAATCAAGTATGTCAATCTCTATATATATTATACACATATATGAAAACTTTTAGTGATCTATTTTTAGGTGTTGGTAAATTTTGATAGATTTTAAGAACCCTAAAATTTATTTTAAATTTGATATCAATGATCATATTGGTGTCATATTTAATGAAAAGGAGATAACAATGCACACTTTCTACATAAGACTTGATTTTGTGGGAGTTGAAACAGAAGAGTTGCCTATAACACATCTTCTATACAACACTATTTTATGTGAAACACAGATGACATTGAGAATAATTTCATAAAACTTATCTATTGAAATCAGAGATCATTTTCAAAGGGATGATTTATTGGAGGCCATGGCATTTTTGAATCCCATATTTTGGAATAGTGATAACGGCCAACAATTGATGATCAATTTATTTCAAAAATACATGGGTTCTCTTATTAAGAATTTTAGTAAATCTGTAGAGGTCAATGGAGTTAAAATTAAAGGTATTATTTGAAAGGATTTAATGATGTCTTAGTTAACACATTTTGAAATTACAATGATTGATCAATATTGATGTCTAAATGAACCAATAAAAAATAGTACAATTACACGACTATGGAAAAAAATTCATCCTAATAGCATATTGTAGGAAAATATTAATGAATATTTTTGATTATATGAACTTTGTCAAAAAAATATTTTTGTCTCAATGGAAGATGAAAAAGTATTTAGTGCATTATCTTTCATTAAGTTAAGATTACAAAATAAATTTTATAAAAAACTAGAGACATGTTTTACATTATGTTGTGGACATGTTTCCTTATGAAAGAGCTCTGTAAACATGCATTTCTCTTAGTGAAAGAAGAGGCATCAGTAATACAATGACAAATAAAGAGGATGAACATATTGACATTGAACAAGGCACTGATGCAGTAGATGCAAATGTCACTTATGATGAGCAATTTTGTCAAGGATTGTTTCAGATACCTCAATTTTAGTTTTATATTTATTGCATTTATCATTTTGTGAAATCTAGTTTCATATCCTTTTTACTATTGTAAAATATTTGAAATACTTAATTCATAAAAATTGTTGATAACATTGTGGTTTACTTAATAGATGTTTTCCAGACATTAATCCATTATCCATGCAACTTTCCCTTTTTTGTAATTGGTTCTTCAAATGGGTCAAAATTTCTTTGTATTTTTTAAGATGGTATTGTTAAATATATATTTTTATTACTTCTAAAAATATATAAATTTGATATTTTAACACAAAATTAATAGCTTGTACCTTAAATTATAGATTAAAATTATGAACACTATTGAAATCAAATACCAAGACAAAATAAGTCTACAAGCCTATCGAACAATAAGACCTAATTGAAAAGGGAAAAAAAGATCTTATTGAACCCTTACATATTACAGCTACATACCAATAATTTTAAATTGATCAAGATTCAAGTGTCAAATATCAACTCAAGATATACTTTCATCCTTGAATTAGATTAAATCATCATACAAAAAAATTAATCCAAACTAAGTTTAACTCAGAACCAAACATTTTAATCAAGAGATGTCAAAGAGATAAATAAAATTTCCATTGACCAAAGAACCAGACCATAATTATTGCTTGGACTCCACGTTCATAATGATTCCATACAATTAAAACATGTTCACTTCCCAAAAAAATTAACTCATAACTAAATTGAATGATGAAATGCATAGCAAAAGTTTTTCCATTATATACAAACATGATTGATGCTAAAAATAATGCTATCAACAACTAAGAAATGTAACTAAGATTGAAAAACCACACAATTTTTTACATGATCATAATTGAACAAGATGAAATCGCATCACATTCGAAATAATGTTCAATCTAAATCCATAGTAAAAAATATTTGCATTCAACTCAACCATGAATACAATGAAAAAGACGACATGTTATTTGAATTACACCAACTTAGAATATATAAAATTATTTAGTATAATCAATTCAATGCATGTAATACTTAAAATGAACCATAACTCAGTAAAATAAGAGTATTTAAAACATAATAAACTATTGTTAGAAAATTGAAACTTAACATTGTTATTTGAATTTTTTGTTTAAAATGTAAGATTGTCTTTTGAAACATAATAAGCAGTTTGAAACATCATAAATTATCATTTTTTTTAAAAATACCCTTCCTCCACTTGCTCGCTACCATCCTTTGAAATCTCTACCTTCCCTTCATTTGTGTCATCCCTTAAAATTCCTACCCTTATAAAATCTTACGCAATCTTACGCAGCAAAATTAATATTAGCAAGATTTTCGCTTTCCTCATTCGTTGCAATTCCTGCTAAAAGTAGACTTGGATCTACATCTATTTTCTGCTTCAATAAAATCTCAGGGTCCATGCCATACTCTTTAATTATTTTATTGAGTGTGTTGTTTTATTTATTTAATAGAATAAGCTTTTCCTTGAATGTAATAGCAACATTTTTAAAAAATGAGCATTGAGAACTCGGGTTTCATTTTTTAGGTTCTCATATTTTACCTACAATTCAAAAATGAAATATAATTAAATAAAAATTATAATAACTAAAATATGTTTGCTAAAAATGATGATAACTTACCAAAGATTTTTCCATCTTCTCATTGACAATTATGACAAGGTATATGTCTCTTGTCCATTTGTTAATGTAAGCTTGGGATTCCATATTATATTCTCTAACATGTTTAACATAATATCTAAAATATTATCATTGTAATCATTAGAAACTAAAATTGACCTAGATATAGCTTGATTGAATAAAATGCCAATCTTTATGGGTTCATATTGAAGTAAAGAAAACAAATTGACTCTATGAGAGTAGTGATAATGGGCATTTATTTATTTGATCCATGTTTTCGCCCTTAACTTCCAAAATTTTATAGCATTCAACTCATCTGGAACACCTTCCTTAAGATTTGCAATTACATTTTATGATAATAAATTATTCAATGAAAAAGTAGTAATGTCATCTTCTCACAACTCCATGTTGTCTGTAGTTGGTGGGCTAGGGGGTGAAAAGGTACAAGGTGCTTTCTGAGCATGTACACTCAGAACTTGAATAAAATCACGTGTATTAAAAACACTAGTAGTGAGGTCATCACTTTCAATCCCTAAATATTCCTCATCTAGATCAATATGTTATAAAAATGTTAATACCTGTGTGTTAGACACGCCACCAAGAGAGAAATTGGCAAATTTAGAACCTGAGAATTGTAGTGTTATTTTGATTTATGTTGGAAACTAAATATTTCCCCCTTGTGTGAATTTGGCTCGGTGGTGATGGTGGTGGCATGCTTTTCCTCATAAATCAAGGTGCCCTACAAAAAAAAATTATATTTAAAATAATAAATTAAAAAATTAAACTTAATATTAATTAAAAATTTAACATTTAGTACATGTAGTTGTAGAGAGTATATCCTCCACTCTACGTGTTTGATTTAGAGTCAAAGTGGTGGTTTCAACTACAAGAGGCAATCATTCAATCAATAAAATCTCTAATTTAATAAACAATAATTCAAAAACTAAAAGTTGGAAAGTAACAAACCTTGAAAAAGTGGTCAAGAAGACTGTGGCACATGAGATTTAGGATTTTGTTGAGTTCCTTCAAGTTCAAGGTCCATAGCTTTAGAGTCAGCTAAAAAATTAAATAAATAAGATAATAGGAAAATTAAATTTTCATAATGTATCATTTATCATTGAAATTTAAAAGTATGAAAATCTGAAAGTGGAGATGATTCTGAAGAAGACCTCCAACGTTTCAAATTTTGAAATGAATGAAATAATAATTTTGTAGACTCATAATATCCAGAACCTTTAGGGGCACGATGTCCTTTTGAAGCAACTTGTCTTCATGTGTTTAATGTACGAAGTCTTAACTATAACAAGCATTGAAATATTACATTTTAAATTTGTAAGAAATTATAAAGTAAAACATTCAAGTGATTTGTTTGAATGCTAAACTAACTTCCTACTCATCAACAAACAAAGAATTTGTGCTTATTTATAGATGAAGCATAGTTGAAATTGATATTTTCTATAGGTCATACAAGGCCTCATCGTACAAGTCTAGAATAAAATTCAAATAGGAAATTGTAGAACTCTAATTGCAATAAGTATATTTCAATTCTAATATAATCCTACTAAATATAAATGTACAAGGTAATCAAATTTTAAACTTGAAAAAGTATGAAGAATATAAATAATAGCACAAGATGGAATGTCTCCTAATCTTTCCTGTAATATTATTCTTGCCAGGAAAATTGACCAATGGCTTTCAGAAACAGGTACGATATTTTTTCAACTTGGAACCCCCTTTTAATCCAACTATCTACAATGAAAGCAAAAAATATGCAATCAATGAAAAGTGATGACAAATTAAAAAATGTTGCATTTTAAATTTGAAAAACAATTATATAAATACAAGTTGGACCGATCTGCAAGTTAAAAGCATACTCCAAAAAAAATTTCTTCGTCAGTTAACATTTTTTTTCTAGTGATAGGGTTGGCATTGTGGTGTATAATCCTTTTCAAATTATGGATATCTGGAGACAAGGTACCAAAGAAAATTAATTTTGAGTTGACTCTGGCATTAAACCTTATCTCACTATTTCCATAGAAAGACATTAGAGATTTCAGTAAGATTGCATTTGTTTCGTACTATGGCATGGAAATGAGACCCCTAAAATTACACTTGGAAATATAATCATTGTATGTATTTGGTTGTTGCATTAGTTTCAAAATATCAGGATAAAACAAATTCTTGAAAACATATTTTTGTGTGAAATCTATGTCATAGTTGTACCCTATCAATGTCATAGTTATGATGTTGTGAAAACACTAGAGAGAGAGAAACAAAAAATGACTATGTGAGAGTGTAAAAATGAGGGCAAATGGGATATTTATAAGTGGTGGCAAAGCTATCATTTGACAACCAAAGCAACTAGTTATGCATGCAACTTAATGACCTCTAAATCGACTGGTTACATTATACAGTTGCCCGGCTAGGTTGGTGATCGGTTGCACCACATAGTCGGCTGGCAAATGCAACCAACCGGTTACACTTTGCAACCGACCAATTTTGGCCACCGACCAACTTTAGTATACAATCGACCAATCATCACTATCGTTCAGTTGCACAGTGCAACCGAACAACAACCATTGTCGACCGGTTTCATAGTGCAACCGAATGACAACCATTGTTGGTAGGTTTTATAATGTAGCTAGTCGACAACTATTGTCTATTGGTTGTATTATGCAACCGAATGACAATGGTTTCGTTCGGTTGCACTGTGCAACTGATCAATTGAAAAAAAAAAAACCTAATTTGCCTATCCATTTCACATCTCCTCCCAATAGACTCACTAACACACCTAAAAAATCCATCATACCTAAAAAACAATTATCTATTAATTCGCTAACAAAATCCAAAAGAATTTTTAATAAAAGTTCTTAAAATTTACCCCGATTTAAAATCACCAATAAACTATATAGCCTCTCTTCTCTCTCTTTACATCCAAAACAAGGATAAAAGATCTTGAAGGAAAATTGCACATGCCCTTTTAATTCCATTAGAAAATTGGACGTGCCTTTTTAATGAATTTAAAAAAAAAAAAAAAAAAAACAAAAAACCAAAACATAGTTAGAGAAATATAACCTATATTAATCCACTTGATAAACTTTTTCATTCGAACAACGATTAACAATTCCACGTGTCTAGGTTGTACTTACCATCAACATTATAAATAAGTTTACGCAACAAAGAATATAATAAGCAACATCATAGAAGTTCCAGTCGCAAATTTCTTCCGATGTATGCCCCGAAAATTCCTCTCCCACGGCCTTTCCTGTCACATTTTTTTCTTCATATACGACCAAATACACATCCTTCTTTCTCCATTTTATTTTCTGCTTCTTTTCACATAAATTATATATTGTACATATGTCATGTCTATATCACTTTTTTATGTTGGAATTTTTATAGTTTTGCATTGACTACTAATATGCAACTTGTGGCCACTTTATTGGACATTATTGAAATCAAAATACATATCTATTTCCGAAGAAAAATGGAGGAGGATGCAAATTGGGAAACTATCTTTTACACGTGAAAAACTTTGACCAGAGCCACAAAGGCTTGATTATATACGGCATGATATATATAATATATGTACAGAGTATGTAGAAGGTAGGCCAGATATTGTTCAAAGTCATACTTTTGAAATGGACATGTGTTAAAACTGTTCGTCTAGAAGCTTTAATGGTGGGCGGCGGCTTATTACCATTTAGATAGGCAAGACGATCAGGTTTTCTTCTTCTAGATTTTGAGTTAAAAAAAAAAAAAAAAAGCGAGTACTGTGTATCGGAATTTAGTCAAACAAAGAATAGATTGGAAAGAAAGAATTGGCCGTTTTATATTTTTTTTAAGCCCACAGATACTTCTGGTTATACCTCTATAAATACCATATTCCATTCTCTTTTCTGAAAAACAAAACAACACACAGAGAAGGAGAAATTGTATTGAGATTTGATAAAATGGTGGCAGGAATTATCACTAACGAAATAGAGTCTCCGGTGGAGGCAAAGAGACTGTGGAATGCACTTGTGAAGGATGGCCATAATCTCGTACCAATGCACGCACCGGAGGTATTCTCAAGCATTACATTTATCCATGGCGACGGAGGTGTCGGCAGCATCAAGCAAATTAACTTCACCCCCTGTATGTATGATCTTAAATTTACCATTATATCTCTTGGTTGTATATTGCGTATATCTGATTTGAAATTATTGTAAACTCAGCAATCAAAGAGTTTAGCTTTGTGAGGGAGCGTATCGATGAAATTGATGAGGAAAAGTTAGTATACCGTTACAGCAACATAGAGGGAGGAATGCTGGGAAAGACATTGACTTCTGCCCAATACAAGTTCAAATACACCCCAAAACCAGAGGGTGGATGCGTGTGCAGCGCTGAATTGCACTATGAGTGTCTTCCTGGTATTCCCCAGGACGAAGCCAAAGTCAAAGAGATAAAGGAGAAGACAAAAGCTCTCTTTAAGAGGATCGAGGCATATCTCATCGCTAACCCCACTTTGTACTGTTAATCATACCATTAGATCTATTTTAGTGCTCCTTATCAATAACGGCCTCCGAGTTCAATCTCTCAACTGGCATCTCTTTGTATAATTCAAGATTTTTTGTCGCTCAGGTTATACTTTTATTGATTCATATTAATTATTTATTTATATATATATTTTTGAAGGTATTATATGAAATTATTGAATTATACAGAATGCTAATATTTCTATTTCTATTTTAAAAATAAATATGCAGTAGATTTACAATTAATATATTTACAATTCAAAATCATTCAGAACACAATTTTAATCTTAACCATTTAATTTTTAGTATCAAATATTTAAAGATATTTATATTTTGATAAATGGGTATAAACAACTATCATCCTCACTAATTAGACTACAATCCTTTCAATATTATCTTACCTTTTAAAATACTTAATTTAAAACTTTTTAATTTCTTATTTCATGATTGTAATGACACCATTTTTTTAAAATTATTATATAAGAATGTGTTACACCAGGCAAATAAACTCATTAATATCATCTGTAATTAGAATAGACTAAATTGTAAAACTACAATCCTCCATTGGATAAGCAAGATTCTTTTTCATAAAGATTGTGCGCATTAACAAGATACTGTAAACAAAGAGTAAATTGGCGCTTCTTAACAATAAATTAGTGGTCTTTTAGAATAAAATATCCCACTATATTAATATTAATATGTTGTAATTTAGCCAATTTCCCATTCCTAACCACCAATCAAAGATTTAAAACCACATAGTGATCAAATAGAGAATATAAGATTATATAAAAATAAAAGAACAATTTGCATAAGGAATGTGATCGGTCATTTCACCTCTAACATTCAGGGTTCTATTTATATAATTACGGTCTTATTAAACGTATTAAGTTGCCTAGTTTTGTATGATTGATATTATTTCTAGCATTTTGTAATTTTGTTTGATGATACATTAACCTTTTTTTATCTAATTTTAAGTTAAAAAGTTAAGTTTTGTTGAGTGTGGTCAGTAGTATGTTTGAAATGTGATTGAGTGTTTATTAGTTTGAAATCAGTGATGAATTTTTAGAAATCTTATTCATTTTAACTAAATTTGACCGAGATGAGAATGAGTTATAATAAATATGACCTTAAATTAAAAACTTAAATGTATCAAGAACTAAACAAATTAAAACATGAAAATAACTGATAAATTACCAGAATAAAACTCCAAATCTCAATAAAGATAATGAAAACTTATAACCTTGTAACTGATTCTCATTATCTTGAAAAAAGATTCATTTTCCTTATATTTCTTTTAATTTTGTATAAACAAAAATTAAACTTAATTCAAAATATTTTAAGTGTGCAACATATAATTATTAAATTTTATCAATATTTTATTATTTTTTAAAAAATATTTTTAAATTATATATCTAAAATATCAATAATTTTTATTTGTAAACCATATTTACTCTGCATATCTGCATATATGATTTACAACATTAATGCATAATTAATATACACTTCAAATTTATATAAAAGTAAGCCCTTTCCTTTATCTATTATATATAATAGATAAAGGAAAGGGCTTACTTTTATATAAATTTGAAGTGTATATTAATTATGCATTAATGTTGTAAACCATATTTACCCTTCAAAGATATTTTTATTTGTTTTTATTTTTAGGTGGAAGTAAGTGCTTGATTTTATATAAATTTGAAGTGTATATTAGTTATGCATTGATGCATAGTTATAATTTATTTACTTTCAATGCATTTCTAATAGTTTTTGGTATAATGTGATGTGTTAGCATAAGATGTAGGCTAAAGGTGCTATTGCTTTATTTATTTGTCCTTCGCATTCTTCATATGTATTATTGAAATTGTAGTACCTCACTATGAGGAACCTTTTGTAGGCTATGTGGTCCCTTCAATTATTATGATGTTTTTAAAGATTATAATATTTATATATTTTGATAATATTTTATGATAAATTTTTTAAAGTGATTTAATTATGTCGATAGGTATATTATAAAAGTGGTGTTGGTATGGAATATAATAAATTGAATTGTTCATTTTACGTTTGATTTTAAATTTGACGTTTAATTTTAATTTTGACATTTATTTAATTATCACAATTTTTTTATTTTACTTATTATGTTAATAGGCATTCTTAAATGATATTAATGGGGTGGAATGTGTTAGAGTGATTTATTCAATTTTATTTTTGATCTTAAAATTAGCGTCTATTTGATCATTATAGAGGAATTTCAACCTTTAATTTGACGTCTATTTGACCATCAAATTTTATTTCTTTTGTTTGGATAAGTTAATAGAAAAATCGTAATATCTTGGCCTTGCAATGAAGTTTAGAGATGATTTATTTTCTTCAGAAACACTTTTTCAAACCCAAAATATTGATACAACTAAATAGATACCATTATCACTAGTGAGTAGAAAAGTAGAAAAAAAATTATTGAGTTTATTATTCAACATGGTATATGAAAAATCTAAGATAAAAACCTTGAAATTGATATCTTTTAACATTTTGAGATAGATGAATTTAAGATATCTCTATCAATATGTAGGACATATATATATAATAAATCAGCGATGTATTTTTTTTTAATTTTATGTGATCCTTAACTTGTTGGTATATTATTCCAGATACACTAATATTAAGTTAACTTCTTTAGACATGTGTATTATTATAAATACAAAAAAAAATTAAATTAGCTTAGAAAGTTAGCTTTTCTACTATATATAATTAGTGTGTGCATATGTCTAGAAAAGCTCACTCACCTAGATCATGTGCTACCACCTTTTGTGGAAACTACCTTTATTGAAACCAATAAGAAAAGGGGAGCTTGCTCTTGCAAAATATATTTATAGCTCCCATCTCTCTTTGTACATGTATTTTGTATTACAGACTTTGTATCTTGTTTCTCTACTATGGGTTTAGTATTTCAGTTTTCCTTTTTTTATTGTGTCTAATGGCTTATACTCTGACTATGGTAATGGTGTGCAGATGTGATCTTTGGTAACGAGTGTTCATCATTTCGATATGATATCATAGTAGGATTTATACAGCCATTACTTAATGCCTCAGCGTTGGTTTCATCTATTGATGAGATTAAATTTGAAAAATATATACAAACATTTGTATTTTGTTGAGGGCTTCGTACTTTTTCACAGGGCGTACAATTGATCAGGTTGACAATGTATGATTGAGTTTAAAGTTTGAATTTGGGAGTCATCTACATTCAGATTCCACCCGATCGATATTCTACAGAAGTGCGTATTTCTAGTTTTGGTTTGTGCTTCAAGCCTCCATAGAAGGGTTTTGCAGGAAAAGGAATCCTTCAAGAGGACACCATTACCTGTTGCTGATCTTGTGCCCATTGATCGACCTCTTGAAGCCTTTTTTTGTCTTTACTGAGATTCATATCTTTTGAGAATATATATCTAGTTTGTTAATCACAATATTTTGGAATGATTGTGTTTTCGTTTATAACTCGATGTTTCGGATCACTCTCTGTATTCTTTCCTTTTTTGATGAAGGATTACAAATAGTGATCCAAAATATCGAACTATAAATAGAAACACAATCATTCCAAAAACATTGTAATTGACTTTATAGATTGTTGTTAAGGCACAATTTTGCACATATTCGCAGATCCCTGCTTTGTGGAGAAGTGTAGCCATATTGATGATGCATTCAGATCTATGTTAGGGATCGGATGCATTGGTCTTGGTGTGATTTGCATCATTTGAATGACATTCGTGAGCATCTTCGCATCAATCTACTGTATCGAATTCAATCACTGTTGCAAACCCCCCTCAAACGTTATTCATCGCATCGAGCTTTGAAACATTGCCAATCGGAGTTACATCGGACAGTGAACGTTTTTTGCATCAAACCCCGCATTTCAAAGTTGCATTGGAGCTCACTGTCTACAACGCAAGCGGTTTCATTCAAACTGCATTCGTCCTCAACAGCTATCATCCGGGCTGTTTGGCGCCCTTCACCCTTGGCAATCAACACAACTCGAGCAGTCGGTCCACCATCCTTGTCGGGTCTTTCGACTGGTCAACCTCCCTCGTGCCAACCAAACCACGAATTTTTAGCATTCATCGACATTAATGTGGTGTTAATACAACCGTCGACCAAGCTACTCGGTTTTCAAGAGGTTTGAATTTTTAAATTGAAATTTCTTCAAATGCGTGTTTGGAAGCATCGACAGGCCCGTTGTTTATAGGCATTTTATTCAAACCTACACGTAGGAGAATCTTGGGTTCAAAACCCTCTTATTACAAATTAGTTTATTACAACAAATTCTTTATTTGTCTTAATAAAACCACACCAAAAATTAAATTATAATTATGTTTCAAGAGGGGGCATGATTATGTTTTAAGAGGGGTCATTTTTAAAGGTCAAATTGTTTGCATTTTGGTCATTTCAAAGATCATGCAAGCTTTAAATTGTCTTTGACATTAGGGTTGTTGCCTTTGGACCACATCTTATATCATATAAGGAGCACACTAGGGACATTGCCTCTAGACCCTGCAAGGGGTGCTATGCCTTGACTCCACTAGGAGTTGCCACTCTTAGACTTCCGCTTCCTAACTCTAAGTTATAATTAATTGTAGATGCATTGTTGGTAGTCCCTGACATATGCAGTTATATTGGTATTGCATGTTTCATGATGGAGGGAAATTGAAATTAACTACATGAATTGCTAGTGGAAGATTATGGATCCTCATACCATTATTATTGTTGTTGTTGTTGTTCATATGATGTTGCTAGTTGTTGTTGACAAGGTTTGGTTTCTTTTTTGGTCAGTCATGCCATCAAAGGTGGCATTCCTATTTCAGTTAAGAACCTTGGGACCTTGGTTTTTAACATTGCTCTAGTTTGGATTTTGAAAACCCTAATTTTTTGGTTAGGGGTAACAATATGTCCATTGGTCCCATAAGTTTGACACCACTATCAATGGCCACTTGGTCAATTCATAAAATGCTCTCAAAATATTCTTCATAAGACTGATAAGGAAAATTTTGCACATTGTCCCTTATCTCCTTATTAAAGAGTGAAGGAAGAGATCACATAATTCCATTTGCTTCATATTTAACACACCGATAGATGAATACAAAACCTACTACCATCTCATGATGAAATGGGCAACTGATTCATTATTTTCTTGTTTGATATGGAGGAATTCTCGAATGCCATTTTTTAGAATCTTTTTTATATCAAAGACTTTTACATATTCGGCCATGAGTTGTCGAAAAGAGTGGATAGAAGCCTCAGGGAGGTGGTAATACTAGTTGAGAGCAATCCCCTCTAAGGTTTTGAGAAAAATATTAGCAATAACCCCATTCCAAAGTAGGAGTTCTATAATAGATGTGGCATAAGCCTTGACATGTGCATTAAGATCTCCTTCCCAATTAAACTTGGGAAGTTATGGTAAGGGATGCAGTATAATAACTCCTTATGTGCTTTGATCGATGGATTCCTTTAGGTAATCAACATATGTCCCAATGACATTGAATTCCATAGAAGTTGTGATGAGATAAGACAAAATGGGTTGGTTTAGATATGGGCTAGCTATGCAACCGCTAGGGGGAAAAGAGAGTGTTTGTTGAGATGTTGTAGAATAGACTTTAAAATAGTTATTCCACTAAGTGTATTATATGATAGTAAGGAGGAAGTGAGATAAAGGGGTTGTATGTTTGTTGGGGAGGGGCATACATGGGGGAATATAAGGTGGAAGATGGTTGTTTTGTGAAAGGGGAGTATATGTGGGTGACACATAACTCAGGGGGATGTAAGGTGGCAGATTATTGGCCACTGCATTGGTTGGGGAGTGTAATTGAACACACTTCCAACTAAAACTTGGTTTAGAGGTTAGTAGGATGGGGGTAAATTAGACATGGTTGAGTTGGGGACTCTATGAATAAGGATATCCCTAGTGTGTTGATTAGAAATATAATTTGGTGGAAGAGTGTAGTTTTAACGTTGTAGTGGTTAGTAGGCCATTATTTTGGTGGATATGGAGGAGGAATGAACCTAGTTAGGAGGGTTAGAATTCAGTCCTTGATTTAAAGATTTTTGGTTGTTATCCAAATCATGAATTTGCCCCACCAAGAAATTGATGAGTTTAGTCGAGGTAGAAGTTGTAATAGGTATAGGAACCTCCTTTGTGGGAGATGTAGTGGGGTAACAACATAATATTGTGTCCCACTAGCCGGCTAGAAAAAAATTTAAAAAAAATCCTAAAAAATACTTAATGATTTAAAAAAAATTGGATAAATGTATATGCACTACATATTTGTATATCTAGTGTAAAACATATTTTTTGATTAATTTCAATGATCCAAACTCAAGATATTTTGAGGAGAAAATGAAAGTGTATGTGGCCTCTTTATGCCAAAAAGTGGAACACACTATTATGCTTTGATCCAGTGGAAAGAGGTTGATGACTATGAATAGAATGGTTTGAGGTAGAAGACTTAGGAGAACTATTTGGTTATGTTCTAATGGATTGGAGGTACCTTGATTTTTTTTAATGGGATATGAATTAATTTATATCCTATTGACTAAATCCTCCAAATAATAGTCTCTTGATATATTGATCATATCCAACAGATCTTTCTACATCTAGATTTTTCAAACTAATTATTGGTTTAGTTACCATATGATGTGTGGTTCCATTCCCACCAGTAAGAGTCATATTGTTAGAATTGAGGTGGTTATTGGTGGTTTCTAATATGTCCCAGACTTTGTGGATTGGCATTCCACTTCTAGTTTGAGTGTTACTATTGGAGTAGTCATGAAATTGGTAGTCCACTTTGGATTTAGAAGTGTTGATATTCCAATGAAACAAAGATGCCTCACCATGGATTTGCTGATTTCTCATATAGCCTTCAAAGCCAAGAGATCTCCCTATGTCATGTCCAAACATATTTTATGGGTATATGCATATCTAAAGAATAAATGGAAGGAGGAAGAAATATGGAGAAAAAAGGATAAATAAGGGAGGGAAATGGAAACAAAAAGGATATTTCTTTCATGTCAGGTTCATCGATTTTTATACATAAAAAAAGCACATGTTATCTTGTGAACTTGACTTCCTGAGGTGTGGCAGAGGAAACTGACGTAAGGAATGAATGATGGGTGGAACTAAGGATTGGGATAATTTGTTTAGTGGAATGTAGTTTGGAATGATGGGTAGAAAAGGATGATCAAGTTAGTACCAAAAGATTTCTATTGTGTCACATTGCTTGTTGAGAGCATCTGATTAGGTGTAAACATAATTCCATGGTCCCTTCGTGTTAATAATGACAAGGAGGTGAAGCTCTTGATCAATACTAGGAATGGAAAAGTGAGAGTGGTTAGGCTAGATGACTTTGGGAGTATGATCAACTCTATTGGGTTTAATATCCCATGTCAATGTCATAAAAAAACATGAATGATATACAATGAGGCTAGACCTGAGGAGAATAAAATAAGGGGAGATGGAAAACTAGACCTCAATAACATTATATTGATGACCTTGGTTTTGGGGAAGGATAATGATGGGTGGATCAGGGATCTACTCTTGCTATTCTAAGGTGTTGAGAGAGTTAACAATAAAATTCATGATAAATGTTGAGAAGAAAAACTCAATCCTAAGATCAATGATAATGTTTGACTGGATATTATTAGAAGAAACTAGTGATCTAACCCTAAGAAAGAGACTTACTATATGGAGAGTGGGACACTCAAGGAGTGTCATCCAAAAGGGAAAGGTAATCTGGTATGTAAAGTACAAGATCTTGTGTTGAGGATGGTATGTGGTGTAAGATGTTTTTCCTATAATAAGCAAGGTTTTGGGATGCTCATTCTCATTTGGACAAGGCTTGACTATTTTTTCTTTTTTTTGGATTTTACAAAGTTTTAAATGAAATAAAGTGAACTCAAATATTTTTTGAAATTAAATGACTAAAAGATAATGAAATTAAATGAAACAGATATGTGATTCTTCTTTTGATATTTTCTATTTCTTTTCTAATGCATGAAATGCTATAAAATGAAAGCTAGACTAAGAGAACAAATGCTGATTTTATATTTTTCTAGATTCAAATTAAATGAAATTGTAAATGAATGAAACTAATATGAAAATTTAGATATTTCTAACATTAAACCAACATAAAATCAGATCTAGCCCCTAGGGAGTAAAACTCCCATGTATCTAAAAATTATTTTGTATGTGCAAGCTTGCAAGCTATAAAATTAGTTTTTAATTCTTTAAATGATTTCATGATATAAAAACAACTTTCTTATTTCATGCAAATGAAATAAATCAGGTCCAAGATATCAACTCTATTTTACCTAGGTTTTTCTAGAGTTTTCTAGGTGTATGTATGCTTGTTTGATTGTGAATGAAAAGTTTGTTTACAATTGAAAATGATATATTTCGAAACTGAAAATGATTTTTTTCTTAAAATTTACCTAGTTTTTGGATGCAAGGTATGTTATTTAAAATATTATAATATGAATATGCAAATAGTGAAAATATAAGCTATTGTTTTTAGTGTGAGAAAGAGAGATTTTTGTTCCTATCTATGCCTTTTTGGAATGAAATATAAGATAATAAATGAAAATAGTTTAATCTACACTAACCCAATAAATAAATAAACAAAATTAAAATAAAAAACCTTGAACCTAATCAAGGTGAGACCAAATGGAAGCAAAGAGATGTATTTGATGTAGATTTATCCTCAATACACTAGCTTTTCCACTCAAATAAGAATGGAATAAATCTCTAACCAAGGGTGGTATAAAAATAACAGTAGAAAAAGGATAATGAATAAGATCACAATCCCAAAAAAGGATGTAACTAACTATGTTTGATTGATCTACTGATAGCAAGGAGCTAGTTGCTTATCTATTGACTTCTGCTCTCTATAATTATGTAGTCTAACATGAAAATAATCAAAGGATGGAGCTCAAAATAAATGGATAGTATAATATGTATATAAAAAGATTCAAACACAAATATTCAAAGCAAATTTTTTGATCCAAAATTAACCTTAGAATGATATACTTATAGAGTAAGCAAGGAGATTGCATGAGGTAGTTAAACTAGGTTATACTGATAATAAAACTTAGGAGGGAGTTTAAAATAGATAAAAACAAGAGTGAAATTAAGATTGGATATCATGGAGGAAAACTCAAGGTATATAAAGTATTAAATGTGAAGATAAACTTGTAAAACACGTGAAAACTCAAGTTTTAGATGCTAAAAATAAAACACATATAAGCTATGATGAAACTATGATGTAGGAGCATCAAACTAAGAAACCTCATTTTTGATTTGTTGTCAGTAAGAGGTCAAATTTTGATGTCAATGTGTGTATGGGACCTTATTATGTTCATTTGTGTCTTTGGAGTCCATTTGGAGTAATCAATGTGTGTTATATGGCTTCTACGAGTTTGCCCTCCAAAACTAGGAATTTAAAAATTCAAAAAGATAACCAAGTCTAGAATGACCTTGAACATGGTCTAAGTTTGTGAGATAAGGGAAATTTTGTTCAATGGATACAAAAATTCATGTAAGGGTGTTGAAACTCATATATTTTTAATTTATCAATTTATAATTCATGCATTAGCTATGTAGCCCTCACCCATACGTTGGGTTATCAAGAAAAGAAGATTTTGCCTTGTAACTAACCAAGCAACCAATGCTGAATTTGGAGAAATAGGAATTTGTAAATGAGTTTTGGGTAGAGGATAATGTTATAGGAAGAGAGAATATGCAGAGGAGAGATATATCCAAGGGAGGAGAGAAGAATTTGAGAGTAAAAGAATGTACAAGACTCCTCAAGAGATGATACGCCCAGATGTTGGGCTCCAAATGTAATGTGGGTTGATCAAATGAATAAATAAGTTGTTTTTGGATGTGATTAATTATTTATTAATATGTATATTGATGTTATATACCATTAATTGTTTTTTGAAGGCCCTTAAGTCCATAATCAAGATAAATTATGTTAAGTTGCATGTTTGAAAAAGACTGTAGGTTACAGTTTGATAATGGTTCTTGGGGTGACTTCTGCAAGTTATCCAGATGAAATTTGTACTTCACATTGTTATTTGAAAGGTTATAATATCATATGGATCATATAAGGAGTGTTTCAACATCCTTAAGTGTTTCCAACTCAGGAAAATATATTGTTGTGCAAGAACCTCACACTTGTTGATGATAGTAGAGAACAAGGTTGAATGAATAGCATTGGTTAAAACATAGGTAATGATTTGTGATAGGGATGATATGTGGGAAGAATTAATTTTTAATATAATATATAATTTGGTCTGAACATATGACTAAGGGTAAAACTCCGTCTACATTCCCTACACAAGCATATACAAACAAATCCTTGTGTACATAATCTCAAAACCCTGTTTTAGAGGATTAGAAAAGGACCTCATGTTTGAATAAAGAAATGGTACTGGTAAAAATGAATTATTGGTGTGAAAATATGAAAATTAAGTTTTTTTACCGTATTATAGGGAGGGACAACCCTTTTAAATTAAATAAATGTCAATCTTATACACAACCAGTGTCTTATTTTGACACATTCAGTCCTTAAAGAGAAGTGATTGTTTTTTTGAGAATGAAAGAGCATATAGATTTGGAAAGAGTTGTGATTAATTTTTGGAAGTAAACAAGACACTGATTAACCATAGTGATCCCTTGAAACTTTTAGTAAAGTGAATAGAGATTCAAAACCTTGACATAGTCATACAAGTCTGCACAAATTTATGTATGTTGAATGTTATAGGCTCAAATAAGATTATGGTAGGTGAATAAATCATTTGGAAAGGTTATTTAGACATGGTAAAACCTTGAGAAGCTCTTAAAACATTTTCAATGATCTTCAATCAAAGGCAAGGTAATGTTCTCACTCTTAAATCTTACACAGTCATGAAAAAATAGGTAGAAACCCTATGTTTTAGTTGATTCAAGAAATTAAATTAAAGGAATAGGGGTTATAACCCATTAGAAAAGGTAAATAGCATCTAAATAGACATTTGGAAGGTTATTTGATCTTTTTAACCTCTATAAAACTCAAGATAATGCATTCTTTAAGTTCTCGGGCCTTTGTAGGGGTTGGGAAACCCTAAGTTAGGGTTTTAATGGTTTAAGGAGTTTTAACAATAAAAAATGATGAAATTTTGTATTAAAAATAAATTCAAGGTGTACTAAATGATTCAACTAGTTTCAAACCTGTATGGTCACTCTGGTACAGGTTTCTAGTGACTAAGTTGTCCTTAGGCTCAAATAGACCTAATTAGAGAGTCTTAGGGCTAGAAATGAGGTCTAGAATAAGATTTGAAAAAATAAATTTGACAAGAAGGTGGTAATAAATAGAGGGTATCTATAAATACCCTTAGGATATTTTGATCAATTTTACTTTTCCTGTACAAGTCAAAATTCAGGGTAAAAAGGTTATAAGCCTTGAGAGGACATTGTGACATTATGGTGTGGAATGGAATTGTAGAGTGTGATTCATCCCTTTAAAGAGGTTATTGAAGGTGTATTAAGATCATTTAAGATCATGTATGTGAGGAGAATGAGTACCTAATTCCTGTGTCAAGATATGACACTTGAAATCTAAGAAGTGGACCAGTGAAAGATAGTGAAAGAGTTCAATAAGGGTAAATAATAGAAATGTGTAATGTTTGGAGTTATATGAGGTAAATAATAGTGTAATACTGATATGATAACATTAGAATGTGACTTCATATGGTTATTTTAATAGAGATACCAAGACAAGGACTTCAATCCAAATAAAGATAAAAGATTATTGCTATGTTATGAGGTTTATTAATAGGTGAATTTTTTTTAAGATCTTTTACCAAGCCCAGAGATAGGAATAGAGGATTTTGAGACTTTCCCCCCTTAAATATACATCATTTGGTACCATATCTAGGGGATCATTTGGTTTCATTTATTTTGAGTTATTCAAATTTGTTGATTTGATAAAGCATGCTATGAGGAATGCATGAGATGGCACTTGCAGGGTATTATGGGATAAGTGTGTTGTAAGTTTTACATGTTGAGGCTAGTATAGAAGAATATAATATTGGTAAGGAGAGGAAATAAAGCCCCAAAGTCCTATGACAAGGACTAGAAGCTAGTCAAGAGAGGACTAGTGAAGAAGACATAGAAAGATCCTTGGATCTCAAAGAGAGAAGAGATGAGAGTAAAGACTCCACAAGAGGGTAAAGAAGGATAATAAGAGGTCCTATATACAAGAATAATATAAGAGGAAAGTCCCAATATAGCTCTAAAAATCAAGATTGAAAAACTTGCCAAGAGGAAGGTCTAGATAGGCTTAGGAAGCAAAGAAGAAGTGAGAAAATGGGTGTAGAACGAGAAGTGGAAGAAATTAGAAGAGTTTTGGGGAAAAGTATAGAGAATATAGAGCTCATGGTGAAGCTCTTGAGAAGATAAGGAAGCCAATGAGCTAGCTTAAATGTGAGAAGAAGAGTGAAGTGGCCACTAGAGTCACTTGTGAAAGAGAGAAGGCATAAGATGAGTGTTTTGAAGAGTGAGATGTTGTCAAGTGAGAAACAACAAAAAGAGATAGAGAAGAGGGTTATCATTGAAGAGAAAAATAATAAGATAGAAGTGCCAAGAAGAGCACATGATAGTGAAGATAAAAAGAAGAGGTGGAGAGTGTCTATGCAAATGACATTCATAGAGACTATATGGTCTTTTATTTTATACTCTAACATTGATTTTAAGTTTTTGTATGCATGTATGAAGAAATAATTGGTGAATTCCAAGCATAAGGCCTCAAATATAGTGGAGGATGGGCCAAGAACATTACCCATCAAGTGGAAATAGGATGACAAAGAAAGAAAACCTCTTGAAGAAGACAAAGTGATGAAAGTTGAAGACATTCCACATGTTGAAGATGAAGAAAATGAAGAATACTATGATGCATTGCTAAGCATTACACCTAAAATAAGAGAATAAGCATGAAAAAAGACAAGATAGCTGATTGTGTAGACAAGAATCCAAAACATGAAGACATGAATGAAGAACTAAGCTTGCAGCAGTCATATTTGGAGGTAAATGAGTGTTTGAAATTTGATTTTGATTACACTTATGAAGAAGAAAAGGCTTATATGTAGATTGGGAGAAGGAAAGACAAGTTGTATCCCTAAATAAGAAAATAAAGGCATGGGTATGTTTAGCCTAAGTGGTTAGAACAAGCAAGTATTGATAAGAAAGAGGTAAACCACAAATAAAAGATCAAACAAAAGAAGAGTATAGATGGGAAACAAGAACAAGTGTGGAAACAAAGAGGCAAGTGGAAACTGAAGAAAGTGCAAGGCAACAAATGGGTGGCAAAGAGTAAGGAAAGAGCCTAAGAGGATCACATTACAAGTGTGTCCTAAGAAAGCATGAAGATTGAGGAAGAGTGCAAGCCTACAAAGAAAATAATAGAGGTGGTGCAAGCAAATCAAGCCAAGGAAGTGAAGGTAAAGTTGAATGAACAAAAATATGAGTGCATAGAAGCTAATTATTCTCAATATTTATTTTCAAATGATGTATATGATGATGTATGTGAATTTGAATCCAATGATGAAAACATCTTGTATATGGAAACCCTTGTGTTGATGAATGAGAAGATAGAATGACAAAGTGAGAATGGAGCACCTCAAAGAGTGATTTAGAAGCATGGTATGCACCATGAGGAGGTTGATATTATTGGCCATTTTGGCCCACATTCCAAGGTTTTTCTTGGATAGATCAGCTGAGAAAAGCCCTGATTGAAATGGATGATCAATAAATGACTTGAGAAAGCCTATAAGAACCAGGTCATCATCAAACTTCATGCACAAATGAATAGAGAAAGTTGGTTGTGCATTTAATAGATTCAATTTGAAAGCCTCTTAAGACAAAATATTTCATGGATATGATGTATCTCATTCCTAGATCATCCTCTACCAATTTCATATCTTGATGTATTTTCTATCTCAAGATATAAAGCTTAAAATTTAAACTAGTAGTCTGGGACGTGTATGGAGACATCAAGATAAAGATATATAAAGTAACCATTTGGGTTCAAATAATATTATGTTTAAACATAGATCCGATAGGTGTCAAGATATCAAGACAGGTAGAAGATCTATGAGATACATAAGGTCAAGGAGTCAAAAAGTGTCTAGAATAAGATCAATGGTTAGTGTTTGATTAGATCAAAGATATAATAGCGATCAAAAACCTAATGATGGTGGTGGGTCTCAAAGATATAATAGAGTGCATTTGATTGTGCACCTAAGATTTAATGGTGAGCATTAAGTCAAAAAGTTAGAGGATCTTGATATAAACACAAAGCTGACAAGTGTCAAAATATTGCTTGATTGGATCATAAATCAATGGTATGTAGGAAGTCAATAGGTCAAAAGGTCCCTAGAATAAGATCAATGGTCTGCATGCAATTAGATCAAAAGATCCAATGGTGAACAGGTGAGGATGATGTTAGTGTGTCCCGAAGATCCAATAGAGCACGTTTAATTATGAATTCAAAGATCAATAGAGATCATCAAGTCAAAACATCAGAGGACCCTAAGATTGAACCCATCAATGATAAGTGTCATGATCATAGTGACTTACCTGATTAATGGTGCATATTTGATTAAGCAGAACAAAGATCAAAAAACACATGTTTATAGAGAAGATGAGATCAACAATGCAATCAAGGTCAAAAATTCAAGGATCTTAGATTAAACATGAGGCCACCATGTGGCACAAGTGCATAAGCAAATAGACTGACAATAGGATCCTGAGAAGGGATGCATCACTAACAAATGGCATGATCAAGGATCTCAGATCAAGATCGGTGGTTGATATTAAATTTGAAGACATGAGACTTTGAGTAGAGGTCAAACATGGTCAAGGTCTCCATTAAAGTTCAGAGGTAGAATAGGTACTTACAGCCACCTAAGTCAAACCAAGCATGGCTCTGTTAATTCCAAGATATGAGGTTTTTGTCCTCATGAGCAGATCAAATTGAAAGTGGTGTAAAGTCCCAAAAAGGAGACCTAGTGGTTGAATAAAGACAGTGGAACATTCAATTCTTTTATAGACCTTTAAAGTTTTTTCCTTCTTGATAAGATCATGACTCAACATCCTTGGATCAATATAATCCATTGAGACTAGTTGGACCTCATTCAATGTTTTCTACTTGCACAACTCCCTCTCTCCTCCCATTTTTTAATATATGTCCCATCTTCTTCCACATTGTATCTCTCTTTAAATTTTTTTTTAGGAAATAACTCTCTGATATTTTTTAGAGAAAATGACTCGTATGCCTTTTTCTTGCCCAAGCTATGCCAAAATTTGTACTGTAACACCTATTTGATGTAATAAAAGATCGAATTCTCTATTTTGTGGCTAGATTAAAGTGTGCTTTATGAATTCATTTGATGTGGTTAAATGAATGTATGTTTTACTTATGAAGTTTGTTGGTAGTTCTCATATGTCATTATAAGTGCAATATATAGTTTTTTTATTAGTTTGGAAGTGGACAACTTTCCTCCCATGCTCAGTTGATAGCTAGTCAATGCCTTTTTGTGAAATACTTATGTGAGCACTGATAAAAAATGAGTGAAGTGATCTTCTTTAGTCTTGAATGTGTCTTATAGTACGTCTTGTGCAAGTATAAGTGTTTGAATTATTGGTGCGTCACCTCATTTTACATGCTTTCATAGATTGTTGTTAATATCTCTCCCTTTTCCAAGAAAGAGTTAATTTAGGTCTAATTTAGGTGATAGATCTAGAAGGAAGTCAATATTCTCTAGAGGTTTGACCTAATATTAGGTGACCCACAGCCTAGGTTCATTCCCATATTGGAATAGGTTTGAGTAACATGACTTGAACAATCCCCTTCTCAGTTAAGGGTAAAACCTAGGACACCAATAGTTCTAGCACGCCCGATGGGATGAAGATATAAAAGGGTGGAAAGATTGTTGGTGAATCTTTCCTCTAATTAGCTTTTGGAAGAAATCAAGTTAGCACCAATGGTGACTCCAAATCAAATCTTCTATTTATAAGCAGCCAAGGTATATCTCATTGAAGATTTTAATTAGTTTTTACATCTCATTTGACATATGAGGTTGATATGAACAAATATGATGGATACCCCTATCATTCATCTCCTTATCATTAGTTCTAATATGATCCTCATGATCCATATGAGCCTAATTAGCCTTACCAATAATTATTACAAAGATATGATGAGCCTTATCAAGTTTCTCATGATCCTTATTATCAAGAGCATGGCTCTTACCTTCTTCATGACCCATATCATCCCTACCACGATCTCTATCAATGTTATCATAAGCATCACCAACCTTATACAGAGCCTTACTACCAATATGGTGACTCATACCTATTAGTGTAGGTTTTTATTTTTCCCTATTTATTAATTAGGGAAATTGTATTTCTTGTGCATACATGGAGTTTTCCTACATTTGTGGGATAGGCTAGCTTATGTGGAGGTGTGTGTCATAGATGTGTCATAAGAATGTCATAAGTAACTCCCTTGATGGGAGTTACTTCTCTATTCTTAACACCTTGTCACCACCTTTCATGGAGGAGTTACAATCTATTCTTGGGGTGCCTTGTCCACCTTTTGTGGAGGAGTTACGTACTATCCTATATGTATTCATCACTTTGGCCATCTCATGTTAATCAGATTTTGGTTTTTTCCATTTTGTCTTGTGTAATTTATCTTCTTGTGTTATTTTCAAATTGCTTTAGCATCTATGTGGTGTGCACTTGCTTCATCTCATGTGATCACGTCTCCATTGCACTCACATTATCTGGATTCTAGCAACAACTCTGATATGGTATCAGAGCAAGAATGGTAATCGTGTGTTTGGTTATGCTTTTAGTTCATTTTGAAATCAAGAGGAGTGGAGTTCTCTTTTTTTTTTAATTTTCTAGATCTTATCTAAAATAAAAAAATATATATCATTTTTGGTATCGTTTTCTTGGGAATCCTTGGCCTTTGGGTGTCTTGGTTGTCTTCACTTCAGGGGCTGGTTTAGCAGTTAGCTTGGGCACCATTGTTGTGTGCAAGGAGTAGAGGGAGAAGTAGCACTTAGCAATAGAGGGAGGCACAACACTCAGCAAGCTTCTGCACCCCACGCGCTCTCAAATAACAATCAACTTTCTGCGCCAAGCTTCTGTCCTTCCAGCACACCAAGCAACAACAAGGTGCCTTCAGTTCTGCCACACCATAGCCGTACGACATCCCATTCTGTCTGTTTCTCTATTTGCAAGGCGCCAAGTAGGCCGTACGGTGTCTAGGTCTATTTTTTTTCTAAAAATGGCACATTTTTTTGGTAAACCTGCTGTGCATTGAAGTCTGAAAACTCTTTAACCTTTTCTTGCCCAGCAGATTAGAAATGCGCCCTTGTTTTTGGTGAAAACATACTGCCACATCTGTTGTTCTTTTGTCTTTTCTGCAAGTATAATCTGGACTATTTGTTTTTGGCGCCCCTTCCTTGCTTGGCATCCCATGTGGCGCCCCTTGGACACGTGGCATCCATCAATTCTGTCTTTGCTTCATTATTTTCAGTTAAAAATTGACTTGTAAAACAAAAATCAGTCAATTTGACTGAATATTTAGTTTTTTAGATAGTTTTGTAATTTGGGGGTTTTCATTTAAAACTTGTATCTTCGCCTGTCGAAGACGAAGGGTGAGGCCCAGGTTAGCAGGAGGCCAATTCCCCCTCACACAAACCTCCTTTGGATTCCTCATTTTGTGTCGAGCCCAATGAGTGGTTGGAAGGTCACTTTCTCTCTCATAACAGGCATTGTTTTTAATGTTTTAGTGTTTTTTACAAAAACACTAGTTTACGATAAAATTGAGCCTTTAATATCTTGCAAATGGTAGCTCGGATTTGGGTGCCATTTTTTGCAAAAGTGTTTTTAATTCAATTATCCACATCCTAGGCTTTTTATTTGTTAAAAATGCACTATTTTATAAAGTGCCTAAAATTTGGGTCTCTCGGACGCATTTTCGGCTGATTCCGACGTCCTGTTTGCTTTAGTCTTGCATTGATTGCTCTAAGACACATTCTCAACTAAGCCCGATGTATTTTGAGCATGCACTTGCATATTTAGGGGGGGGGCTCAATATTTTTGGGGGGGTGTGATTGCTTTTCACAACTTACAAATCTTTGCTTTCATTCTCCTTTCTACATAATTTCACAACTTGAAATCAACACAACTTCACCTAAAATCAACTAAAAATAGATTATTTTCAACTTAAACCCCTAACACCCTTCAACTATCATGAATGGAAGGTTAAAATGTCAATCATTCTTAGAAGCAAAGGGTTGTATAGGATCACCATGGGTACTGAAGTAGAACCCAACACTGATGCTGAAAAGGTCAAGTGGTACAATCGTAGTGATGAAGCCTATGGATTACTGAGCTTGTCTGTGTCTCCAAAACTTCTCTTCCATCTAGAATCCTCCTAGACTCCTAATGACATATGGGACACCTTAGAAAACTTATTTGGGAAGCTTGATGAGATGAGAGGTCATGAGCTCAAAAACGAACTCATAAGTCTAAGTCCTAGCAACTTTTACACCCTACAGGACTTCTTCACTAAGTTTAAGGTCCTTAGATTGCAATTGAAAGAATTCGAGATAGATAAGAAAGATGATCTACTCATACTTTTTATTCTTGCAAAGTTAGGTCCAAGCTATTTAGTCTTTGTCTCCACTTTCCATGCCACAAAAAGTGCCCTTGGCACTACATGGAAAATGCCTTCTTTGGATTCATTCATTGCCGACTTAACTAGGGAGCAAGATAAGCTAATTCAAATGGGCATAATGAAGTCTACTCAACCCCAAGCTTTGATAGCTAGAAATGGTAAGGATAAGACTTCAACAAAGGAGAAGAAGAAAAAGAACAAAGACCAGGAGAAGAAGAAAGAAAACACCAATCCTGCCAAAAACAACACTGAGTCTTCCTCTTCCAATGCTAAACCTAAGAAGGATAAGGTTAAGTGTGCCTATTGTAAAAATACAAGGCATGATGAACACAAATGCATGAAGAAATAAATAGATCACCTAACTCATCTTCTAGAGAAACACAACATAGGTGTTCATGAGTCCATCAAGCATAATTCATCTACCCAAGATTCTACCAAGGCAAAAGGCAAGGGTAAGGAGAAAGAAAAGGGCAAGGCCCTTGTAGCTACTACAACTTCTACATCATTATGGGTCATTGATTCGGGTGCTTCTCACCACATGGGCTCTTCACTAGTTGAGTTTTCATCTTTAGAGTCTTGTAGCATGACTTCAATTAGTTTGGGTGATGACACATCAGTTTTTGTTGCAGGGAGAGGGTCCATTGAAATGGAAGGAGGAACATTCAATAATGTTCTAAGTGTTCCTTCTCTTTCAACCAATCTCCTATCAGTGTACCAAATCACTCACATTGGTCGAGGCATGAGAGTTGAGTTTTCACTAGATTCAGTGGCTATCAGGGAGTTACATAGTGATACTACAGTGGCAGTAGGTAAGGCAGATCACCAAGCAAGGTTATACACCTTCTCACATTTTGCATCAAATTCTTCTCCAACAACATTGCTGACTCATTCAGATGGAGTTAGCAAATTATGGCATGAGTGGTTTGGCCACCTTAACTACCGCTATTTTGAGCAACTTTGCAAAAATGACATGGTCATTGGCTTGCCTCGTGTCCAATTCTCAAAAGGACTTTGTGAGGGGTGTTCCCTTGGGAAGCATCTCGAAGCAAAATTTGACAAAGGCAAAGCTTGGATGGCTTCACAACCTTTGGAGTTAGTCCACAGTGATGTATCGGGACCCTTTCCCAAACCATCTTTCACAAGGGCCAAGTACATCCTCTCTTTCATTGATGATTTCTCTAGGTACACTTGGATATATTTTCTCAAACAAAAGTCTGAAGTGTTTGAAAATTTTCTAGACTTTAAGGCTCTTATTGAGAAATAGAGTGAGAAATCCATCAAGGTTCTTTGAACTGATAATAGAGGGGAGTATGTCAGCATCAGGTTTGAGCAATTTTGCACCACAGAGGGGATTGATTTGCAACACACAGTCACTTACAGTCCTTCACAAAATGGGGTTGTAGAATGTAAAAATAGGTTTTTGAAAGAGATGGGTAGCTGTATGATTCACTCCAAATCCTTAGCACCATAGTACTGGGTTGAAGCCATCAATTGTGCTTGCTACATTCAAAACAGGGTTCCTCACAAAGCTTTGAAAGGGATAACACCCTTTGAAGCTTGGCATAAAAGGAAACCTGATGTTGAGCACCTCAAGGTTTTTGGATCCCCAACCATGACCCACATCCTGAAGAAGAAATGCAAAGCTATGGAATGTCAATCCAAGCCTTACATCTTTGTAGGATATCTGGATGGTATAAAGGGGTATCACCTTCTAGATCCAGTCACTCATGAATTATTCATCGAGAGAAGTGTCCACTTTTAGGAGAGTCCTAGAGACTTAACACTTGACACTTCTCCCTCATCGGATCTACTTCTTCATGATGATTCCTCATCAGATTTAGATCAGCCACAATAGGTTCTCGAGCCAGAGACATCTTCTTTTTCTTTGAGTTCAGACAAAGAGGATAGTGATGCAGAGTCATCCACCTCTAGTCAGTCAGAGGATGAGGAGTTAGCACTTGACTCGCCCACTTTCGGGCCACTTTGGGCCAGACAGACACTTGAGAGTGCTAGCACTTGGGTAGGAGATCCCACAGATGATAGATGTACTAGGGGGGATTTTTAGAGAGATCCACATTCCTTCTTTGCTTTAGTTTTAGATCCACACACTTTTCAAGAGGCATCAGGGGTACCTAAGTGGGATAATGCTATGGAGGAATAATATTCTTCCTTAATCAAAAATCACACTTGGGATTTGACTTCACTTCCTAAGGGAAGAAAGATGGTTTGATGCAGGTGGATATATCAGACCAAGTTTGTAGCAAATGGGTTGGTTGATAAGTACAAGGCACGATTGGTCACCAAGGGTTTCTCACAGGTGGTAGGCATTGACTACTTAGAGACCTTTGCACCTGTTGCAAAGATGACTTCTATCTGACTCACCTTGGCTATTGCCATAGCACATGGTTGGGATGTGCATCAGATGGATGTGAAGAATGCCTTTCTTCACAGAGACCTAGAGGAAGAGATCTACATGGAGCAGCTGTCAGGATTTGTTCAAGATTCTTCCTTAGTATGCAGACTTAGGAAATCTATCTATGGCCTCAAACAAGCCCCTCGAGCTTGGTATGCCAAAATGGATTCCTTCCTTCTCACAATGGGTTTCACTAGGTGCCATTCTGATCCCAATGTCTACTTCTTATGGTAGGATGATTCGCTCTTAATTTTGGTTCTATATGTTGATGACCTTTTGATCACCAGGAGTTCCTCATCAGCTATTGCAGTGGTGAATGCATCTCTTTAGGATAGATTTGACATGATAGACTTGGGTTTGTTGCACTACTTCCTTGGCATTGAGATCTCATAGTCAGATTCAAGGATTTCTCTTGCACAACCTAAGTATGCTCTTGACTTATTGGCTCAATTTCACATGGTTGATTGCAAGCCATCTCTGACTCCCTTTCTATTAAGAGTCAAGCTTGAGGCTGATTGTTCTTCACCATTGGTTGATGCCACTTGATATCGACAACTTGTTGGTAGTCTCATCTACTTGACTCACACCAAGCCTGACATATCATATACAGTGGGACTTGTCTCTAGATTCATATAGGAACCTCATGAGCTGCATTAGAAAGTAGCTAAGAGGATCTTGCATTACATACAGGGTTCACATAGATACGAGATTCATTACAAATTTGGCATAGAGGTTAACTTGGTTGGATATACAGATTCAAACTGGGCTAGCGATTCACAAACTCACAAGTCCACTTTTGGGTACAATTTTTCTCTAGGTTCAGGTCCTATCAGTTGGTCTAGCAAGAAGCATAATGCTATTGCTATATCATCCATAGAGGCAGAGTATAGGGGAGTTATTAATGCAGCTACTGAGGCTATTTGGCTTCAGGGGATTCTTTTTGAGTTTGGTATTCCTATCAGACAGCCCACCATCATTTATTGTGACAACCAAAGTACCATTTAGATTTGCAAGAATCCAGTTCAGCACTAGCAGACCAAGCACATAGAGATTCACATGCACTTCATTCAAGAGCTTATTCATAGTTAGGTCATTGACTTGATATTTTTCGAGTCTTCAGAGCAGGTTGCAGACATCTTCACCAAACCTTTCACTGAGAGCAAGTTCATTCATCTATGAGCTCTTCTTGGGGTGCAGTCTACATCTACAATAACATCATCTTCAGGGGGGGCCTTCTAGCCTCTTCTTTCTTTTATGTCTCTCTTTTGGGAGGGGGGAGTTTTTTTCTTACGAGTTTTTTCCTTTTCTCTATCTTATGGGAGATTGCATTTGTACATGGGTACCTCATCAGGCCTAGTTGCCGGGACCCATTTTATATTTCCACACTGCCCACCTAAGTTGCACTTATGGGGGGGTATTAGTGTAGGTTTTTATTTTTCCCTATTTATTAATCAGGGAAATTGTATTTCTTGTGCATACATGGAGTTTTCCTACATTTATGGGATATGCTAGCTTATGTGGAGGTGTGTGTCATAGATGTGTCTAGGTGTCATAAGAATGTCATAAGTAATTCCCTTGATGGGAGTTACTTCTCTATTCTTAGCACCTTGTCACCACCTTTCATGGAAGAGTTACAATCTATTCTTGGAGTGCCTTGTCCACTTTTTATGGAAGAGTTACGTACTCTCCTATATGTATTCCTCACTTTGGCCATCTCATGTTAATCAAATATTGGTTTTCTCCATTTTGTCTTGTGTAATTTATCTTCTTGTGTTATTTTCAAATTGCTTTAGCATCTATGTGGTGTGCACTTTCTTCATCTTGTGTGATCACGTCTCCATTACACTCGCATTATCTAGATTCTGGCAACAAATCTGATAATACCAATCCTATTATAACCCTCATGAATCTTGTTGTCTTCCTGATTAGACCTATCAATCCCCAAATCAATCCATCTCAAGCTTCAAACAAACCCTTTTGGCTATGAGAAATATATGATAAGCATAGATACCAAAAATAGCTATGGAGAGGATATTTCTAAGCATGAATTTCAAAATATGAGAGATAATTTTTAGTAGGATAAATAAGTAGGTGCATCCTTCATAAGGCAAGGCCACTTAAATTTTAGTGCTGATATTTTAGACATAAGTGGTTTAATTTTAAGCATTGAAGAGAGGATAGTATTTTATGAGGAACCCTAGGGTCATCAAAATCATCATCATGTTCCCATAGAGCTGCCTATTTCCCTTCATGAATTCCAAACCAATGTTTATCATATCCCTCAAAAGTCCATCTAGACCTTGCTAACTTTACTACCTAGAAGTCTATCTAAGAGAGGCCTCGAAAGGCTAAACAAGTATGTTTTGAGGAGACTAATATCCATGTTTCTTAGTAGATCATATAAAAGAATTCATCTTTAATTTTGTAGGGAGACATCTCTAACCAATTGGTCCATGAATTTGAGGCTAATTTAGCCAAGCAAATTAAGTTTGTAAATCAACATCTCTAGCATTTAATAGTAGTTGCAAAGGCGACACAACAAAAATTTTATTCTTTCCCACCCATAACAAGAACAAGTACAAAAGCAAAGGTTTCTAAACCTAAGTTTATGACTTGGAATTTGATCCATAAACTCTACACTGATTGAGTGTGCAAAAGTGTTTACCTTGGATCCTTTTGTCAAATCAAACAATTTCTTGAAACACTCAAAGAAACAAAACTAAATTTGACCTTTTAATACATATTTATCCCAAACCTTGAAGTTATCAATTTTTTGTTAATATGTTGTATTTGACTAATTATGCATTCAATAATGATTAATAAATAAAGTTAATCAAAATACAAAAAAATAATGTATGAATAAAATCAACTCATGACAAGTACTTGATAATGGAGTTTAGTAATGCCTATGTCTCTAGGTTCACTTATAATATGAACCAATCCATTTCCCTAAAAAGTGAGTACACACCCAACCCTCACAATTGTCAAATGGATACTCTAAGACTACATATAAATCAACAACAGACCTTCAGAAAGTCCCAAAACCCATGAATAGACATTCCACATTACTGTCATCAATGCAATCTCACAATCTTGTGGATTTTAGCCAAAAGTATCAAAAAATGGACTTACCAATTGTATTTAATGAAATCATCATAAGAAATTCAACATACCGTTGAAATCATCTCAGAGTTTAGGACAATTCCTTAGTTTACACTGAGAAGTGAAAATCTCTCCAAGTCCCTCAAAACTTGGGATATATATAGACTGGTCTCTATATTGGTCATTACACAATCTACAAATCTTCACTTTGAGGAATTAAAAATGGAATCAAATGAACTCAAATCCAAACACTCAGTATATGGCTAGAATCATATCTAGCTCTGGCTCTTGGCTCTTGGCTCTTCGACTCTGGCTTTTGGCTCTGGCTCTTCAACTCTAATGAGAGCTTTGAAATGTTTTGAATTAATTGAAATGCACTTTTTACCCCTTTATATACTTATTACAGGTCCACTTTTTCTGATTGGGATGATTATCCACAATCTATTTTAATAAATTTTATAATTATCCTATACCTAATTTGTATGGGATTTTAAATTATCCATGACATTTAAAAATATGGGGTGATAATTATTCCCCAAATTTATGATGGTTTATGTTTATCCCCCTTTAATAAGATGTAATTTTCAAATATTAATGACTTGGGTTGAGCCATATTGCCACGTCACTTTATTGTCGTGTCATTAGGTTTGACCATAACTTTGATTGGTCATAACTTGCACATATAGACTCTATTTTTTGAATCGTAAAATGTGCCAAAAATCTCTCAAAAAGCTATACACAATAGAACTGGTTCATAAACATTCCAAGATCATCAATTTTTTTATTTTTGACCAACGTTGACCACTTGTTAACCTACTTTGATTATAACTTTGACTGGTTGTATAAGGAGTAACTGAGCTCTATTTCTAGAGTTCCACATATCATTGGAAAGATCTTGATGAGTCCTATGTGATGGTATAGGTCTCATTTTGATTTGGTAACTTTTAAAAAATGATCTTAGATCATACCTACCCACTGATAAGGCTTTTGGTCCACTAAAAGCTAGTATCCTTTGAAATGTCTGTTAGTTTTGAAGATACTTTGACGGGTCTTATTGGTTTACTCAGGTTCTACAACTGTGCCTACAATGATTGAAACAAATAATTGACCACATATTCCATAATCCCTTTTCTTCTACATGGATTTATAAGATCCTCTATATAGATCTGAGATCTTGAATTTCCATTAAAATGCTACATGGTTCTCTGCAACACATCAAAATACAAAACCCAAATCATAGCATATGATAAAAATGGAAAAATCATACTAATTCATAACTCACATTGTAAAGCCCTAAAAATAAGGCATGAGTCATACTGAATCCTATAATTGTCAATAATATCATAACATCTATCAATTGTCTGCCCACTGTCACATCTTATAAGCGGTGAACTTCCAAATACTACAACAATCACCAATACAATTGTAAGACAAGTTTGTTAATGTAACAAAATACATTAATTGTTGTGACCATGTTGTAATACACTTCCCAGACATGGGTCTTAATATCCTAAACAACTATGGAAACAACCAATAGTGTATAATGTTTAGTATTGCAAACATTTCCCAATAGGGTCTTATAAATGCATCCAATCACACACATAGATGCATCCCAAAATAGTAGTTATTTTGAAACAAGTATTGAAAGAAAATTGAATCATACCCAAAAACCTGTACAACTACTATCAAATCTCCCAAGCTTATCAATGAGTTAAATTCCTTAACAATTTAATAGGAAACTTATAAAGCTAACACTGGAGATTCCAAAAATAGAGCTTTCCAAAACATAAGTGTGAGAATTAAAAACTTTGCATGATGAACCTATCTCGAAGAGTTCCCACAATAGTAGCTCCAAAATGCATATATCAAAGTGTGGGTAAATATCTTTTGTCATACAATAGGAATCCCAAAAATGCTTTGAAACATTAATTCACTAATCATGACACATGAAATTAAAAAACTATTTACTAACCCTCTTTATCAGATTCTCCTATTTAGGGTGTTTAATTTCCTTAGTGGATTTATTGACATGTGCATGGGTTGATTGAACAAAAAATTCTTTAATTACCTTATCAACGGGTTTATAAACCATCTTCTTCTTACCATTACTAGGATGGTGAGATGGTTAAAGTTTCCAACACTTCTCAACCTGATGTCCACTCATGTGACAATGAGTGTAAACATCTCTCTTCTTAGGTGAGGTCACCTATTTTACATTTCTCACTTTTCCAATATAATAATGGTCTTTAGCACCTACAAGCTACTTTAGTAAAGCTTGTCTTTTCCAATACTATGTGGCACAATGGTTATTTAATCCAAAAAATATACAAAGAAAAAAATGCAACATCTTATGAATATCAAAACCAAATTTCTTAAATGGCATAAGTGGATTAGAATTCTTATACTTCACATTCTTATTGGTGCTTTTTATATTTTAAGAATAAGGAGGTGGAATCTTGATACCTCTTTTACCTGATTTCTTACACCGCTTATCATTCCTTTGCAAGGAAGAATTCTGCTCTGCTAGTGGTCTCAGATCTTAGCTGTCAAAATCTTGTTCTCTTCTAGCAATGGAGGAACTCTCTCCAATATCCAATTTCTCACTAGTGTAACCAAATCCTATATGGTGAGATCTATGCTCTACCTATATTGGGTTAGCAATACCTTGGCCATTCTTACCAAGGCCCCTTCTATTAAATCCCATTTTTAATCATAATTTACATCCAATGCCCTTAGTGTGTTTCTTAAAACTACCAAAATCAACATTTAAAACATCTAAAACTAAATGAAAGGAATTACCAAATGAACAACTTATAATGCACTCATTAGTCATAGTGCCTACATTTGTAGTGGAAGGCAATTGATGAAGACAGTGTTTTTTTCATCTTACATCTTTGCCAAGAGCTCATTCTTGGATGTAGCTCTGATTTAAGTGGGTGATCTCCTCTTTTAAGGAGTAAAAATGATCTCTCAAGAAAGAATTCTCTTCTTGGATTTGTCGATTAATTTCTTCAAGCTCATCCAGCCTCTCTCTTTTCAAGGCTTTGCCTATGGCTTCCTATTTCCTACAAACAAGCTAATCCTGCAAGTTGTAAAATGCAAATGGAATATCAACAAGACAAAAAAGTTTGCAATACGATGGAAATCCAAACTAAACACAACTAATGTCAAATCCACATAATTAGATGCTAACCTATCACACTAACTACTTTGATACCAAACTTGATCTGTAAACTCTACACTGATTGAGTGCGTAAAAGTGTTTACCTTGGATCCTTTCATCAAATCAAACAATTTTCTAAAACACTCAAGGAAATGAAACTAAATTTGAACTTTTAATACATATTTATCTCAAACCTCGAAGTGCTCAATTTTTCATTAATATGTTGTATTTGACTAATTATGCATTCAATAATGATTAATAAATAAAATTAATCAAAATGCAAAAAAAATAAATGAATAAAATCAATTCATGATAAGTACTTAATAATGGAGTTCAACAATGCCTACATCTTCAGGTTCACTTATAGTATGAATTGATCCATTTTCCTAAAAAGTGAGTACATGGCAAACCCTCATAATTGTCAAATGGATACACTAAGACTATATACAAATTGACAACAGACCTTCACAAAGTCTTGGAACCCATTCCACCTTACTGTCATCAATGCAATCTCACAATCCTATGGATTTTAGCCAAAAGTATAAAAAATGGACTTACCAATTATCTTTAATAAAATCATCATATGGAATTCAACATACCCTTGAAATCATCTCGGAGTCTAAGACAATTCCTTAGTTTACACTGAGAAGTGAAAATCTCTCCAAGTCCCTCAAAACTTAGGATATATGTAGACTGGTCTCTATATTGGCCATTACACAATATAGAAAGCTTCACTTTGAGGCATTAAAAACAACATCAAATGACCTTAAATCGAGACACTCAGTGTATAGCTAGAATCGTATCTAGCTCTGGCTCTTAGCTCTCAACTCTCGACTCTGGCTTTTAGCTCTAGCTCTTCAGCTCTGATGAGAGCTTTGAATCTTTTTGAATTAATTGAAATGCACCTCTGCCCCCTTTATATACTTGTTATAGGTCCACTATTTTCAATTGGGATGATTATCCATAATCTATTTTAATAAATTTTATAATTATCCTATACCTGATTTTTATAGGATTTTAAATTATCCATTACATTTAAAAATATGGGGTGATAACTATTCCCCAATTTATGATGGTTTATGTTTATCCCCCTTTACTAAGGTGTAATTTTTAAGTATTAATGACCTGGGTTGAGCCATATTGCCACGTCATCAAGTTTGACCATAACTTTGACTGGTCATAACTTGCACATACAGACTCCATTTTTTGAACCATAAATTAAGCTAAAAAGATTTCAACAAGATCTACACAATGGAAGTGGTTTATAAACATTAAAAGATAATAATTTTTTTTAGTTTTGACCAGTGTTGACCACCTATTAACCTAATTTAACTAGAACTTTGATCAGTTGCATAAGGAGCAAATGAGCTCTATTTCTAGAGTTATGCATATTGTTGGAAAGCTCTTCATGAGTCCTATGTGATGGTACAAATCTCAGTCTGATTTGGGAAAATTTGTAAAATAATCTCCAAATTAGAATTAGATTCAATGTTTAAGAGAGAAAGAATAACATTCAAGCATAAGCCAAGATGTTGAAGTCAAGATCAAGCAAGAGATCATTTATCCTCCACTCCTTTCCCCTCAAAATCCTAGAGCCTTTCCTTCATGGAGATCCATTAAAGAATCAAAGCAACCAAGAGAGGAGGTGAAGGTGAATCAAGAAGATGTACCTAAGGAAATAGAAAATTAAGGTGAATTGAATGACTAGGAAGAAGAAATAATGATTGAGACACCTCTTGGCAAGGACACATATGTTTCAATCTTCCATAATGATGCAAAGATGAAACAAGTACAAGAGAAAGCTGAGGTAGAGGTTGAGATACAAGTATAAGAATATGTACATGAAGAAGAGGTTGATAATGTACAATAGAAATATGTCTCAATTAGACAAGTTGATGTACATAAGCTACCATTCATCATGAAGAACAAGAGCTTGCAGAAGTAGTGTAAGACAAGTACCAATTAGCTAATGAAAATTAAGAACAAGCTAAAATTGAGAGCATGCTTAGTCATCAACTTGATGTTAAAGATGAAGCAATTTTAATTAACAAATTTGAGATATCAAAAGAAGACTTGCATCCTCATGATTGTTGTCAAGAAGTTGATATGCTTGCTTCTGACATTTAGTTTGAAGAAGCTCTAAATGAATTACAACTTTATGAGAACAAATCTTTAGATCTGTTTGATATCTTTCATTTGGGTTATTCTTTACTTGAATGTGGTCCATTGTAAGCTAAGGAAAGTGCCTTCATCAAGAAAGAAGTTGTTGTTCTGTCAGAAGATGACATGTTTGAACTTTTCAAATATGGTTATCAACTTTTCTCTTCAACTCCAAACATCTCTCTACTCTTGGAAGCTGAGAATGAACTCAAGTGGCCTCAATAAGTCCCAAGATCAGATCCATCTCCCTTTGAGGTCAACCTTGTAGATATCTCAAAGGAGACACACAAAATTTCCCAACATGATCATAGTCATTAGCTCATAAATGAGGAAGAATTGAAGATGTTAAATGATTGGGTCTTGGAATCATGCCTATAATTCATGCACCTTAAATTTGTAGTAGAGGAACCAATTGCTTCCTCAAGAAGACATGAACATGAAAATTCTCTTATTTGTAGAAGAGAGCTATCAAGAAAAAGAAAGCATGTTTAAAAGTTCTAAGGTGCACTAAATAGCTTTCCATTTGACCCCAGAGGGAAAATTGTCACTACAAGTTAGTTGTTCTAGGTTTGCTTTGTTTCAATAAGTGAGTCACACAATTAGTATTTTGCTTCCCTTTTGTCTTGTTTGTACTGTTTCCTTAGTATTCATCCTTGCTTTATTTAGGTTAGTTTCCCTTCTATTTTGTTTTTCCATTCAATAATTGCCTTGGGCACTTTGTTTTTTTGTTTCTTGTTTGTTTTAAGAGGATTTATCTAAGGGTTGGTAACCAATTTTAGCTTCAGATAAATATGTTGAACTAGAACAGAGACTCCACACCCAATGGACTAGATAAGGCAACTAGTTTGGGTTTTCAAACATAGTAGGCATGGTTCCCTGTGAGTTACCAAAAATGTTTACCATTTTAGCCCACATGCCAAGCTTTTGCCTAGATAGATCAACTGAGCAGAGTCCTAATTGAAATGGATGATCAAGAAATGACTTGAGCAAGCCTAGAAGAACCAAACCATCATCAAATGTCATGCACAAATGAACATATCAAGTTGGTTATTTATTTAATAGATTCACTTGAAAATCCTCTTAGGATAAAAGATTGCATGGATATGATGTATTGCATGCCTAGATCATCCTCCACAAATTTCATATCTTGATGTCTTTTCTATCTCAAGATATAAATCTTCAAAGTTAAACCAATAGTCTAGGATGTACACGGATATGTCAAGATAAGTCTACGGTAAGTAACCATTTGGGTTCAAATGATCCTAAGGTTTATTGTAAATCTGATAGATGTCAAGATATTAGGAGCTTAGGTAGAATATTTACAACATGTGCAAGGTCAAAGAGTCAAAAAGTTCCTAGAACAAGACCATCAGTCGGCATTCGGTCAGATCAAATATCCAATAGTGAGTGACAACCTAATGATGTCAGTGGGTCTTGTGTTAATTGTGGAGCCCATTTCACTCCTAAGATTAAAAAAAAATTTATCAAGATAATTTTAACATGAAATATTTACTTTCACAAATGGTGGGACAAATTTTTTAGTGTGTTAACCACTTCCCCCATTTGTGGCACATTTTGTGAAGAAATGGGTGTGATCTAAGGTGTTGAGAGAATTGGAGGATTATGTGGTTATAACCTGCCTTATTTTTTTCCTTATTTTATGGGGATATGGTTATCTCTATGGTTCTGGTGAGTTTTTCAATGGATTTTGAAAATTATAAATAAGGGTGAGGGGTAACACATTATTCATTGCATTTTGCATCTCATTTCTGAGCTCTATATTTTCTCTTCAATTGATGTGATCAGGTTTAAGGTGTTGCTTAGCATCTCAAGAATTATGGTGTGAATTTGGGTTGGAGAAAGTTATCTCTATAAGAGGTTTTTGTTGAGAGTTGTTTTGTACTCTTGTTTATAATACTATAGAGATCCTCTTGGTGGATGTATCCCACATTGGGTGAACCACATTATATCGGTGTTATGTGTGTATTTACTTAGATCTGAAATTTCTTCCATATGTCTCTATTGAGATGATTTTGAGGAATGAATTATGTGTTGAATTTTATTGCATAATTAATTAATTATTCCTAACAATTGGTATTAGAGCTAGCTTTAATGGTTTTGCTAAAGTGGTGAATCACAGGGAAAGATATTAGCTTGAGTGGGACCTATGGTAGATAATGGCAGATCTAGAGTTAAAAATTCAATGGGTAGAATTTTGGTTTGCGATAGATGAAAATGGAGGATTACTTATTTTATATAGATATTCATCTCCATTTGATGGGAAAAATAGGCCAACCTTTAGGTATGAATCAAGAAGATTGGAATTTGCTCTATAAGAAAGCACTAGGAGCCATATGGTTGTGCCTTGCATCTTCGATTGCCTTCAATTTTTTAGAGGAGATGAACACATTTGGTTTAATGAAAAAATTAGGGGAGTTATATGAAAAACCCTCTACCTCTAATAAAATATTTTTGATGAAAAGGTTATTTTATATGAAAATATCTAAAAATGGTTTTGTAGCTGATTTTAATACGGTTGTGAGTATGCTAACTTCTATTGGTATTGAATTTGAAGATGAAGTTAAGGATTTATTGATTTTTTGCTACCTAACTGATAGTTGGGATAACATGGTTATGGTTGTGAGTAATGTTGTCCCTGCTAAGGGAGGTTTAAAGTTTGAGGATGTTATAGGTGTGATTCTTAGTGAGGAAATACGAATGAAGAGCACCAGGGAATCATCTTCAAGGAATACTTTGATGGTAGAGACTAGAGGGAGACAAAAATATAGAAGCAAAGGAAAATGTGAAAAGTCAAAGGGTCAAGGAAGATCTAAATCTAGAGCCAAGATGGTGTGTTGGCACTATGGAAAAAGTGTACACACAAAGGAATGTTGGGAACTTTAGGATAAGAAGACCAAATGTGAGGAAACCAAGGAGGTAAATATGAAAATAGGTACTATTAGTCAAGATGCTTTAATTATTTCCTTGGATAATGTTGCTAAATCTTGGGTATTAGATTTAAGGGCTTCTTTTCTTACCACCCCACATAGGTATCATTTTACTATTTATGTTCAAGGATATTTTGGACATGTTTATCTTAATGATGATGAACCATGTAGTATAGTGGGGAAAGGTTGTGTTTAGGTGAATATGTATAATGGGAACACATGGATACTAAAGGATGTTAGATGTCCCACAGTTAAGGTAGAATTTAATATCAATAGGGTAGTTGGATAGTGAGGGTTGTTTGGTGTTGTTTACAGTAGACTCTTGGAAAGTTACCAAGGGTGATCTTATGGTTGTGAGAGATAAGAAAATTGGAACTTTGTATTTGACTACTAGTGTTAATCACTGTAATTTAGTTTTTATAGATGAAGATGAAACTTTGTGGCACTACAAGCTTGGTCATATGAGCCAAAAGGGCATGGAGATCTAGAAAGACAAGTTTCCTAGACTGAACTAGGTTGATTTAGACTATATGATGATTGTGTGTATGGGAAGCATAAGTGTGTTAATCTCTAGAGTGTTGGACCTATGAAGAAGGAAAATAAATTAGATTTGGTTCACTCAGATGTATAGGGTTCAGCTTAGGTATCTTCTATTAGTGGTTCAAATTATTATGTTACATTTATTAATGATGCAACTAGGAAATTTTGGGTTTATTGCATTAAGAATAAATTTGATGTATTTTAAACATTCAAAATATGGAAAGCTTTGGTTGAGAATGAAACAGGTCTCAAGTTAAAATGTCTCAGGTCAGACAATGGAGATGAGTATTGTAGAAAAGCATTTGATGATTATTATTCATAGAATGGAATTCATAGGCAAAGGATAGTTCTAGGGATGCCATAGGAGAATGGAATGTTAGAGAGGATGAATAGGAAAATAATGGAGCATGCTAGGAGCATGAGGTTGCATGCAGGGCTGCCCCTAATGTTTTGGGTAGAAGTAGTTAACATAATGGTATATTTGATTAACAGAGGACATTTAGTGCCTTAAGTTGGAGGCATACCTAAAGAAGCTTAGTCTAGTAAGAAAGTTAATTATTGTTTTCTTAGGGTCTTTAGATGTGAGGCATTTGTTTATGTTTCTAAGAAAGATAGGACCAAGTTAGAAGCTAAGTCTAAGAAATTCACCATTATTGGTTATGGTGAGGATGAATTTGGTTTTTTGGTTTGGAGTCTTAGAGACAAGAAAATATTCTAGTCTAGGGATGTTGTATTTAAAGAAAAAGTCATGTATAAGGATCAGTTATAGGAATCGGAATAAAAATAGTACATATTGTTGGATGATATTATGAATGGTAAGGTGTCCAAGGAGATGGTTCAAGAACCTCCTACATAGGAAACCCAAAATCCTATAGTAAGAAGGTATTCTAGGGTAAGAAAAACTCCTGAACATTTACCCCCATCTTTGAGTTATTTGGTAATTAATAATAGTGGAGAACCATAATGTTTTGAATAAGTAATGTAGGTAAATGCTAAGAAGAAGTGGGAGCAAGCCATGGAAGAGGAACATAGTTCTCTCATGGAGAACTAGACATGGGATTTGGTGAAGATACTCAAGGGAAAGAGAGCATTGAAGAACGAGTGGATATACAAAATCAAATAAGAGGATGGAGGAAGGAAAATGTACAAGGCTCGATTGGTGGTTTAGGGGTTTGTACAGAAGAAAGGTATTGATTTTGATGATATTTTTTCTCCTATTATTAAGATGACTTCTATTAGAACTATGCTTGGTATAGTTGTAGTAGAGGATTTGTACTTAGAAAAGTTAAATGTGAATATTGTGTTCCTTCATGGTGATTTGGAGGAAGAATTATATATGGAGCAACCATAGGGTTATGAGATCGAAGGAAAGGAGAAATTGATGTGTAGACTAAATAAGAGCTTGTATGGCTTGAAACAAGCTCTATGGAAATGGTATAAGAAGTTTGAAATTTTTATGTTGGAATAGGGTTATCCAGGTGTCATTCTGACCATTGTGTCTATGTCAAGAGATTTGAGGATGGTAATTATATTATCCTATTCTTATATGTAGATGACATGTTGGTTGTAAGAAAGAATATGCAATAGATTCAAGTACTCAAGAAGCAACTTGGTGATTCCTTTCCTATGAAAGATTTGGGTGCAATGAAATAAATCCTTGGTATGAGGATAACTCAAGATAGGAAAGAGAGGAAGTTGATCTTATCCCAGGAAGAGCACATGAAGAAAGTTTTGGATAGGTTTAGTATGTAGGATGCTAACCCAGTTGGGATTCCTTTGGTAGGCCATTTCAAATTTTCAAAGGAGCAGTATCCCAAGGTAGAAGAAGAAAAGATAAAGATATAAGGTACCTTACTCATTGGTGATTGGTATCCTAATGCATGTTATGGTTTTTAATAGGCCAAATATTTCCCATTTAGTGGGAGTAGTAAGTAGGTACATGAGTAATCTAGGTTATGAGCACTGACAAGTAGTGAAGTGGATTCTTTGATATTTGAGAGGAACCATGGGTATAAAATTATGTTTTGGTGGATCAAACACCACTTTTCATGGTTATGTGGACTCAGATATGGCCAGGGATGTTGATAGTAGGAGTACAATAGGTTACATATTTACTATTAGAGAAAGAATGGTTAGTTGGATTTCTCAGATACAAAAGGTTGTGGCTTAATCAACCACATAGGCTGAGTATGTTGCTACAACAGAGGATAACAAGGAGATGAGTTGGTTACGATAGTTAATTAATGAGTTAGGGCATAATCAGGAAGTTGGGGGATTACATACTGATAGTCAGAGTGTTATACATTTAGCCAAGAACTCCACTTTCCACTCAAAGATGAAGCACATACAGTTGTGGTATCATTTCATCAAGATAGCTTTGGAGGAAAACATGGTGAAGCTAGAGAAGATAAATATGAGATAAAATCCTATAGATATGATGACCAAGGTAGTCACATTAGAGAAGTTGAGGTTATGTTTAGCTTTGGTTGGTCTTTATGAAGATCATGGAAAAGTGTTAAATTTTATTCAAGGAGAAATGAACTCCAAGTGGGAGATTGTTAAATGTGGAGCCCATTTCACTCCTAAGGTAAAAATAGAATTACCAAGATAATTTTAACATGAAATGTTTACTTTCACAAATGGTGGGATGCATTTTTTAGTGTGTCAACCACTTCCCCCATTTTTGGCATGTTTTTTGGAGAAGTGGGTGTGATCTACGGTGTTGAGAGAATCAAGGGATTATGTGGTTGTAACCTCCCTTATTTTTTGCCTTATTTTATGGGGATGTGGTTATATCTATGGTTATGGCATAGTTTTCAAGGGATTTTGAAAAGTATAAATAGGGGTGAGGGGTAACACATTATTCATTGTGTTTTGTATCTCATTTTTGAGCTCTGTATTTTCTCTTTGGTTGATGTGATTGGATTTGAGGTGTAGCCTAGCATCTCAGGAATTTTGGTGTGAATTCAAGTTGGAGAAAGTTATCTCTATTATAGGTTTTTATTTATAGTTATTTTGTACTATTTTCTATAATATTATAGAGATCCTCTCAGTGGATGTATCCCACCTTGGGTGAACCATGTTATATTAGTGTTATGTGTGTATTTGCTTAGATCTAAAATTTCTTCCATATGTCTCTATTGTTGTGATTTTGAGGAATGAATTCCATGTTGCATTTTATTGCATAATTATTCACTTATTCCTAACATCTTGAAGATCTAATAGAATGAATTTGATCATGCACCTAAGATCTAATGGTGAGCATCAAGTCAAAAAGTCAAAAGATCTTAAGATAAATGCAAAGCTGACAAGTCAAAATATCACTTGATTAGATCATAGATAAATGACATGTAGGTAGTCAATAGGTCAAAAGGTCCCTAGAATGAGATCAGTGATTTACATTCAATCAAATCAAAAGATCTAATAACAAGCGGATGAAGATGACATTAGTGGGTCCTAAAGATCCAACGGAGTGTATCTAATCATGCATTCAAATATCAATGGTGAGCATCAATTTAAAAAGTTAGAGGATCCTAGAATTGAATGTGTCAATGACAAGTTTCATGATCATAGTGACTTACCAAATCAATGGTGCACATTTTATTAAGTAGAATTAAGATCAATGACATGCATTCACCAAGTAGATGAAATCAATTATATAAATGAGGTCAAAAAGTCAAGGATTAAATATGAGGACACCACATGGCATGATTATGGAAGTAGATAGACTGATTGAAGGATCCTGAGAAGGAATGCATTGCTGATAAATTGCATGATCAAGGATCCCAGATCAAGATCATTAGTTGATATTAAAGTTGAAGAAATGAGACTTCAAGTATAGTTCAAATATGGTTAAGGTCAAACCAAGAATAAATATTTATAAGGGCTACATCACCATTAAAGTTTAGAGGTAGAATAGGTACCTGCATCCACTTAAGGTAGACCAAGCATGGCTCTATTAGTTCCAAGATATGAGGATTTTATCCTCATGAACATATCGAGTAGAAAGTAGTGTAGAGTCCTAAGAAGGAGACCTGGTGGTTGGATAAAGATAGTGGAGAATTTAAGTCTTTTATAGAGCCTTTAAAGTTTTTTCCTTCTTGATAAGATCATGACTCAACATCCTCAGATTAATGATAATCCATTGAGACTAGTTGGACCTCATTCAATGTTTTCTACTTGCACAGATCCCTCTCTCACCTCCCTTTTTCTTATATATCTCCCATCTTCTTCCAAATTGTAGCTCTCTCTAAAAAAATTTGTATGGAACTCTCTAATATTTTTTTATATAAAAAGACTCTTATGCCTTTGGCTTTCCTAGGCTATGATTTTTTTTTTACTATAACACCTATTTTATGAAATAAAATACTGAATTCCTCCATTTTGTAGCTAAATTAAAGTTTGTCTTATGAATTCATTTGATGTGGCTAAGTGAATGTATGCTTTCCTTGCCTCTACCTAAATTTTCTCATCTTTATGAAGTGTTTTGGTAGTTGTCATAGGTCATCCTAAGTGTAATATATAGTTTTTTGATTAGTTTGGAAGTGGACAACTGCCCTCCCATGCTAAGTTGATAGCTAGTCAATGCCTTTTTATGAAATACTTATGTGAGGGTTGATAAAAAATGAGTGAAGTGATCTTATTTAGTCTTGAATGTGTCTCATAGTGTGTCTTGTGTAAGTATAAGTGTTCAAATTATTGGTGCATCACCTCATTTTACATGATTTCATATATTATTGTTAATCTCTCTCCCTTTTTCAAGCAAGAGTTAATTTAGGTTTAGTTTAGGTGATATATCCAGAAAGAAGCTGACCTTCTCCAGAGATCTAACCCAATCTTAGGTGACCCACAACCTAGGGTCATTCCCATGTTGGACTAGGTTTGAGTAAGAGGACCTTAATAATCCCCTTCTTAGCTAAGGGTGAAATCTAAGACACCAATAGATATTACTCTCACACATTAGGGATTCCAAAGATGAGACAAGGAACAAGTTACCCAAGGAAAGGAAGAATAAATTGGTCCAAGATTTGATGAAGATTTTGAAAAAGTGGATGCTTCCAAGTTGAAATAATAAATGGAGATGTTAGAAGAGATATTTATTCCATCCAAGGGGATAAAATAAGGTGACTTATAGCACATAAAGGTCAATGATAAACTCCAAAAATTTCAAGAGAAGAGCAGCAAAGGGAAACATAAGAAGCTATGCAAACAAGGCCACAAGTAAGCAAGAAAAGGGAGTATGAACAAGCAAACATGGTGAGTTATTCACTTGGAAAAACTAAAGTTAAGTTAAAATTTTATAAGAATGGGCATGGAAAGTCAAAAGTTGGCCAAATCATATTGTACTTTGTTGAGGATGAGCAAAACAAAGAGTTGCTCTTGCACAATAAGTAAGGTCATAGGAAAAGGCATCAAAAAGAGGAAAAATGTTAATAAGAGGAAAATAAATAAATTAAAATGGAGAAAGTGATAGATTTTGTCATGCATGATAATCCATTATATCATAATGAAGAAGGTGATAGCATGGTCAAGGAACAAACATCACTCAAAAGGCAAGAATCAAGTGAAAACAATGAGGAATCAAGTCATGAAACAAGCATGAAAAATAATAGTAAGCACCATTGGGTTGAAAATAAAGATTATGAATGGAAAATACACTCATAAAAGAGGGAATATACAGTAAACAAAGAACTACAACAATTGATATACCTCATAGAGGTAGAAGATGCATGGATAAAAAGACTAGACAAAGCCAAGAAAAGGACAAGCAAGAGTGTAGAAAGGAAAAGGGAGAAAGAAAGGAAGAATAAAATGAAATTTAACATGAAATAACCTAAAATTATGAATTGTAAGTAAATAAATAAAGTTGGTATCATAATTTTTCTCCCTTTTGGGGAGTATGATGCAGGAGCATCAAACTAAGAAACCTCATTTTTGGGTTTTTATCAATAGGAGGTCAAATGTTTTCAAATTTTGATGTAAATGTGTGTGAGGGACATTATTATATCAATTTTTGTCTTTTGAGTCCATTTTGAATCATCAATGTGTGTTATATGGCTTCTAGGAGTTTTCCCTCCAAAACTATGAATTTGAAAATTCAAATAGGTAACCAAGTCTAGAATGACCTTGAACATGGCTAAGTTAATGAGATGAGGTAAAATTGGTTAAATGGATCCAATAATTAATTTAATGGTGTTTTAACTCATATATGTTTAATTTATCAAGTTAGAATTCATGCATTAACTATGTATCCCTCACCCATATGTTGGGTTATCAAGAAAAGAAGATGTTGCCTTGTAACTAACCAAGCAACCAACGTTGAAGTTTATTAAATAGGAAGTTGTATATTAGTTTTGGGTATATTATAATATTATAGGAAGAGATAATAGGCATAGGAAATATATATCCAAGGGATGAGAGAAGAATCTGAGAGTAAAAGAATGTACAAGACTCGTCAAGAGATGGCAAGCCCAGATGTTGGACTCCAAATTTAATGTGGGTTGATCAAATAAATAAAGAAGTTATTTTTTTATTGTGAGTAATTATTTATTAATATTTATATATCATTAATTTTTTTTGGAAGGCCCTTGAGGCCATAATCATGCCAAATTGTGTTAAGTTGTAGGTTTGAAAAAGACTGCAAGTTACAGTTTCATAAGGGTTCTTGGGGTGAATTCTATAAGTTATCTAGATGAAGTTTGTAATTAAATTATTATTTGAATTTTATAAGATAATATGGATCCTATAAGTATTGGTTAAAAATCATTAAGTGTTTCCAACTCAGGTAAACATATTGTTGTATAAAAACCTCACACTTGTTGATGACAATAGGGAACAAGGTTAAATAAATAGCATTGGTTGAAACATAGGTAATGATTTGTGATAGATATGATCTATGGGAAGAATTAATTTTTAATATAATATATAATTTGGTCTTCATATATGACTAAGGTAAAACTCAGTCTACAGTCCCTACACAAGTATATACAAACAAGCCCCTGAGTACATAGTCTCAAAATCATATTTTAGATGATTGGAAAAGGACCTCATGTTTTAATTAAGAAATGGTACTAGTATAAATGAATTATTGGTGTGAATAGATTAAAATTAATTTTTTTTTAATGGATTATAAGGAGGGAAAACCCTTTGAAATTAAATAAATGTCAATCCTATACATAGCCTGTGTCCTATTTTGACATAATCAGTCCTTAAGGAGAACTATTTCTTTTTTGAGAATGGAAGTGCATATATATTTGTAAAGAGGTGTGATTATTTTATGTAAGTAAACAAGATATTAATTAACCATATTTATCCCTTGAAACTTTTGGGAAAGTGAACAGAGCTTCAAAATCTTGACACAGTCATACAAGTGTGCACAAATTTCTATATGTTGAACATTTTAGGTTCAAATAAGATTTTGGTAGGTGAATAAACAATTTTTAAAGGTTTCATGGATGTTGGAAGACCTTTATAATGTCTTAAAATAGTTGGAATGATCTAAAATTAAAGGAAAGGTAATGTTCTCACTCTCAAACCTTACACCGTCATGAAAGAACATGTAGAAACCCTGTGTTTTAGTTGATTCAAGAAATGAAATTGAATGAATAGGGTTTATAACCCATTGTAAAAGGTAAATGGAATTTAAATAGAACTATTAAAGGTCATTTTATCTTTTTAACCTCTATAAAACTCAAGATAATGCATGCTTTAGGCTCTCATGCCTTTGCAGGGGATAAAAAACCCTAAATTAGGGTTTTAATGGTTTAAGGAGTTTTAACCATTAAAAAATGATGAAAAATTGTAGTAAAACTAAATTTAATGTGTAATAAAGGATTAAACTAGTTTTAGACTTGTAAGGTCACTCCGGTATAGATTTCTAGTGACTGAGTTGTCTTTAGGCTCAAATAGGCCCAATTAAAGAGTCTTAGGGATAAAAAGGAGGTCTAGACTAAGATATAAATAAATAAATTTGACAAGAAGGTGGGAATAGATAGAGGGTACTTGTAAATACCTTTAGGATCTTTTAATCAGTTGTACTTTTCCTATACATGTCAAAATTCAAGGAAAAAAGGCTACAAGCCTTGAGAGGACATTGTGACATTAAGGTGTAGAATGGAATTGTAGAGTGAGATTCAAACCTTGAAGGAGGTTATTTTATGTTTATTAATATAATTTAGGATCATGTATGTGAGGATAATTAATACCTAATGCTTATGTCAAGATATGACACTTGAAACCTAAGAAGTGGACTAGTGAAAGCTAATGAAAGAGATCAATAAGGGTAAAGAACAAAAATGTGTAATGTTTGGAGTTATATGAGGTAAATAATAGTGTAAGCCTCATATAATAAAATTATAAGGTGAATTAATAGGGTTTTTTGAATAGATATTCTAAGAGAAGGACATTAAGATAAACAAAGATCAAAGATTATCACTATGTTATGAGGTTTTTTAACATGTGAATACGTTTTGAGATCTTTTACCAAGACCAAAGCAAGGAATAAAGGATTTGGAGACTTTTTCCCCTTAAATTTGCATCAAAATTCTACTACCTATATTTAAAAACTATAAAACTACCTTTTAAAGTGATAAAACTACCCTAATGAATTATGAAACCACCCTATCAAATGATGAAACCACCCTGTTGGTGATGCTTCTATCATGGAGATTTACAAAACTGCCATGACAGACTATCTAATTTTAGGGTAGTTTCATGATTGATAGGGGTGATTTTTTCACAAGTAGGGTTTTTTTTCATCCTTGTTTAAAGGATTTTATTAATTAAGCCAACAAAATCTGAAATGTCAAAATAAAGGCTCGAGAAGGACCAAAAGAGGGTTAGTGAGAGAATACGGTATAAAACATCAGAGAGAACCTACTTAAGTGTATTTTAGAGATCACTACATCATCATTGAATTATTTTCATAAATTTTGCATCATGAATTTTTGAAATGCATATGGTACCTTTATATATATGGTTTAAGTGGAAATGATAGGGATTGTGTCAATAAGAAAAAAACTAATTTTATATAGTAGTAAACATCATTAACTAGCAAGGATCCTAAGAGAGAACACAAAGACAAAAAAAATCCTAATAATCTTGGTCTATTTGTCATATTATTCACTAAGGAAGATATGCACATTTATTTTTAAAGACATGACTTAAAATTTAAAATAAATAGAGACATGCAAATATGAAAAAATGCACATAAAACAAATGTATAAGTTTCATACACAAAAATGAAAACAAACATTTATAATTGATGGATTATAATTTAGGGGTCTTAATTAAGATATTAATTATACCACACAACCTTAATAATTACTCATTTGAATAATGCAAAAAAATGCAATATCCAATAAAATCAATTATTTATTAGATTTCAACAACTAGAAATACAACTCACACACACAATGCTACACATTTTTAATTGACATGCATTTACAAGCTTAGATGCACATATATCTCCTATGCTATGTATCCTCAAACACATTGAATAGTAGCTCAAGCATGGGGGCATGTTTATATAGGCACAAGACCCACCTGCTTAGAATAATTCCCATCAATCCACCATTAACATTAAAAATTGGAAACGTGTCATACATTTCCATAAACATTTTTAAATGTTCATTATTTAATTATAATTCACATTAACACATAAAAACATTAGGAATCATACCAACATGCATCAAAAAGTGTCATTAAATGAATTTTTAAAAACCTTCAATGATTCCAAGAATCAAAAGTAAACTGTTAAGAAATGTAACAAATATTTACTCATAATACACAAACTATACATGATGAAATTCACATGGAGGTCACAAGATTGAAAGTATCAGAGTTGTTGCCAGAATCAAGATAATGCGAATGCAATGGAGGTGTGATCACATGAGATGAATCTAGTGCACATCACATAGATGCTAAAGCATTTTGAAATTATACAAGAAGATAAATTGCACAAGACAAATAGGAGAAAACCCAATATCTGATTAACATGAGATGGCCAAAGTGAAGAATACATATAGGAGAGCACGTAAGTAACTCCTCCACAAAAGCTGGTCAAGGCACCCCAAGAATATATTGTAACTCATCCATGAAAGGTGGTGACAAGGTGATAAGAATAGAGAAGTAACTCCCATCAAGGGAGTTACTTATGACATTCTTATGACACCTATGACACATCTATGACACACATCTCCACATAAGCTAGCCTATCCCATGAATGTAGAAAAAATCCATGTATGCACAAATATATAATTTCCCTAATTAAATAATAGAGAAAAAATAAAAACCTACACTAATACCCCCCATAAGCACAGCTTAGGTGGGTAGTGTGGAAATATAAAATGGGTCTCGGTAACTAGGCCTAATGAGGTACCCATGTACAAATGCAATCTCTCATAAGATAGAGAAAAGGAAAAAACCCGTAGGAAAAAACTCTCCCCAAAAGAGAGACATAAAAGAAATGAAGAGGCTAGAAGGCCCCCTAAAGATGATGCTACTACAGATGTAGACCGCAGCCCAAGAAGAGCTCGTAGATGAATGAACTTGCTCTCGGTGAAAGGTTTGGTGAAGATGTCTGCAACCTACTCTAAAGACTAGCAAAATATCAAGTCAATGACCTGACTATGAATAAGATCTCGAATGAAATGCATGTGAATCTCTATGTGCTTGGTCCACTGGTGCTGAACTGGATTCCTGCAAATTTGAATGGTACTCTGGTTGTCACAATAAATGATGGTGGGCTGCCTGATAGGAATGTCAAACTCAGAAAGAATCACTTGAAGCCAAATAGCCTCAGTAGTTACATTAATAACTCCCCTATACTCTGCCTCTATGGATGATATAGAAATAGCATTTTGCTTCTTGCTAGACCAACTGATAGGACTAGAACCTAGAGAAACTATAACTAGAAGTGGACTTGTGAGTCTGTGAATCACCAGCCCAGTCTGAATCTGTATATCCAACCAAGTCAACCTCTATGCCAAATTTGTAATGAATCCTATATCTATGTGAACCCTATATGTAATACAAGATCCTCTTAGCTACTTTTCAATGCAGCTCATGAGGTTCTTGCATAAATCTAGAGACAAGTCCCACTGTATATGATATGTCAGGCCTGGTGTGAGTCAAGTAGATGAGACTACCAACAAGTTATTGATACTAAGTGGCATCAACCAATGGTGAAGAATAGTCAACCTCAAGCTTGAATCTTGATAGAAAGGGAGTCAGAGATGGCTTGTAATCAACCATGTGAAATCGAGCCAATAAGTCAAGAGCATACTTAGGCTATGCAAGAGAAATCCCTAAATCTGACTATGAGATCTCGATGCTAAGGAAGTAGTGCAACAAACCCAAGTCTATCATGTCAAATATATCCTAGAGAGATGCATTCACCACTGCAATAGCTGATGAAGAACTCTCGATGATCAAAAAGTCATCAACATATAGAACCAAAATCAGGAGCAAATCATCTTGCCGCAAGAAGTAGACATTGGGGTCAGAATGGCACCTAGTGAAACCCACTATGAGAAGGAAAGAATCCATCTTGGTGTACCATGCTTGAGGGGCCTATTTGAGGCCATAGATAGATTTACTAAGTTTTCATATGAAGGAAAAATCCTGAATAAATCTTGGTGGCTGCTCCATGTAGATCTCCTCCTCTAGGTCTCCGTGAAGAAAGGCACTCTTCACATCCATCTGGTGCACATCCCAACCATGTGTTGTGGCAATAGCCAAGGTGAGTTGGATAGAAGTCATATTTGAAATGAGTGCAAAGGTCTCTGAGTAGTCAATGCCTACCACCTATGAGAAACCCTTGGCAACCAGTCGCGCCTTGTACTTATCAACTGACCCATCTACTGCAAACTTGGTCTAATATATCCACCTACATCAAACCATCTTTCTTCCCTTAGGAAGTGAAGTCAAATCGCAAGTGTGATTTTTGATTAAGGAAGAATATTCTTCCTCCATAACACTATCCCACTCAGGTACCCTTGATGCCTCTCAAAAAGTCTATGAATCTGAAACTGAAGCAAAGAAGGCATGTGGATCTCTCTACAAATCCCCCCTAATAAGTCTATCATTTGTGGGATCTCCTGCCCAAGTTCCATCACTCTCAAGTGTCTGTCTGGCACAAAGTGGCCTGGAAGTGGGTGAGTTAGGTGCTAACTCATCCTCTAACTAACTAGAGGTGGATGACTCTACATCACTATCCTCACTTTTTGAACTTGAAGAAGAAGATGTCTCTAGCTTAGGAACCTATTGTGACTGATCTAAATCTGAGGAATCATCATGAAGAAGTAGATCCGATGAAGGAGAAGAAGTGCCAAGTGTTGAGTCTCTAGGATTCTCCTGAAAGTGGACACTTCTCTTAATGAACAAATCATGAGTGGTCAGATCTAGAAGGTGATACCCCTTAATACCATCTAGATATCCTACAAAGATGCAAGGCTTGGACTGACGTTCCATAGCTTTGCATTTTTTCTTTAGTATGCAGGCCATGGCTGGGGATATGAAAACCCTAAGGTGCTCAACATCAGGTTTCCTTTTATTCCAAGCTTCAAAGGGTGTTATCCCTTTCAAAGCTTTGTGAGGAACCTTGTTTTGAATGTAGCAAGCACAATTTATGGCTTCAGCCCAGTATTGTGGTGCTAAGGATTTGGAGTGAATCATATAGCTACCCATCTCTTTTAAGAACCTATTTTTGCATTCTATAACCCCATTCTGTGAAGGACTGTAAGTGACTATGCACTGCAAATCAATCCCCTTTGTGGTGCAAAACTACTCAAACCTGTTGCTAACATGCTCCCCTCCATTATCAATTCAAAGAACCTTGATGAATTTTTCACTCTGTTTCTCAACAAGAGCCTTGAAGTCTAGAAAATTTTAAAACACTTCAGACTTTTGTTTGAGAAAATATATCCAAGTGTACCTAGAGAAATCATCAATGAAAGTGAGGATGTACTATTTCCTTGTGAAAGATGGTTTGGGAAAGGGTCCCGATACATCACTATGGACTAACTCCAAAGGTTGTGAAGCCCTCCAAGCTTTGCCTTTGTCAAATTTTTCTTCAAGATGCTTCCCAAGGGAGAACCCCTCACAAAGTCCTTTTGAGAATTGGACACGAGGCATGCCAAAGCCCATGTCATGTTTGCAAAGTTGCTCAAGGTAGCGGTAGTTAAGGTGGACAAACTGCTCATGCCATAATTTGCTAACTCCACCTGAATGAGTTAGCAATTCTATTGGAGAAGAATCAAGTGCAAAATGTGAGAAGGTGTATAACCTTGCTTGGTGATTTGCCCTACACACTGCCACTGTAATATAACTATGCAACTCCTTGATAGCCACTGAATCTGGTGAAAACTCAACTCTCATGCCCTGACCAATGTGAGTGATTTAGTACATTGATAGGAGATTGGTTGAAAGAGAAGGAACACTTAGAACATTATTGAATGTTCCTCCTTCCATTTCAACTGACCCTCTCCCTACAATAGAAATTGATGTGTCATCACCCAAACTAATTGAAGTCATGCTACAAGGCTCTAAAGATGAAAAATCAACTAGTGAAGAGCCCATGTGGTGAGAAGCACCTGAATCAATGACCCATGATGTTGTAGAAGTTGCAGTTATTATAAGGGCCTTGCCCTTTTCTTTCTCCTTATCCTTGCCTTTTTCCTTAGTAGAATCTTGGGTAGATGAATTCTGCTTGATGGACTCAAGAACACCTATGTTATGCTTCTCTAGAAGATGAGTTAGGTGATCTATTTGTTTCTTCATGCATTGTTTTTCATCATGCCCTATCTTTTTACAATAGGCACACTTAATTTTCTACTTCTTAGGTTTAGCATTAGAGGAGGAAGACTCAGTGTTGTTTTTGGTAGGATTTTTGTTTTCTTTCTTCTTCTCTTGGTCCTTGTTTTTTTTCTTTTTCTCCTTTGTTGAAGTCTTGTCCTTACCATTTATAGCTATCAAAGCTTGGGGTTGAGTAGAGTTCATTTTGCCCATTTGAATTAGCTTATCTTGCTCCCTAGTCAAGTCAATAATGAATGAATCTAAAGAAGGCATTTTCCATGTAGTGCCAAGGGCACTTTTTGTGGAATGGAAAGTGGAGACAAAGACTGAATAGCTTGGACCTAACTTTGTGAGAATAGAAAGGATAATTTGATCATCTTTCTTCTCTATCCAGTATTCTTTCAATTGCAATCTAAGGGTCATAAACTTAGTGAAGAAGTCCTGTAGGGTGTCAAAGTTACTAGGACTTAGACTTATGAGTTCATTTTCAAGCTCATGACCTCTCATCTCATCAAGCTTCCCAAATAAGGTTTCTAGGGTGTCCCATATGTCTTTGGGAGTCTTGGAGGTTTCTAAATGGAAGAGAATTTCTAGAGACATGGACAAGCTCAGTAATCCATAGGCTTCATCACTACGATTGTACCACTTGACCTTTTCAGCATCAGTGTTGGGTTCTACTTCAGTACCCATGGTAATCCTATACAACCCTTTGATTCTAAGAATGATTGAAAATTTAACCTTACATTCATGATAGTTGAAGGGTGTTAGGGGTTTAAGTTGAAAAGAGTCCATTTTAATCTAAATTTATGTGAAGTTGTGTTGATTGCAAGTTGTGAAATTATGCAGAAAAGAGAATGAAAGCAAAGATTGCAAGTGCTGAAAAGCAATCACACCCCCCTGAAATGTTGATCCCCCCTAAAATATGCAAGTGCATGCTCAAAATCCATCAGGCTCAGCCGAGAATGTGTCTTAGAGCAATCAGTGCAAGACTGTAAGCAAATAGGACGTCGGACTCAGCCAAAAATGCGTCTCGGGAGACCCAAATTTTTTTGGCACTTTATAAACTAGTGTATTTTTAATAAATAACAAGCCTACAGTATGGATAATTGAATTACAAACACTTTTTCAAAAAATGGCACCCAAATCTGAGCTACCATTTGCAAGATATTAAAGATTCAATTTCCCGTAAACTAGTGTTTTTGCAAAAAAATAGCACTAAAACATTAAAAATGCCTATTTTGAGAGAGAGAGTGGCCTTCCAACCACTCGTTAGACTCAGCACAGAGTGAGGAATCCAAAGGAGGTCTTTGTGAGGGGGGATGGCCTCCTGCCAACCCAGGCCTCACCCTTCATCTTCGTAGGTCAAAGATACAAGTTTCAAAAACCTTTAAACTACTTTCTTTTGAATGCTGATTTCCAATTTGACTTTAGTTCAAAAAATAAAATGACTGATTTAAGATCAGAATAATTATCAAAAGCAAATTTACCAATTTAACAGTGAGAGAGAGTGGGCCCACCAAATGGGGCATTTGAAATGAGCTTGGCAGCGTCGCTCTCGCCCTCAACATGGATGATGGTGGCCCTGCACTCCTGCTCCACTTTGGCCACAACAAACTTGGAGCGCTTAGCCTCTTGTTGTGCCATCTGCTTCTGCTCCACCACCTTGGAGAACTCCATGCTATAGGAGAGGTGGGTGATGGCCACATCGTCCAACACGATGTTGAAGTCTCTGACCCTACGAACGAGGCTATCCCTGATGAGCACTGAGATGCAAGGGCACTCAGTGAGCAGTTGGTCAGCGTTGAACTATGCCACCACTACCTTGAGCACCTCGTTGCCAATGGAGGGGTTCAACATCTAAGGCACAGAACTTTCAAGTTCTAGATGAACAAAGATCTATCTTTTCCTACAGAATGACAAAAAAAAAGAATTCCACTGCCTTTGCTAAAGGCATAATAGATCTATACAAGATGTCTTAGCAAATTTTAACTCAGATATCTAAAGGGTAGATCTGAACATAAGTATTTTTTTAACAAGTTTCCGTATGGATTTGCATGAGTTTTCAAGAAACTCTACCAAAAATCTCAAATGCAACGGAATTAAACAAAAAAACTACTAAGAAAGCAAATTAAGAATTTCAGAACAAACTAATAGCATAACCAATCACACGATTACTAGGGTGGCTCTGATTCCATATCAGAGTTGTTGCCAGAATCTGGATAATGCAAATGCAATGGAGACGTGATCACACGAGATGAAGCTAGTGCACATCACATAGATGCTAAAGCAATTTGAAATTATACAAGAAGTTAAATTGCACAAGACAAATAAGAGAAAGCCCAATATTTGATTAACATGAGATGGCCAAAGTGAAGAATACATATAGGAGAGCACGTAAGTAACTCCTCCACAAAAGGTGGTCAAGGCACCCCAAGAATAGGCTGTAACTCCTCCATGAAAGGTGGTGACAAGGTGCTAAGAATAGAGAAGTAACTCCCATCAAGGGAGTTACTCATGACATTCTTATGACACTAATGACACACATCTCCACATAAGCTAGCCTATCCCATGAATGTAGGAAAACTCCATGTATGCACAAATATATAATTTCTCTAATTAAATAATAGGGAAAAAATAAAAACCTACACTAATAGAAAGGCCAAGTCAAAAAAAAGGGATGTACAAAGGAATAATTTTAGAATGATCCCCCATGTTCTCACTATTTTGCATCAACATTCTACAAAAGATATCAAAATCTTGTTCATTGGAACTCACAAGACTTCAACCCTTACTATTTGTAAGGATATTCAAAACATACTTGTAGAAATATTTGTAAGTAATTCAAAACTAGACTCGAACCTACAGGGAATAATTTTTTTTCCTAGAATAATACAAAAATGTGTATGTGCACAAAAATATTATGAAAAAATACAACAAAACATATGCACAACTCAAAACTTGCACAAAATATAGAAAATAGTATTTTTGTCTAAGTTTTTTAATTTGGGTTTAATGTGATTGTTATTTCCCAATTTTCCCCATATATTATTATTATTTATTTTATAAGGGTTTTATAGGGACTTGGAACCATGAAAGTGAGATGCAAAAGTTTAAACAGGCCCTTCACAACTGATCAAGCAAAAAAAAGCTAGACTAGAGCAAAATAAAACCAGAAATAGAAAAATAACCAGATTATGTGGAGGAACCCTCTTGGGTGTCTTCAACCAAAAAACTATCCTTTACTAATATGTTGGATTTGTATTTTAAAAGCTTGGCTCTGGTGCAATTCTCAGGGCCTTTAGTAGGTTCCTTGAGAAAAATCATCCTAGGTCGCTTCTTTCCTTTCACCTGTAAGGGGGTTTGCTTTGGTGGGACCCCCTAGGGGAACTCGGGGGGTGGGGGGGATTTTAGTACCTTGGGGGATTTGAAATTAGGGGATTGGGGAGAAGGATAGGTATAATTCACAAAAGACTCAATAGTGGCCTCTGCCACCCGATGAAGCTCATTATAGTCCTGTATTAGCTTTGCCAAGCTAAATCCCACCTGATGAACCTTTGCATTGAAATTTTTGAACATTTATTTATTTTTATCAAACTCCTCAATTACAATGACCTTACCCTTCTAGTTTGTGGAGGTGGGAAACCTAATTTTGATGAGTTTAGGCTTGGGAATGAATAATAGCTTAAGTGGTAGGTTGTCAGGTGGGGATTTGGATAAGCTATTTTAGGGAAAGTGTTCAGAAGGTGGGTGGGATCCCTCAGTAGGATACTTCTCCAGGGAGTCCTCCTTGAAATAAGATCCTCTTGGGGGGACCTTCTGACATAGAATGGTTTGGCTATGTTTTACAAGCAGAAGGATAAGGCCTTGATGGAGAGTATGATTAGTGTCATTAACCTGATGGATTAAGACAGTGATTTCCAAAGACTTGATAGGGAAATAGGAGAGGCTAATTTTAAAACTGATGAAATGATTAAGAAATAGGAAATGGTGTGAGAAATTCATGGTGTACTTAACTTCCAAATTCATGTACTTCATGACCTGAAGGCATATATCAGGTCAATATCATGGTAGGCCTGCACGAGGAAAGCCCTTCTTCCCCATATATTATTATCATTCATCATGTTTATTATTTATATAATGTATCCCCACTATAATGAACCTATTTTTGTAGACCCATGTGGGTCCTTTCAACTTTTATAATGTTTTTTTACTTTAATATGACATATATATCTCGATATGACTTGATGATGAAACTTATAAAGTGTCTTAAGTACATTGAAGGCATATATCAAGCCAATATCATGGTATGTCTACACAAGGAAATCCCTTCTTGTCCATATATTATTATCATTCATCATGTTTATTATTTATATATTGTATCCCCACTATAAGGAACCTATTTTTTTAGACCCATGTGGGTCGTTTCAAATTTTATAATGTTTTTTTACTTTAATATGACCTATATATCTCGATATCACTTGATGATGAAACTTATAAAGTGTCTTAATATGTATTAAATACATATAATAAATCATGTGTGTGCATTTCATTAATTTATTGTGACATTAACATATATTACCTTGTGAATATAAGAATGATAATGTGACATTTATTTGATCTATGCAATTGTGATTATGATAGTGGATGATGGTTTAATTTTTTATTTCCATTTATTATTGAGGTTATTATTACCCTTGTCATGCCATAGAGATGTTGTGATGTATTTTTGATGTATAAATTACATGGATTGTGTCAATGATAAAAATAAAATAAAAATAAAAAAATCTCCAGTAGCAAACATCAACAACTAACAAGGATATTGGGAGCTCAAAAATATTAGAAAACTCATAAGAAATTGTGTCTATATGTCACATTAATCACCATAGACAATAGACAAAATTATTTTTTAAGACATTAACTCAAAATTATAAATAAATAGAAACATGTGAATAGGATAAAGACACATAAAACAAATTTAGAAGCCTTCTGAAAAAAGGAACATATACATTGGAAAATGATGAAGTTATGGTTATGGGTCTTAATTAAGAGATATCATATAACATGCAACCTTTATAATCAAACAAAATAATAATGCAATAAAATTTAAAAAAAAAATTATTTATTATATATAAATGGATATAATTATAGGTTGCAGATACAATGACAACAACATAATGCTATGTAGTCTCAAATGAGATGCATTTATAATCTCAAATACTCATATTTATGTTATGTTATATAATATATCATCAAGTTCACTAACTAGATAGCTCAATCATATGGACATGTTTATATAGGCCCAAGACCCACCTAATAAAAATAATACTCAATAACCCATTATCAACATTAACTATTAACAACATAATGTATTTCATCAGAAATATGTAAATGTTTATTATAAATAAATACATCTTAACACTTCATAGCATCAAACACCATAAAAATTAACATAAAAAAGTGAAATTAAATTAAACCACAACCACCTTTCATGATTCAATGAATTAAATGAGCAATGGTTATAAATTGTAACAAATATTTTCCCATAAAACATCACTATAACATGTGTACCCAGAATAAATTATGCATGATAAAAATCACATGGAAGTCTCAATATTGTAAGGGTATGTCATAAGCAAAGGATCCAAGGAATAATATTTATGCAAAGATCCTCATATTCTCACTATGATGAACCAACATTCTAGATAAGTTATCACAATCTTACTCATTATAAATCATAAGACTTCAACTCTGATTCTCTATGAGGATCTTAAAAACATGTTTGTGCAAAAAATAACAAGCAATTACAAACTGGATATGAACCTATGCACAATTAAAAACTTGCATAGAATAATTTAAAAAACACATTAAAAATGGTGCAAAACAACACAATAAAAACATCTAATATAAGGGATTACGGGGCTTGAAAAAGGTATAAACATTTATAAAGATTTATGAGTCTTTCTTTTTTTATTTTGTTATTTTGATTATAAAATATTATGTTTTATTCATGATTACTCTAAAATAATTCATAATATTAAAAACATCAAATATACATGCATTTTTTATTATCATCAAACCATATAGAACTTTACGATCTTATTTTTTGGTTTCCTAATCATATATCATCATTTTCAAATTCTTATTAGGCAAGAATGTGATTGTACATTAAGATATACAATATTTATACTTTTGGATGTGAGTAAATAAAATTTAAATTTAATAACCACAAAATTATTATTATTATGTGATAATTAATGCAATTTTCCCTTTATTAACATTCTTAAGTACTCTTCATGTTCTATATATATGGACATATTGTATTTTTCCTTCTTTTGGAGCATGTGATATTTCTTCATTGTGACTGTGTGGAGAGATAATGTTTATCCTACCTTCCAAGGAAATTTTTGAATTTTATTGTATAGATATAACACATTTTAAGGAAAACTTATTTATTTGTATTATTTTATGGTACACAATAATTTTTAAGAACTAATAATTTGTATTTATTATTTGTTTAGCAATGTATTTTTTTGATTCATTCTCATTATTTTCTTATGTTAATCTCGAGTAAATATTTTTTTAAAATCATTTTTAAATTTTAAGTTGTATGTTTATTTGATGTGTATTTTGTGTTAGAAAATTATTAACCTCTTTACATAAATATTATAGGTCTTACCCTCTTTCTTACTTTCTTAAAGAATTATTATAGATATTTTATTATGTGTTGATAATTATAAGTTATATTATAATAATGCAATGTAAATTAGTTTACATTAATTATTGAGTTTTTAAATCAATATATAAGGTATCTTCTCACCTATAATAATGGTCAATGAAGGGGTTTGTAGAATTTTTCTTAATTGTCTATTCAAAATTAAAATAAGTAGGGGGTGAATGATAAGGCATAGAAAACATGACAAGTACTCATATATGTTAAAATTTTGGGTTAAAATTCAATTCCAGCCTCATATCTTGAAACTCATAAGGTGAAAAATGTATCTTCATCTTTAAGTTTAAAAACCTTGAACATTGTGCTACTTTTTACAAACATGGTCCTTTCGATGTTAGAAGCTTGTTTCATGTTTTCTCCTCATAGAGTTGAGATGTTTTTATCTCTAAGAAGGCTAAGTTCAAGGTCCCTATCTGGGTTAAGTTTCTTAACATGTGGATTCATATTTGGCCATTATTAGAATAGTTGGTTAAACCTTTAGTTTGTTCATTTTCTTCAAAATTGATAGGTTTTACACTAACATATAACAATGGTGCATCTATGTGGAGATTGTACTCACACAATAAATCATTAATAAATTAGATGAAAATGCTTCACCAAATAAGTGATGTATATTATCCCTTATAAAAATTAATTTTAGTATCTATCATTGGACAAGAAGATTAAGATTTGTCTGATCATGGATATTGAAACTCAACCAGATAAATCCATGGTTATGAAGATTATACCCCAAGTGGGAGATATTGATTGTTGTAAATTTGTGGATTAACATAGTAACCAAAATAACTATAATAATAAGGCCCTATCATTAACCATAACTTAACAATGGTCATAATTATGGCAATCCCACCTCTAATTTTCCAAACCCAAGCTATACATGATCCTTTGTCTCCTTAAGAGAACCCTAAAAAAGTCATGGAAATTAATCTAGAAGCATAGAATATGATTTTACAAACCCATGAGACTTCGGTTCCTAGATTCTTGTTTTTTTGTTTAAAGAATATTCAGCTTATAAAGTCACTATTTGGGATCCAAATCCTAGGGAAACCCCTCTTTATCCTCACTATCAAGTGACATGACACTCAATTAGATATTAACATATTAAATAAAACTATTATCTCTTATAAAGTGAGCATTGGCCTATGTAGCTTGTGGAATTTATAGCTAAAGGTCCACATATGATCCATGAGAATTTGGGTCACTAGATCATTCTGAACATTACCACTATTTCACATCAAGGCTTTCTCTAATGTCAAAACCTTGAGGTATAGGCTCTACACTTATGCATCAATCTATTCAATCTAATTCCACTCATATGTTAGCACATAATTCTTATAGTTTTTATATTGTAGCCATCATCTCATCAACAATGCTAGTTAGTGACATCACCACACTCTTTGGTTATTAAGTAGTTGTTACCAATTGTTGTAACAGTTCAATCGATACTTCATCTCCTTTCATTGTATAATAATGTACACTTACATTCTTGGTAAGTAGAAGAGCCATATAATAATAGAGTTAGGAATTATGTAAACACCAGACATCTATTATCATAAATATTATATAAAATTGAGAATGATACAACTTTTCTATTACAATTATATATTAATTTTCATCTATTTATTGATTTCATTTTTATTTTAATTCTTTTCATTTTCATATTATCTATCATTCAGTAATTATCTTCCATTCATAACCCTTTTAAATTTTTTAAATTAGTTTGTCCATCATGTATCTCTTTTACCCCAAATCAATGGCATTAGAGCATACACACTTCATATCATCTTCAAGTTGTGTCATGGTTTTTATAAAAATTGTCCTTGTTTGTATTCCCACTCATACGAGGTTTGATTACAATAAGATAGGTATTGAGACTTATGACCCTTCATAATACCTTCCTTCACGTCCTCAAATGGGAGATAAATATTCAATGATGCCATCTTCAGAGGTGTTCTAGAAAATAATAGAGGATGCATTGAAAATAAAAAAGGTAAGATTTGGAAGAATGTCATGTACATGAATTAACAAGTATATTTTATCAATTATCTCTACTTTTCAAGCTTTAAACTCATCCCAATAGCTCTCATTATCATTATTTGTTGGAAAAAATACATATAAGGTACAATTCAATCTAGATAAACCTATGTTTGAAGGCACTTGATATCTAGCTTAAACTTATATGTTCATACTACACAATTAATAAATTATACAACTAATAAAATATTACATTTTCTCTTCTAAAAGTTTCTTTATTAGTAAATAAATGGTAGTAAAATTACTACACTTCACATGAGAGTCATGAAGAAATTTAGCACACTTCACATGAGAATCATGAATATGAAGTCAATTTAGACACATGAAATAGGTTCATAGAAGCACTCAAATAAACCTATTATCTTATTGGAAACTATGATGACTAGTTCATCAATGTATCTTAGTTATGCCAATGAAAAGATAAATCTATGTATAAATACACAAATATATTTCATACTTTGGTGTCCAAAATTGGGATCCAGTATTTAGAGCAAAATCTTGTTTTGAAGTATAGGTTAGGGTTGAGAGATCATATTTGCTCAGACATGGATTTAGTACAAATATATTCAATAAGGGAATCTTATAGATTTGATTTCAAGTTTAAAGTAAAGGCCAAGACTAATACTAAGATAGAAGATTATAAGTTTTAGACAAATTAATGATATAAATCTTCTAAATAAAATTTCAAATCAAGAATAATTCCAAGCACTCTCCATAGAAGAAGTAACAATCATCATATGGTCAAACTAAAAAATCTAATACTATAAAGTGGTGTTTAGTACATAACTCCAATAGTCATTCTAATGAATAATGTGGCACTAAGAATACTCTACTTTCACAAATTACATCCATAGGTACAAACACAACATCATTGGACAAAGGTAAGTAGATCATGGATGCTAAGCCTAGTGCTAGGGTGAGCACCTCAAACATCTCTACTACCCTTACAGAAATAAAGGAAGTAAAAATAGTGTTCCATTATTAAATGTGGATAAATTCCCAACCAATAAACACTTCATTATTGACAATGAAAGTTAGAAGAGCCTGAATTCCCTTAAATCAATTCATAGATTAAACTTTCCATTGATGCATCACCCACAACCATACTCTATTGTATGGTTTAGTGCAAGATCCAAGAAACATGTCACTTAGCAAGGTCACTTGGTGTATAAATTCAACCCTTTTCAAGATGAATTACATTTCAACGTTTATTCATTAGAGGTATATAATGTTTTACTTAGTAAACCATATTTTTACCATTGACATGTAGTCTATGAATCAAATCCTATAAAGTTTGTCATAAATTTTTGTGATATGAGATACTACATATTAGAAGTAGTTTCTAAGATATCAATCATTAGCACCATGTAGTATAATAATCTAATCACATATAGTAAAATTTTATTCTTTTGATGGTAAGATATGAATAGAATAAAGTCCATGCAACACTAATTTATATTTTAGTTCATCTAGTAGTCATAATAGGCATCCAAGTTTAATCTTAAGTTGGAATAAATCAAAGATATATTTTAGATACTAAAGGAAGTGCCCATGCAGTATGTGGTAAATTACAATATTAACTTGATCATTGGTCTACCTCATTCTAATACTTATTTATACATATATTCTTTTTGTAGAATGAAGAAATAAAGTGACAAATTCATGAACTTGTGGATAAAGAACATATCATACTTATCTCATCACCTTGTGGCAATCTAATTGTGATTTCATAAAATAAATATGACACATGAAAATTTTACATTATGACTAAGCTCTTAACAAGATCATAGTGAATAATTGTTATCCTCTTCCAAGGATTGAAGATCTATTGGACCCTTTTGATAATGTCAAATAAAATTGATCTTAAGTCTAGGTATCATCATATTTTTGTTGATCCTAAAGGCTTATGAAAGACAAAATTCAAGGCCAAATAAGGTTTGGTTTAATGGTTATTCATGCCCTTTAGTTTTTACATCACACCAACTATATTCATGTAGATGATGAATGACATTATCAGGCCATTCACTACTTCATTTTTTTAGTCTACCTTGAATACATCCTGATCTTTGGCAAAACATGGGATGAACATCTATGATATATAGATAAAATTATTTACACTTTATGAAAACATAAGTTATATGAAAACATGGATAATTTTTCATTTTTTATAAACGAGATAGAATATATAGGTACATAGTAGAGGCACAAAGAGTGCATGTGGACCTAACCAAGATTCAAGTAATCTATGAATGACCACAACCAAAGATTTTCATAGGATTTAACAACTTAATATAATTATAAAATTTATATGGGAGCTTTGTGCTTTATTTTTCTCATTTGACTTTGACCTTTAAACTAGGTTACCAAAGGTGGAACTAAATAACAGTTCATTTGGGATACCATATAATAGAAAGCATTTGAATAATTGAAATGCATACTTTATTACATACTAATACTTGTTTTACAAAACCTTCATCAACCATTTGATCTTGAGATATATGCCTTTCAATTTACACTTGGATCAATCCTCACTTAACATGATCATCCTATTTCTTACCATGATAAAATGTTCACTACACAATTAATAAACTATCCAACTTATGATCATGAGATTTAAGCTATTGTTCATGCATGTAAGCATTATATATTTGTAAATTACTATGATCCACATAGATCACAACTTGATTTAGTTATTATAGACTCATAACAAGTTTCAGTGAGAGTGTCATAAAAAATTCTCTTCTTATCTTCAGTTTGATCTAAACATCATGCATAAAAAGGGAAGTTCCAATCTAGTCACATACTATCTAAGTCATCCATTGGTTCAAACTATCATTTATTTAATTTATGAATTTGGACATGAATTTATCACATGGTTGTAATTATACCCATATAACACAATTTTTTTATATTTCTATCATAATTTTATCTACGATAATTTAGTTCCATATTTTTGCTTGTAGGATGGACTTCTATATCATCTTTAGCAGTTGTGTGTTCTACATGAGGTATAAAGATACAAAATAATGTGGGAATATAATTTTAGGAAGGTTTGAAGATATTTTTGAGTTGAAAATAATCTTGTGGTGTTTCATAAGTACTTTTAGCCACATCTCAGGTCTAATGTATTAAAATATATTAATTCTTATACTACATGTGAAATTTCCAAGCTGGTCAACAAGAAGCAAGGTTATTACACACTTTTATCAATCAAAATGAGACTCTAGGAATACATATCCATGGATTTTATCGTAGTATACCCTACTAGTAATAATGGAAATGATAGTTTTTGTGTATTAGTTGATGAATTCTCAAATATGATAATTCTCATACCATGTAAGAAATCAATATCAACTCTACAAATAACTCAATTGTAATTTCAACATGTTTGGATCCACTTTCGAACCATAGAAACCATTTTATCTAATAGAGATATAATTTTTTTGATCCATTTATGGAATCACTTTGCTCTATGATTAGCATAAACTTGAACAAATCTACCACCTTCAATCCACAAACTAATGGACAAATGGAAGTGGTAAATAGGATGATAGTGCACATTATGAGAGTGTCTAATTATAAGAAAAAATACACTTGGGATGAAATTATTCCTTTAATTCAACAAAACTACAAAATAGATCTACATAATTCTAATACACATAACCATTTTTAAGGTTTGCTTGGGTTTCTATCCTTTTACACCAGTTGATGTAACTTATCTTATTCCACTAGCAATAACTACAAATCATTTAGCTTAAAATGAAGTTTAAATATTTTTTAAATCCATTGATCATATTCAACATACTCATGAACAAGTGCAAACCATTCTAACATAGGTAAATGAGAAATACAAATAGTGTTATGACAAGCACCAAACACCACACATCTTCTAGGTTGGTGATCGATTGTGGCTACATGTATAGAAAGAAAGACTAACATGACCTTATCTAAGATTTATAAACTTTTATATGGGCCCTATACAATCACCAGGTAAGAAGGAGATAACAATTTTTATCTTATTATTCCATCTTAACTTGGGTTACATCTAGTATTCAATGTATAACTCTTACAATATTACTTTCTACCCCTATTGTATATTTTAGATACTATAAAGACTCATCATAAAATAAATATTAATCCATATTTTAGTATTCTAGTATAATGAAATCAATTTATTAATGTTTAGGTTAAATAAACATGTTGACAAAAGAGTCTTCTATTCTATACCATGAAAGTAGGTAGTGCCTTCCCAAGGAAAATGGTTTACCTAAGTGTACGTTACCAATTTGTTTCCACATATTCTTCCGTAACTCAATGTAATAGGGACCATTTATCTTCAAGTAGGGGTGACTAATATATGAGAATTTGGGTCACTATATCATTATGAACATTACCATTTTACACATCAAAACTTTCACTAACATCAACATATTGTGCAATAGGTTCTACACCTATGCATCATTTTTTTCAATCTAATTCCAATATCATGCTATTGTGAAACTCATACATTATTAATAATGTATCCATTAGCTCATCAATAATAATAAATAATGACATCATCACACTCTTTGATTATGAATTAATTATTTCCAACTATTATAACGGTTCAACCAACACTTCATCTGCATTCATTGTATAATAATTTACACTTGTATTATTTTTAGTTTATAAAAATTATATAATAATATAATTATGAAGTACATAGATTATAGACATCTATTCTCATGGGTATTGTAAAGAACTTAACATAATACAACTTTGTTATTATAGATCTATATTGGAAGTCATCTCTTTCTTCCTTTCCTTGTTCTTTAAATGCTTTTCACTTTCATATTCTCTTTCATTCAATAATTTTATTCTATTCATAACCCTCTTAAATATGTTTAAGTAGGTTTTCCACTAGGTTTATTCGAGGCCCTAGATCAAGAAAACTATTTTTGAAAAAATTGCTTTACAGAGCTTGAAGGCCAAGATGGTGAAACTATACACCTTAATAATTTGTAATTAATGCTTATTCATGGAATCTACATAATTTAACTAACCCAAATTACAAGTATATGGTCAAGGTCAATTACTATAAATTTTCATATCTACAAAGAATTTTCTCATAGGATGTGAAAATTATGATTTAGTTTTCTCCACATGGTATATAAAACCATTAGGTGTGAAGATAATTATCACATTTTTGGCCATGACACAAAGAGTAATCACTATGATAATGCAACTTTTTCCTTCATTTATAATGGATTGTGAAGTGGACATGTCTAAAAATGCACTTTGGATTATAAATGATTTTATTAGGTAGTCTCTTGGGTTAGTTAATATATACTTATCCATTTAATTTATGGAATGATCAAATATCTATAAATTTTTAATAGAGAAAATCCTAAATGCTAACTAGATAATCTATTGAGATTTCAACACGATTGACTCTATAGATTAAAAATAAGGGGCTCTGTCTATGAGGTGATGAAATTGTGAATGAGAGGGATAGTTTTTTATGAAAAATAAATTAGTGATTTTATTATCCTAATCATCATCACAAAACCTCTCCCCTCACGCCTTGGTTCACTTGGTCTATCTTTCACCAAGGAAATGATAGATTAATTTTTTAGGAAAATCCAAAGTTAATGCTCACATTTGTGTTAAGTGGTGAGAAATAATATTAAGGGTAGATATTAGATATGTTTGGACTATTTTAAAGTGAGTTGATTATTTAAATAACTTAGATATTTAAGATAGAAAATAGGATGGAGAAATAAATGTTGTAAGAACAATCTTCCTAGATTAGTGTTAGTGGTTTGAGAATTTATTATAGAACTTAGAGTTGAACTCCTATATATTTGTAACTTGTCTTGTTAGTAAATGAATCAATTTGATTGATAAAGATATTTGTGATCTATACATTGGTGAACTTTGTATCTTGATAGATATGGATTTATTTCTATATTTGTTATCAAAGCAGGCACCTTGAGGGACCTCTCTATAATTCAGGTCTTATTCTTCACAAGGATTTTGGAGTGAAGAGGACATCCATTGTCCTTACCATTTGAAAGGCATTATTTATATGTTTTATGTTGTAAATATGATTTTAATTGATGTCAAAAGGGACACTATGGATGTCATTGATGTCAAAAGGGAGGATTGATGGAGAAAAGATCATGTTTCATAGTTTCACTATGAGAAGTTATCATGATTTTATAGAGACTATTTATAGATGTTTAAATTCAAACAGATAGAAGATCCATTATGGGTTTTTCATGTACATTCTATAAATATGGTTTGTAGGTTAAAAGGAGAAGGAATGAGCTCAGAATTGAATTATATTTGCTCTCAAAATAGATAGGGTTTATTATTAAAAACCTAAGGGTTTAGCCATGGCATCAACAAGAAAGGTTATATTTTAATGTCGACTTTCTATAACTGAGAACTGGTAACTTAAGTCACAACTTAAGTGCATATCATCATTAAAAGCCTAGCCCCTTAACCTAGTAATTACTGGCTCTGACCAATAATCAAAGGACTAAATATTTCCAAAGTCTTAGACTTTATATTATGTCCCAAATTGATCAATAGCTCATGATTCATCATACATAGATGATCCAATGAATTGAAGCAAAGTCAAAGTGTCAAAGGTCCCTCTGAGTGAATGTGCTAATGTCAAGTGTCATAAGCACATGAGTCTATCAGATAGAGGACCAATGTGAGTGAGCCTATCAAAGATAAAGTTTGAGATAATTAAAAGATCAATTGTTCACACTTAATTGAATATTGGAGATCCAATGGAGAGCGATGAATTAAAATTTTCAAAAGGAGATCTGAGTAAATTCTCAAGTGACAAATGTCACATTTGTAATTTTTTTTAGATAGAGACCCAATGAATGTAAGTTTGTCAAAGTTAATGATCAAGCTTGTTAGAGTATATGATAGTATGTGGGTGATCATGCAAAGGAGATACAATGGAGAAAATGGACTCAAATGCTATGAAGTGATCAATGTTTATTGACACAATGGTGAGTTAAAGATCGATCAGGTTCGAGAAGATAAATGGAGTGAAAGTGATCCAAAGATATAGGAAGCAGTGAGATGAGGTCAAAGTATCAAAGTTTAATGACCAAGTCAAGATAAATAATGTGTATATTTGGATATCAAGTGACACATGATATCTCAAATTAGGGATATCAATGGACACATTTTAAAGATGACAAAGCTAAAGTTTAGAAGCTTACAAAGATCTAATAGTTAGTGTGAGCTTGTCAAAAGGTGATTAAATAGACACATTTTAAAGTTGATCCAATTCAATAAAGACCATTATATCATGGTGTTAAAGGCAATATTAATGACTGACATTTAAATTCATGTCCAAAAAAATGGTTAGTTACAGTAACATGTAAGAACTTGTGTATAAGCTTTGTATCTCAACACAGACAATGAGATTAATCAATCCAACTGATCAAATACACATTAAAGATCCTGTGCATCAAAAATTGAGTCTAAGAGATGATATATATAGTAAAGAGACTTGTAATTATGGTATGATGCATGGAATCAAGATGCATGAACTAATAGTTTGAGTCAGAATGAACTAGAGTCTAGAATTGGCATGATGTGTTATAGTCCAAGTGTGAACACAGAAGATATAAAACCCTAGATTATTTATTTATGTATATGATATCTAGGATAAAATAAATGTTGTTGAATCCATTTGAATTGTGTCAATCAAAAAATATATAGACACATAACCAGAGGCTAGAAAGAGAGATATGAAGTGTGTCAAATAGATACATATACAAACATAGAGAGAGAGGGGTAGAGAGGAAGAAAGACACACAAAGATAATGTGCAAAAAATGAGTAGTTACAAATTAGACTTGTAATAGAGAGAACAAAGTTGGATTCATTTATGAATCTATTTTGTATACTGGAGTTATAGCTTCATAGATTTGATTAGTTAGTGCCATCAGACAAACTGAGTTGGTGTTCAATTAGGGGATTGGCATCTCCTTAGGGTTGGTGCCCTTAAACATTATAACTAGTGAGGTCAAGTTGAGTTGGTGCTCAGTTAGGGGATTGGAATCTCCTTAGGATTGGTGTCATTAAATTTAACAAGTGAGGGTTGCAGCCAGTGAGGCTTGTAACCAGTGAAGTTTTTCTAGTGAGGCTTTGACTGTGAGGCTAGATTAGAATAATAGATACTAGTAATTATTCTCACCATGTGTTTTTCACATATAAATCTAGTGTCATGTGTATTTGTGTGTGTATGTGATATCTTCATTTATCTTTTAATCTTCATATGCTTTTGAATTTGCTTTAAAAGGATTGGTTTTAGTTGATATATTGATTCACCCCCTTCTTGGTATCTAGTTATGTTCCAACATGTTAGTGGTAATTTAGTGAAAACCACTATAAGTTTGGTTAGTATTCTGAAAGATTTTTGTAAACATATACAAAAAACAATTACAATTTTGTATTAAATAAGGTCATACACTACCATATAGTTTATTAATTGAGGGTTTGGAAGTTTTGTGATTTACATTGATAGTTGCATCCTAAAGATTTGGCACTTTGAGTTCTACAACATCTATACTCATGTTTTACATAGTTCATGGCATCAACAGATCTTTAAAAAAAATTATGGGTAAGCATACTCTTCAACAACTATGTTTGATAATAAGGATTCCTTTATTCATCATGCAAGATCCTCTTAGCACTGTCTGCTCCAGAATCAAACTGAGTGAATTATTTAGCTCAATTCACTACAATTATTGTTTCATTGAGCTTATATCTATTGAATCTTAGATTAATCAATCTAGATCCTCTCAACTCAACTTTATTCATACACTAGCACAAATGAATATGCACCCCCATTGGAATTTGTGAAGACCATTTGATCTTCTAATCTTGTAAATGTTTGATCCTCCATTGAATCCATGAATTTTACCAGATCCATCACCATACACATTGACCTCATTATAGATAGGCATATCAATGTGAATGGATTCTTCCCTCAGAACCATCCATTATTATACTTGATACGGCCCATTTTTTTTAAATTATTTATGTGGTATGTGGCATGGTTTTAGGTTTTGTATTTATTTTTAGTCTTTGTGTTTTATAATAATGTGATTTATTTTGTGTCTAGTGATTTAGATTTTTGTTAACACATATTTTTGTTGAAGGTTTATTTTTTATGTTTTGTTTAGTGGTATTTAGTTTTTAGTATTTTATTTATATTTTTTTGTTTTATAAAATCTAGATACATTTTTATAAATGTTAAGTGGTACATATTTATTTAATTTTATTAGTATTTTGTTATAGGATTTGTTTATATTTTTAGGTATATAATATACTATTTATTTTTTATGTTATTGTTTAATTGTAAATTATTTTTATAAGGTTTTTATAGGCATTTAGATATATTTTTTTGGTATTAGGTGTTTATACATTTATTATGTGTTAGGTTTGAAGTAAGATTTTGTTAATTGTGATTAGTTAAGTGATTGAATTTTTTTGGTTTTAGTAAATCTAATAGTTAATTGGGTTTCATATTTGTGTCTAGTATTGTCCTGTGCCATTATGTAATAAGTATTTAGTCATAATCTACTAAGTTTCAGTTGGTAGCCTTTTATTTGCTGAAAGTCATATGTGTTGTCATTTAGGGAAGTCCAATTTTTATCGTAAATTACAAATAAACCTTGAAAGGAATTTTTCAAATAAAATATGTATGGAAAACTCTCATGTAATATAGAAGATCTATATTGTATAATCTCTTCTTGTCAATGTAAAATTAAATGCATTATTGGGGTATTGACATCTATAAGATAAAATTATGGGGAGGGGGGGATATATAGATGGTTATTACATGTAGTTCCTCTCCCATGTTTGAACCAAGGGTGGAATGTTAGAAAAATCCTAAGTTAGTGCTCACATACATGTGAAATAATGTAAAGTGAGTTGATTATTCATCTCACGTAGACATTTAGGAGAGAAAATAGGATGGAGAGAATAAAGGTTGTTAGAACAACCTACTTAGATTAGTGTTAGTGGTTTACTGAGTTGTTATGAGAGTTAGAGTTATACTTCTATATATTTTTAACTTGTCTTATTAGTAAATGAAATAAGTTGATTGACCAAAATATTTTCATTTTTCACATTTGTGAGCTTCGACTCTCATTAAATATGGAGTTATTTCTAAATGATTAAGATATAGATAAAATTATACTCTCTTAAAAGATATTTTTTATTTTGCCCATTAATTTGATAGGTTGGTGAATATGATTATTTATGTTATTTATTCATACCACCAACCCATAAAATTTTATTATCAAAAGGTTTACTTCCCTGGTCAAAACATTCAACAACTAGTTTTACCATAAAATCTCACATTTGTAGCATGATTGAAATATCACACATATTAGGAGGGTATGGAATTTATTTCCTTTCCCAAATGGTTTTTATTGTTGGATTGACTAGTCGAAAGAGTCCATTTTTTACACCATAACTTTCATTAGAGTTTTTGGTAAGCAACTAGCCATTCTTAGGAAAAGGGGAAAATCTACCGATAGTAGTGAGTTTAATATTCCATTCTTAATGAGACTCTACACCAAAAAACTATTGATCTTATAAAATAAATAAATTTAGCTAAGATTTATCAAGTTTCTAGGATTGAATCCAATAACTAAATATTGGGGATAAAGTTTCTAAGGATTTTATTTATAAGCTAAAATCTTGATAGTCTACTATGAAAATAAAGGCTATCAAGGAAGCTGGTGACCATGAAATATATCCTACAAATATTTGTTCAACATTATAAACAAGATTTTCAAGCTTAAGGACCCTCATAAGATATGAACATTGCTTTAAAAAAATTCTTTGGTGTAGTTCCTTGCAAACATGCTCTAGGCCAAAAAGTGGCACATTATATAAACCTTTATATTAAATAGATCCATAATTTAGTGATTGGTATGGCTTGTGACAAATCCCTGGGCATTGATATATTTGTTTATGAAATTGATACAAACCTTGTGGGATTATGTTGGCCTAGATTTTCAAAATGTTTATATTAAATATATGGCTAATGGTTTTCTTGGAAATCTCATTAATAAGGGAAATATAAAGTTTATACATGAGTTTGATGACCTTGAGATAATCATTAATTAGAGGCCTTAAACTCTATTTAATTTTTACTATAAAACTATTTCCAAGGATTTTTCCCTATGAATTGGGTACATCCTTCCCTTAATGCTTAAGCTAGATCAAAGTGGATTCATTCGAGTTATATATATCCTAGACACGATCATTGAAATTTTGGAAGGGATGAAATCAGCTCACACATCCAATTATAAAGATATGTTTATTAAAATAGACTTTGAAAAGGCCTATGACAAAAATTAATGGCCTTTCATTCTTGCTATGTTATAAGCCCTTGGTTTGGCATTAGTATTTTCCACTTAGTCCAAAATGTAGTTAAATATCCTTTTAATTTTATCACCATTAATGGTCATCGATCATATTATTATTTTCCAATCAATCAAGAAAGGTTTCTGATTAACTCCTTGTCTATATGACTTAGTTATAGAATGGTTTAGATGTTTGTTTGGGGATTAGGATTATATAAGTTTGGTTAAGGAAATTTCTCTCCCCCATTCACATTAAGACCAACTTATTAATGTCCACTTTTCTGATGAATCATTCCTTATTATTCTTGAAGAAGAAAAGGTGGTTCACAATACCATGTAATGCCTTTAGGTTTTTGTGTATATTTTAGATCACTAATTTATTAGGCTAAGACATAGTGCTATAGAAAATACTATCTCCATAAACTCAATTGGGTTGAGTCTAATCAATGAAAATGGATTTATCTTGGAATTTTTTTTAATTTTTAGGTATTCCTTTTGATTTTTAGGATTCCTAGGTTGAGTTATGGAACTATGTTGTCTGAAGAGTGGAGAAATAAATTTCATATTGAATTACTAAACCTGTCTCTCACACAAGAAATCTAAAACTTTATTCCAAAGTTATGGTTTATACACATGTTTATTAATCTTAGTGTTGGAATAATTCTAAACTTTTCTACAAAAATATTTAAATTTTGTCATGAGACTTTATTTGGAACAAACTTGAAGTAAAAAAAATATTTCACAAAATTACTTGGGACATTTTTTGTACGTCTAGGGAGGCTGGTGGGATTTACCTTATTTATAATTCCAAACATGTATTTTTCATTTGTTTTAAATAGATCCATAGGGAAATTTAATGAAAATAAGCTTCAAATGTTCTTCTTAGGTATTGTAACTCATCTATCAGTCCCTATGGATGAGGACTCTGGAAGAACTTAGGGTTCCAAAATTTATTGTTGAAAATGTCCCTATCAAAATTGTAGGTAACTTTGTAACTAAAATCATATGGAATTTATAAGAGACCATTAAACATTGGTTGGTTAGAAGAGATTAAGTCAAGTATTTATATTAATTGACAGTCCTTATGGTAGTCCATAATTATTTAAGTTAATGGAAAACCCTATTATGAATTTAAAAGAATCATAGCTCTTTGATTCTTTTGTAAATACATTTATGTCATTAGGGACATTTTTTATAAATGATCTAGACCCTCATCTAGTTGAAAAAAATTAAATACTAAATTTAAGGTCAACAATTAGTATTTTGAATACATTGTTGATATTTAGATGGCCATGCTAGACTATTCCTTATACAAAATTTATATTATAGAATCTCCAAAATAGTTAAAATTTTAGAACTAGAGTATGTTTGTTCTTTTGCTTTGGTATAAGCCCCAGTTTGGCTATAATTAGATAACTCTTAACACTTTACCCTAGGAAATTCTCAACAAATAATGAAAACTTAGGATCTCTAAATTTATATGGAGAAAAAGATTTCAAATAGTTTTTTATGTGGTTATAGAGCCCAAAAAATTTCTTTTTCACTATATAATCCCTACCAAGGTCTTCTAGTAGGTATATTATTATTTTATATGAGGATCCCATCTCAAAAATACCCTCATTGAGACAAATTAAGTCTCTTAAAAACATATTTTGGTTCTATGTTAGAGTCCAACAAGCCCATAGGTGGATTGTCTCTTTTTTTCATCCCTTTCTAGAAAGACCATTTTCTTGGTACATGGTTCTATAAGTGTATTTTTTAATGCTCCTTGTCATCTTTAATAAAATTTATCTTATTATTATTTTTGATTTTCTCTTTCTTATTTCAAAAATATATATATTTTGATATTTAATAAACAACATCTAGATGTATATATCTCTAATTAAAAAATATTTTTTAGGAACTATCAAATTTTGTGATGTAGATATAAATGCAAGTAGAGAAAGTGGCATTTTAGGTGAAACATATATACACTCTTGTTAGAAAATATGGGAATTTCCATTTTACTATTAATAGGGTGCCTCTAGATTCCACTCACCAAGACCACCTCAAAAGGGATCAAGAGTGAAGGGATAGAGGTTGGGATTAATGTTAGTTACAAAGTAACTATGCATTATATATCTTACCTCCTCACCACTACCAATTCTCACTGTTGATTGTCCATGAAAGGTGTTTCTCACCATAAGTGGGTTATGGGCCTTATGTTTTGGATGGGAAAAGTAAAATATTCAAATTATCTCTTTATATTTATCCCTCTTGTTAGTGTATAATGGAATACATTGAAGAAAATATTGAAAATTTTGGTTGGGGATATATACTTGATGATCCACACCATAATGCAAGCAGTTAGAGAGACAATCCATGTTTTTCACAACCTCTTCCTTTTATTTTTATGTGGCTAATAGATCTAGTGTATCAATATCTTGTACTTTATATTTATGGATTTTTTTGATGTCATTTTTAATGTTATTTTGTATAAATTTTATTGTGGATCTAGGGTCATTGATTTTTTTATTATTGGGGTTATTCTTGGTGTAATTCTTATTGTGTTTTTTTTCCTCTAGGTAGGATTAAATACCTCTCATTTTTTTAATCAAATGTGAAATATTTTTTAAAATATATATAAATATAATGCATGATTTCAATTGTAAAAATAAAATCTATATTCTTAACTCAAGTTGGTTTTATCAATACTTTACCAGTTTCCTAGAACAATTCCTATTTTTTATAATCTAAAAAGTATCTTGTGATTTTATTAGTCTTTTATTTAAATTTTAATTGTATATTACTTTTTAATTGATGTATTATTTTAATATATTCACATTTAACATGTGATTAATATTTTTTGGTATAATGTGATGTATTACCATTACATATATCATGAAGGTGATATTGCCTTTTTTATTTTCCTAGATTCTTCCCATTCATCATGTGTATTATCAAGATTATAGTGCTCCATTATGAACAACTTTTTTTTTGTAGAACATTTAATTATTATGATGTTTTTAAACTTCCATATCCCTCATATATCTTGATATCGATTGATCATAAAACCTATAAAGTGACTTGATATGTAGGACATGTATATAATAAAGAATATGTGCACATTTAGTTGTTTTATGTGATTATGGAGTTATATTACTTTGTGATTATAAGAATGATAATGTGATATTTATTTTATATTTGTATTTATTATTATCAAAGTGGATAATGGTTTAATTCTTATTTATATATATTATTGATATCATAATTACCCTTGTCATACTATAGAGATATTGTGATATATTTAGTTTATGTGCAAATGATAAGAATTGTGATAATGCCAAACTACCATATTACTAAATAGTGAACATTGAAAAAAAACAAGGATCTCACAAGAAAACTTAGAAATAATAGAAACCTCATAAGAATTATGGCATATTTATCATATTAGTTGAATATCAACATAAATTTAATGATGAAGAAAATGGAGTGGTCATGAAAGTCATGCTTTATTTAATAATATGATTAGATCTTAAGTGACAAAGCTGTGATCTTGGAATTTGACTCAAGAGAGGATAGTTATCATGGTGTTAGTTCCAAAATGAAAACAAAATGAAATAAACACACTAATAACATAACATCTCTAGGCCTAGACACTAAGGAGAACTTAGTTAACAAAAGCAAATGACAAGCACAACTAAAAAGCAAGGGATCAAATACAAGAGTTCCTTCACCTTCCTTGGATATTCTAAATACCTTTGTATTAGTAGCTTGCTCGGCTTGTGCTCATGAACTCTTTGGCAATGGAAGCTTGGATACCTCCATCTCTCCTTGGCACCTTTGGCTTGTGTCTTGGCTTAGAATCAATTTGGCATGGTAACACTAGTTGCATGAATCTTTTGGAACCAATCTTGCATTATAACCTTGCATAAATTAAGCTTAGAAATGATGTTGTGAGGCCTCCTATTTATAGGTTTTTGGGTTTGATCAAAATCAATCTCAATCGTTCATCTCAAGATTGAGATGTGTGGTTGAGGATTGATTCATTTTTTTGAATTAAGTTTGTAATTATCCTCATCATGACATTGGAAGAAGGGGAAATTAAGAGGCATGGAGGGCATCATGGAAGGCATTGATGAGGCATGAATCTTGATATTTGTGGCATTTATGGCCTAGGGATGTCTTCCCAAGAAATGAGGTCACCTAATGATATAGATATTCAATATTCATTTCCAAAATTAAGTATTCAACAATTTTCCAAGGAATTATTGATTAGGCCTTAATTTGGGTTAATTAGCTCTTAAGCATGATTAAGCACTTAGTGTACAAATTACTTCGATTGATCAGAATGCCTTGTTATTGGTTCTAAATTTGATTAGATTAGAATTGGAAGTCACTATTAGATGCATTTGATGTGTAATATCATTTAGGATGTTGCTAACAAAAAATAACAAAGGCACAAGTCTTATGCAAAATATTTGATAAGAAAGAGCAATCTAGAGCACATGGGTGCAAAATTGGCATTTTGACTCAAAATGAACTGATCAAATTTAGCTAGACCATAAATTGCATTGCCTCATTTAGGGATACCCTAGCCAAAATCATCACTTGAATATGTTAGTTTCACATCATTTAGCATGTTTTAGTGTTTTTAGGCCAAATTGTGCATTTTGGGTGGAAATTAGCCAAAACCTTGATTGGAGGTTATCGGTAGCCAAATTTAGGTGTCTATAGTTTGCCCTTATTTGGGAAGGTATTGAAAGCTATAAGAATAGTAACATCTTCTCAAAGAATGAAAAGGTCTAGTATGCCTACAACTACAATAATGATAAACTAGTTGTATGATGCCCCCTCGAGGGAATGGTTGGCACAAGTAAGTCAAAAAACAGTCCCTTGAAAAGAAAGAAGCAAAATGAGAGGACCAAAGAAAGGAAATATGATGGGGTGAAAACATAATGATATTGAAAAAGTAGTTAAAATAACTGAGAATGCAAGTGGGATGGTGTATAATGGTTTGCCCAATGGCAGTTATAAGAATAGTACCCTGATAGTGGTAATGTGGTATGATAACATAATGATTTTACCAAAGGTGGTTATAATCATTGAGAAGATGGAGTTGCCCCATTTAGGAAATACAAACAAGATAATAACATGCCCATATATAGGTATAAAAATTAAAGTGGTGATAACATAATGATTTGCCCAAACCCGATTATAATCATTGAGAAATGTAGGTGAGATGATGTGCAATGATTTTCCCATAGATGGTTATAATCATTAGACCCTAATAATGGAAAACATGATAAACTTAGTTGAGGATGATGATAACTTAACATAGAGGGTAATGATGAATTGGAACAACCTACTAATAGGGAGATGCTCATCCAAACTAATAAAGGTTGAAATTCTTTCATGGTCAATTACTCTATTTGGGATATGATTGAGAGTGGAATCAGGATGTTAGTACTGAAGATATGCTACCAGTACTAAATAGATTTCTTGAATCTTAAGTTTTTTTAGCACATGTCGATAGACATCATGATATAACATCATGAGGACTTGGCTGAAATATGCATGAGGACTGACTCCCATAACCCAATAGTCAATATAAAATAATGCACTAATGATAGAAATCATGATGACAATGTAAACATATGAATATGGATGGATTCAAGTGTAAGTGTGAGTAAGGAATCACTTAATCAACACACATAAACTGAATCTAGGAAATAGTGCTAAAAGTAAACAAATAGATAGACAAACAAACAAAATAAGTAGAAACAAGCAAATAAACAATGTAATAAAAACCCTACAAACATTACCCCTAAAAAATAGGTGACAGCTTAACAAATGAACAAAAAGGGTGGAATAGAAGAAAAGGAAGGGGGTAGCTGAGTTGTCTCCATATCCACTAGGCAAATGTATGTTTCCTACATAGTTCCATGGATGTAATATCCAAGAAGAAACTTTAGGCCAAATGTAGTTCTCTCAAGGAATAGGAAGAATATGATAACTGAGGAAAATAAATAGAATGGATGTGATAGAAGAATAGGAATGGTCTTTAAAAATGGTAAATGCATGAGAGAAAAGGCCAAAAATGATGGGGAAACTAAATGACAAGTGATTTACTTGTAACTTAGTAAGGGTTCCTAGAATCCTTAAGGCAAAAAAGTGGTCAATGTTTTTGTTCTTTTCTAATGATTTTTAAAATGTTTTTGGAAGTGTTTTGGAGTGTCACAACTCAATAGAGAATGAAAAGACACTAAATGGTTCAAGGTAGAAAAATTGTGAGAGCATGGCTTAGGTTGCTCACAAAATGGTGAGAGTGTTCAAACTTTGGTTGCTCACAAAATAACAAGAGCATGGCTTAGGTTGATCATAAAATGGTGAGAGTGTGGCTAAAAAGGTGACTGAGCTGACCTCAACAAGTTTTGATCACTACCTACTTAGTCCTAGAGTAGGACCTTGAGTAACTGTAGTTTCACCATTTTAGTAAAGGAATTTGACTAGTGTGGTAGCCAATTCAAACAAAATAGGCACAGTTGGTAAAAAGACATAGTATGGCATAGGAAGTAGCAAGTTGGTACATCAAGGCTTAGTGTTTCCCCTAGTTTTCCCATAGGTAGTTATAACTAGGACACAATGGCATAGATCAATGGCACTAATTTGCCCAAAGGTGGTTATAATTAGTAGCAAGACTGGTGGTAAGAAAGGACTAAAAAATGAAGGATGAAACTATCAAAACTTATATCACACTATCCCAAGATATGCTCCATGTCTGAAATACTTGAACTAACTGATGAACTAATCAGATACCTTGATGTTGAAACTACGTAATGAATGATAAAAACCAAGGTCAAACAGGCTAGGCTTTAAAACATGATGGGTTGATAGGTCAAAAATGGAAAGTAGATATGAGAAAGAGGATGAATAATTGAAGTGTGTGTACAAAGAAGAATAGTGATAAAATGGTATAACCAAAACAATCCTTATAGACAATACACCTTAGTATTCAAGTATTGTATTACTTGAGATGAATAATATTCATTGGCTTTAGAAGTTTGTCACTGTTTGGTGTGGCAAGCCTATATACTCTTGATATATAATCTATAGTGATGATGAAAGACCCTATCTAGTTTAGTTTGAATTTCCCTTTATGTTTCTTCTTAGCCATGGTATTCTTTTGGTTTTCTTTAAGAACAAGATCACCAAGTTTAAATGTTCTATACTTCATGCACTAATTATAGTGGCCTTTGAGTTGATTATGATATGCTTAAAGATTATTGAGCATGGCTATGCATTTTTTATCAAGTAGATCCAACGCTTGTAGGTGAGCTACTCAATAGTCATGATCATTTAGGACATGCTTGAAAGAGATGTGTAGTGAAGGAAAATCAACCTCAATGGGAAGGATGGCTTCAGTACCATAAATAAGTGAGTATGGAGTGGCTCTTGTGGGGGTATGATGATTGGTACAGTATGCCCAAATGGTAGGGAATATCTATAGGTGATAATCATGACTAGCATCATTGATAATATTTTTGAGAATGTTGACAATGGTTTTGTTGGATGCCTCTAACTTGGCCATTACTTTGAGGGTAATATGCTATAGAAAAATGTTGGGTGATGTTGTATTCAGTACATAACTAGTCTAGATCTTTGTTCTTGACTGATCCTCCATTATCAAATATAATGTTAGAGGGAATACTGAAGCATCAGATGAGATGGTTGAAGATGAATTTGGAAATTTGCTTTCCAGTCATGTAAGTGAGGGGTATAGCTTCAAACCACTTAGTGAAATATCCAATGGTAGTAAGGATATGTTTATGGCCATCTGATGAAGTGGAATTAATCTTCCCAATGAGTTGAAGTCCCTATGTAGAAAATGGCCATGGTGTCAACATCAATTTCAAATTTTTTGTTGGGGTATGAATCAAATTAGCATGTTGTTAACATTTGTCATATTTATTTACATATGTAGTGGCATTTACATCCATTATGGGCTAATAATAACTAGTACACAAGAGATTTTTAGATAGGACTACCCCACTAGAATAGGCTCTACATATTCTTTCATTAACTTCTATTAATGTTAGCATAGACTCTACTGAAGTTAAACAATGAAGTAGATTTCCATCAAAACTATGATGGTAAAGAGTGGATCCAAGTAATATATAATGAGTGGAATGATGAATGAAGGATTTGGTTTATTTTTGAGATAGGTTAGGTGGTATAACTTGGTCATGAAGGTAGTTGTAAAGGTCTAAGTACCAAATAGAATTAGGGCTAACAATATCACAAATCATGGCAATGATTAAAGGTTCATGAGTTGGTGTTGATAAATTCTCGATGAGGAACTAATACTCTCTAGCTTTATCTATTTGTCAAATCAAAGATCCAATAGTAGCCATGGCATCTACAGTTATGTTACTAGCCCTTGGTAAATGCTCAAACTGAATGATGATAATTTTCTTTTTAAGAGTGTCAACCATGGCTTTATATGGAACCAGCTTGTCATCTTTGGTCTAAAAATGATATGAGACATGATTTTTGATTAACTAAGAATCACCATAAAATTGAAAATGAGATATATTCGAATGCACTCCTTGTCGAAGTCTTAAAACAAGTGCTTCATACTTAGCCATGTTATTTATACAAGGAAAGGTGATTCTAAATGATTTAGGGATTAGATCCCCCTATGGTGTAATGAACAATAGGACTACCCTCAATCCATTCATAGTGAATGAAACATCAAAATATAGCTTCCAAGGCTACTCCTCAAGGGGTTTCTCCATAATGGTCATGATGTATTCATCAAGAAACTGAAACATGAGTGGCTAGGTGTCTGTGAGAGGTGTTTCAGCAAGTTGATCTACAAGAACTTGTCCTTTGATTGCCTTTTGATTGACACACTCTATGTCAAATTCACTGAGAAGCATGATCCATTTAGCCATTCTACCTTATAAAGATATTTTAGATAGTAGATACTTGAGCATATCTACTTTTGAGATGACCATAGTTTTATTATTCAACATGTAATGATGCAGTTTTTAAGCTATGAAAACTATGGCTAGACAAGCTTTTTAAACAAGTGCATAGTTATGTTCATATGTAACCAAGGTATGAATTAGGTAGTATATAGGATGATCATTTTATTTGTCATCATGTTGAGCCAAGAGTGCCCCTAGAGCATGGTAGATAGCTGATAAGTATAATAAGAATGGCTTTTCTGGCATAATAAGTAATAACATAGGCAGATAGACAAGATAAGCTTTGAGTTGTTTAAAAGCTATTTGGTAGTGATCATCCTAGTGAAATGCAACTCATTTATTTAAAAGGTGTGTAAATGGATGGCACTTATCTACTAACTAAGAGATGAAATGTCAGATTGACTGGTTCTTACCCTACAAATTATGGAGTTGCTTTAAATTGGTTGGTGGTGACATCTCAGTTATAGCATGGACTTTAGCTGGATTAGCTTCAATACCTATATGAGACATGATGAAGCCAAGTAATTTGCTTGAGGTTACACCAAACACATTTATTTGGATTTAGTCTAACTTTTTACTCTTGTAGTCTTTCAAATATCTTGCATAGCACTACTGGATGGTCAGCCTTGGTTTTGAATTTTCCTAATAGTCATTGACATAGTCTTTAATAATATCATGTACCATATCATGGAATATGATAGTCATGGAACTTTGATATTTATCTCCATCATTATTAAGGCCAAATGGCATCACCTAATAATAAAATGTTCCCCATGGAGTGGTGAACACTATTTTATGTTGATCTTCTAGTGTTATTCTAATCTGATTGTATCCTACAAATCCATCCATAAGTGAAAGTGTTTCATAACCTACAATGGAATCAATGATCATGTCAATATTAGGCAAGGGAAAATCATCTTTAGGATAAGCTTTATTGATGTCTCAAAAATCAATAAATTTTTTGATCCCTTTAGGCTTTTTACTAATAGGTACAACATTAAAGATCCATTCAGAGTAGTCAATGGATCAGATACATCCTAATTCTAAGATTTTTCCAACTCTTTCTTTACCAATATAGAAATGCTAGGATGCATCTTACATAGCTTTTATTTTACTAGTTTAGCATCAGTATTAACCACAAGGTGGTATAAAACCAAGGCAGGGTCTAAACCGAGCATGTCATAATAGGCCCATGCAAAAATATACACAAACTCTCTCAACAAAGATGCAAAGATGTCATGTTCCTCCTCAGTGAGAGATGTTCCTAATTTTATCCAATTTAGGTTTGATGGAGTCTCAATATTTACCTCCATTGTATCTTCAACTAGAAGGGTCAAACCATTTTATAGGATAATAGGTAGTGACTTGAAAATTTGGACTATGTCAGGGTCCTCTATTAGGACTTGCTCTTTAACTTCTCCTAGGCATGATGAATCTAAATCCCCTATGTCAAAAATTCTTGAAGTATTTGATCAAATACTTGTTTTTGGTCAAATTTGAACTCTGATCCACATGCAAGTTTGTCATTGGTGGTCTCTTAGTCTAAATTTGAAGAAGAATGAACACCCCTATCTAATAGCACCTAAAATAGGTTTTCACCACTAGACTGGCCTTTATCTTTACTTTTTCCCTAGTCAAAAAGTTCCTCAAAGAGCTTTTCACTTTGGGACCTCAATGTTTTACTTATTTGTTTTTGGCTAAGGGTGTTCACTCACTCTCCAAAATAGGCTATAGGATCTAGTGTGATTGAGAACCCTAATTTGTGATCTCCCAACAGAACATTATCTCTAATGACTAAGAAATCATAGAATGCCTCATTATTTTGGAACTCATCAATCAGTAGAATAGATTCTTGTTGGTCCCAATCTATCAGTTAGGGATAATATAATGGCAATGGGTTGTGAGGAATGGCTAGGGTAAGGGTATAGATGTCATTGTTATCAAATAAGTTATTTTAGCCAGGTTATCAAAGGTAAGGCTATTATCAGACTCTACTTCACTATCAACATCATCATCATCACTAGTCGCTAGTGATGGAGTTTGAATAAGATATGTGGGATCACCCCTAGGTGGTTTAAATCCAGGTCCATAAGGTCTTTCATATTTAGTCATGGAAATTGGCTTGATGGTTCCTTGTTGATTCAATCTGAGGCCTCTTCCTTCATAATTGTGATGCTCCATGATCCTATTGGGAATAGGATACTTTACATTTTTATAACAATTATCTTGGTCATCATTGTATAACCATGATTCATCCCCTTCAAGAGGGTCAGGTCCTAGGCCAGATGTTGGTACAAATGTGACATGTCCCTTATCTTTGTTCTTTCATTGCCAATGCATATGTGGGATGACCTTAGGTCACCTAAAGGTTTTTAGATTTTGAGGAAGATTGGAAATATGAAATGTATCATGGGTCACATATTCTCCTAGTCTATTATCTAAAATGTGAAATGATTAGAAGCTTTAGGAGGTGATATGTGGGAAAGGGAATCTAAGGTATTAGGATCTATGTAATTATTCGATGAAGGATCAATAAGTCTAGTTTTTGCTCTATCCTACTTGAAACTTGGATTCATACCATACTAATAATTATAGCTTTGAAACTCAGCCTCAAGATGCTTGCAGTGCTCATATGGGTGTAAATCTCTTGGAATATTCACTTCCATCCTTGAGTGGGAAAACTTGATACATTGGTGCAGTGTTGATGGGACTACATGAATATCATGTAACCAAGGCCTACCTAGAATCATATTAGATGATAACTCAAGATCCAATACATGGCAAAGTGTATTATGGGTTAAAGGCCTAATGATAATTGGCAAACTAATGGTGCTCTGTGACTCTCTTTCCTGATTATCATAAACTTTAATAGTTATTATTTCTAGATGGAGATCTGTCATTGTGTATCCAAAAAGCATGATGAGATTTAGAGACACTATGTTGAGGCCAGATCCATTATCTATAAGGACACATTTCACTTTATCACATATGATAAAAAACCTCAATGTATAATGGGTTATTATGGAGCAGGCCAAGGGAAGACATCACTTTGGTTGAATGTGACATGTTGGGCTGGAGCTAGGTGTCCAACCAAATCTTGAAATTTATCAAGGGATATGTCACTAGCAATAGTGGATTGGTTCAAAAACTCATTCAAGATGTTTTTGTGGATTATTGACATTCATAGAAAATTCAAGATAGAAATATGTGTTGGTGTCTTCTAAAATTGTTCTATAGTATCAAACTTCTTGCCTTGGTTAATAGTGAATGGTTTATTCCTAGGTTGAATGGTTGGTTGGATGACAAGAAAATTGGTAGATGGTTGTGGGCCTGGGATAGTAATCTTTGACCTCTAAGTTGTGATTACACAATCAAGATTAAATACTAGACCATTATTGCTAACTAATGTTGGGAATGGTGTGGGACTAGATAGGATAAGTCTCAGTTATTGATGCACTTGTATGTGGTCACGTGGTAAGGACAAGTTATTGCTATAAGATCTAAAAGGGGAATTCTTAGTTTATTGGTTTTCCTATATGCACTCCTAGGTTAAAGAAGGATTATCCATATGATTTGGTTGAATATTATTGTTTAACAATGGCCTAGGCTTATTAGTGTTCAGTCTAGGATTAATGGAGATGGTATTAACACTACCCCCTACAATATGACCTAAAACCCTAATGTAGTCATGTACAACTACATGGTAGGTTTGTTGGTTGTCACCATTATGACCTTGGTTTTGTCCATTATTTTATTGTTGTGGGTTTTGCTATTGATTTTATTGGTTCTGTTGGTTCAGCCTTTTATTTTGATACTATTGATTTTACTATTGCACTATCCATTGTTATTATTGCTAATTATTCTATTATTGTTAATTGTTATGTTAGGTAAATGGGTTTTGATAGATTCCAAGAGTTTAATTGGAAGTGCAAGCACCATTATCTAATTTTATCTTCCCATTCTTCAACATATTCTTGATTAAATGATTGATTTGGACACATCTTCATATATTATGCCCATTGACTTGATGATATTCATAGAATTCATTTTCACGGTACCAATCAAGATAAGAAAAACTTATGGATAATGTTTTTGCATGGGCCAAATAATTATAATGGCGGTAGCAAGATTGTGAAATACTGACTCAATAAGTTCTCCTAGGTCACTAAAGACATGATGTACAAAGATAGTTCTTCTAGGAAGAGAGGTTTACAATGGTAAAGGATGTTGTATTTTTTGTGTAGGTCTTGGTTGTTACACTTATGGCATTGGTTGGAGAGGTTACTGGGTAGAAGTAAGCTAAAAATGTGGTGCAGATGATGTCTACATAGTTTGGACATGATGATATTCAATTACTCCATTTCCCAAAACATTCCTATTGAAGTTGAATTGCTTCAGTATTCGGTGGTTATTGGCCTGTGCTAGTTGTGATGCTTGCACTTGGATGGGATGTTGGTCATTTCTATGATTGGTACCTTGATTTTGATTAGTTTAATTAACATTGATGACTCCTTTATTAATGAGCACTCTCTCGATCAACAAACCTTTATCAATGATGTATGTAGTAATGAACAGGGGAAGATCTGGATCATTTGGATGGATGGAGGGTATTTATGAATCCTTAAATATAACAAGGTTATAAAGTTGAAGAGTTATAACAAAGGCTGCTAGAGGTTATGGGTCTTTTGGTTAGACCTCTATAGATTACAAATATTCTATCATCACTTGGTAGTGACAGGGTGAGGTATTGATCAACTCATAAAAACTCATCTTCATTAGTGTTTGGTAAAGCTATTTCAGAACTACTTGTTGGATTGATTCAAATGGATTAGATTGAGAGGGTCCTAAGAAAGACACTTTATGTTTGGTTGAAGGTAAAGGTTCTTGGTGTTGGCTGGGTGATTTGGTGGTGGAAGAGGGATATGTCCATGGAATAGACACTTTTGTCTTTCCCTTATCCTTTGGTTGGGCTTGTGATTGTGTGACCACATGGATGGTATGGATTGGGGGAGGAGTCAAGATAGAGGATTGCTTTGGTTTACCCTCACTCTGAGGTGGGAGTGGGGGAATATGTAGGCATTGGGTTCCTATTTATTTTTCTTGGATTATTTATAGGTTCACAGGAGGTTCATCTAATAATAATTCATCCTCATGGTACAACTGAAGGATCAAGACTTCAAGAGCCTTATAATTCTCTATGTCATGCCTAGGTGTTCTATGATATGAGCACACTACGTGATCATGATAATAGGATGGTTTTAGACTAAGTGGGTCAAATGGTTTGATATATGGTAAGGTTAAACAAAAAGCTTGCAATAACCTTATAAAAATGATTAAATAAGACTCAATCAAAGGTGTCAAAGGTATAGGGGTCTTGGTTTTAGTAGTTGGGTTGGGAAAGTTTTTAGAAGTAGGCTTGGTGGTAGAGGTTTTGGGTAAATGATCATTCTTGGCAGATGTTTTTGGTTTTGGTAGAGAGGTTGATATCTTGAGGTTAGAAGGTTTTTAGGTAGGTGTTTGAGAAGTACGTAGTTTGTTTATAGATGACTGGGAGATAAGAGGTTTGGTTATGGGTGGTTCATTGAAAATAGGCATGGATGAAAGTAAAAGTGATGGTGTAACCAAAATTGGTGGTTGGGTTTTGATTGGGATGGTTGGTTTCCCAATTAAGGTAGAGGGATGAGGTCTCATAATAGAGGTTAAAGTGGAGAGGGGAGGTAGAGTTTTGGTTCTTGGGCTTCTAGATGGTTTTAGCTTCTTTGTTGACTTAGTTTGGGGTTTGTTTGATAGGTTTAATGGGCTTGAATCCAAATTTATTTACTGGTGAGTAATGTTATGATTAGGAAATATGCCAAGGTTCTTGACGAGTTTGGTTAGAATGGTAGAAGGTGATTTGATGACTTTAGGTGAGTTTGGTTCTGATGGTGCTACTATAATTTGGTAGGTATAGGTTTATAATTATTGGGTTGTGATGATAGTGGAAAGGGTAGATTTTTATGATAAAATAAGATCCTACTTGGATATATAAGGGATCCCAAGCTATTACTAAAAGGTGGCCCAATCTAGGTTAGGATTGGATATGATTCTAATTTTTTAGCTAGTCTAGAGAAAGGTTTATAGATGGGTATGAGTCCTTCTATAGTGGATTCAAATGATAGGCCTAGGGGTGAAGAGGGAGGAATGGTTATCTCATCCTTTTCCTATTTACCATGTTCCAACATCTAGGAAGGTAATTCCTTAGTGGGAAGTGTAGGCAAAGTAGTTTCTTCTTTAGGAGTGGTCTCTAAAGGACGAGTGGATTTTTGTATGATTAAGGAAAATGGTAAAGTGGGAATGGTTTCCTCATATGATGTGCATATCAAAATGTTGGTGACTCCATCACCTCAATAAGTGGAGTAGGGGAAGAGGTGATTTTATCGATGGTCTCCTCAGCACTAAGTTCACCAAGAACCATGTTGATAGTATGGGGCTCATGATTTTGAGAGGAGTTTTCTATGTTTTCATTATTGGTGGACGGAGCATGGTTTGGAAATGGTTGTCTAAAGATGTCAAGTGATTGGTTCAAGGGTGCATTGGGGTTATCCAAAACAAGTTCCCCCTTGTCAATGAGAGTTTGGATAAATTTATTGAAGGTATTGCACCTACTAACATTATACCCAATGACATGGTGGAAGGTACACAATTCATTCTCCTTATACCCACCAAGTACAAGATGAGAGGAATTAAATTTTTACATAGGTTTGATCGAATTATGATATTGACTTTTAATAATTTCTCCAAGACCAAAGCATATGACTCTCCAAGCGAAATAAATTGTTTTTTGGTTTTGTGGTTTTGATTCTTGGTGTTTTTATTATAGGAATTAGAAGAGTTGGGATGGTTAACAATGGGTGGAGGATAAGTTTTAAGGACAACTAAATTCACATATAAAATTTTATTAAAACCCACTTCACCTCATTAACATTTAACAAAAAAGTGGGAGATGAGATACATGTGTCATTAATGAGATCTTCACTTTGCAATCAGAACTAATGTATTCAACTATTTTAAAAATAAGATTTTTCCTTAATCAAATCAATTAAAATTTTTAGACTCTATATTATCCATAGTAAGGTATTCACATTTGTGCCTAACCCGATCATGAAGGCTATGTTAATGCAGAATTATTTATGTGAATAAAGGGTCAAGTGGAAGACTATTCTCCAATATTTTGGATTCAATATCTAACCAATGAAAATTATAAGAGGTCAAGGACTCAATAAGGTAATGGATGAAGTAGACCCATAGATCATTTGCCAATAGTATAGAATACAAGATATAACAAATGAAGGTCTATTATCTACTAAAAAATGAGTGCCTAAGTCACCTAAATTACACTCAGAGAAGAGCCTTATACTTGAAAATAAATAATTTCATGATCAAATCATGTGTATTTTATATAAATAATCATAAAGGAATATATCTAATATGTTTAAATAAATAAGTAGCTGAGGTACTCAATGATTTCCGTGGGAAATATTAAACTACTCATGGTTTAAGGAGTACTAAAAAGCATCATATACTTAGGATAGGGTATTATTATCTACATGTTTTTAAATATGCTCATGATCATGTCCAGAAGTATCATACGTGCTAGGCTATCATGAACATAGAATGTACCATTTCCATAGGATTGTAGCTAATTATTAAGGTCCAACCATTTATAAAATGGGGATTATATTTAATTGGAGAGATCAATGCTAATTCTTGCACTAGACATAATTTCATTCTTACAAAAAATGACTATTGTACCCATTAGAACAAAGTTCAAGTATTCAAAGATTACACCACAAATGTGGTAATAAGATTCCTATAAGAGTATATCATCACTAAGTTTGAGATGCCTACCACTTTGTATGTGATAAAAATCACATTTTCTCCTCTCTTCAGTTTATTGAATGGGCCTATGAAAATTAGGTAATCCTCAAGTTCTCTTCCAGATATTACCTGTAAGGTAATGGGGTAGTTGAATCAATAAATAAGAACTTTCTTCATGTAATGAAGAAAATCTTAGAAAAGAACCCTAGGGATTGGCATAATGTTTTGAAAATTTCACTATGCTCTGATAGGACTAGAATTAATTCATCTCTAGGCATGTCACCATACCATCTTGTTTATGGCCAAGACCCAATATTTCTAATTAACTTGAGAATATCCATATTACAATTCATGAAAGACTACATAGAAACTAATGATAAGATATAAGTGCACCTCCTTAACTTGATACAATTAGAATAAAAATGTGATGCATCCTTCTTGTATTTTAACAAAAACTAAGGAGTTATTAGACATTGGTTTGAAAAATGATCCAAAGTGAGAGCCTTTCATATCTATGTTCTATTCCTTATCTGAAACAATGCTCATGAGAAAAAGGGACAACACAATAAGCTGATGCATTGTGGTTAGGTCCCTACCAAATCTTTGAAATCTTGGGTGAGAATGATTTCTTTATAAGGTGTTTAACTTGTGAGGACATCCCATTACTTGTCAATGGGTAGTTCCTCAAACACTAATTCTAGGATTAAATTAGTCAGGAAAATCCTTTAAATACTTAATCATTCCCTTTTCTACTTTGTTTCTTGTTTGATTTCCTGCTTTGTTAGTTTATTTTTCTTTCCCTACTTTTCTTTCTTTTCAATGTCAATCTAAATTTGTTACTAGTATCTTTTTGGTTCAACTAATCTATTTTGACTTGTATATTCCCATGTTAGTCAAAGAATGAAGAACAAAAGTCTTGTAGGTAAATGATGTGAATGGCATTCTAGTGCGTAAGTACTTTGGGTAGTTTGTAGTGTTAGATTTTATTTCTAAATCAATATCAAAAGCTTAACTATCATGAACATTATGAATTTATTTGTGTTGGGTTAATTTTCAATAAAACTACTTGTTCAATGAATAAATTATCTTGAAACCAATCATAAAAATCACATTTTAAAGGTTTTTAGGTTTTTCTAGATGAACTTGCTACGATGAAACTCTAGGGTGAAATATCTATAATTCTACCTTTTACTTGTCAATGTGGTCCCAAAACTAGAATTGAGATGTTAAAAAAAAAATAGAAAATAAAAAATAAAAAAAGAAAGGAAAAATTAATTTTAAGAAAACTCAATTTTCGGTGATCCGGGAAACCTCTACAAGGGCTATGGACACCCAACTGATAGTAGAGAAAGGCCTTAAGTGGGATCAGAGATAACTCTATTGAGGTTATGGATGTTTGACTAGTGGTAGAATAATGTCTAAGAAAGTGTTATCAAAGTAAAATTCACTAGCTTGATGGGTAGAGCTATAGTAGTTAGTCCTTGTAGGTTCTAAGTAGTGGTAATTTAACTCATTTGCTCACATCGAGTCAATGAGAATGCCTGATTTGGTTTTTTAGCCTTTCTCAGATTCTCTTCTCTTGAATATGATCACATTTCATTCATAGTCTTGATCAAATATTATGGGTTCATAGACATGTTTCTATTATACTTTCTAACAACGTCATCATTTGTTTTTTCTTGCTCAACATGCCCTAATTCTTCCTAGAATCAGGGAACCTCTTTTTGATTTTATAAGCATTCCTATTTTTACTCATGACTCATTGATATTATCACTCTAAATTTTCCTTGGTAGTTTGTCTTAGTTTTTATGATGAATTGGTCCCCACAAACATAACCATTGGAAAGACCACATTTGTGCAATAAAACTTTGTGTAATACACTTAACATGAAAGTGGAGTCTTGATATCCCAATTTACATTTGAAACTTGGATTACTTAGCTCTCTTATCATAATTAGAGGTTGTCTTGATTTTTGTGCCCTTTTGGGTCTTGAATCCTATCCCATTGTGACTTCCAAGTCTGAATAGTAAATTTTCATATATAACACTTGGCCATGAAGTGGGGTCTTATTGCACTTACACATGCTTGAAAATCTTGCCTGCTTGTTCTCTCCACTCACTATAATTGTTGTAGTAAGATTCCAATCTCTATATGAATTTAAATAGACTAAATACAAACTCAAAATGCAAACTAACAATAAGAAGGATTTATAAAACAAATCATATTGATATAAAATATTACCAAATCCCTTGTTCTATGTTACCTCCTTCCAGGATTTGCAATGGATGATTAGACTCAGATTGAATCCATGATATCTTGATGTTGGATTGTTGATGGAGGATGATTGATGGTTGCTTATGGATTCATTTTGACATGGTTTTCCTACAAGCTTTCTAGTCAGATTTTGGCATGAAGATGTTATGAGCTTCTTAGTTAATTTGAGGCTGGAGGGAGAGGTTACGTATATATATTTTAGGAGGGAAAATCAAGGGTTATTATTTGAATTTAGGGAGATGAGATCAATGGATCTAGATTATCCAAGGAATATTAAATTCCTTGATAAACCTCTATAATTAGAGGTTTCTAGAGACTTGGAGGGAAGTCTCCAATTCTAGAGACTTCTCCATTATCTTAGAGATAATTGAAGATTAGGTGGGGGTTAGATGAGGGATTAGGTGAGGATTAGAGACATAGGGATGTAATAAAGTCTAGGATGTAGGTTATTAGGTGGGTAGGTGAGGTTATGGAAATTTTAAATTCCTATATAATATATAAATAGGATTAGATTAGGATAATGGGATATTAATAAGAATTAATGAGGGAATGGGTTAAATAAGGTTAGTGATTGTAGGATAATGGAAGAGGGATATTAGATAAATGGTTAAAAATAAGATAAATTAGTAGGGTAAATAATGTTAGATATAATTAGTGTCAACTAATAATAAAATAAGTTGACAGTAATGAAGCAAGCGATTTTAGGTGCATACCTTTTTCCCCTCTTTGAAATGGCATTATGAGTGGAACAAAGTGGAAGGAGTAATGGTATTTCAAAGAATAACCATGTCATGGATGAATTTTAGTAGATGATGATAGGGGATATGATTCCCCCTTGAGGGGACATGTGGGGAAGAATGATCTAGATGGCCACCCAAAATAAGAAATAAAGGGTGGGATGAGATGGATAGATAAGGGGATGGGATGCCAGATGTGGAATAGAAGATGAAGAATATGAAGTTGATGTTGAGAAATGAGCTACAAATTGATAATGATGCCCCTAGTAAGGACATATGCACAGTGAATAAAGATGATATGTGTCATGGTTGTAGACATATCCCAAGGGGGAGTTAACTGCAACAAGATGATGATAAGATTAAAGGGCCATAATATTTAGACTTATCCTAGGCAAAGACACATGTAAGAGAGAGCTATATGCCAAGATAAGATTGATTATTTGATATGATTAATGATGGGTGTAACTCAAAGCTAAATTGATTGATGATGATATAAAATAATCAATATGATTAAGTGATAAAAGGATTGGGGGATGAGGATAGATGATAAAGATAATGGTCAAGCTATCCTTGGACATTGAAACATTGCCAAGTGTTACCTACATAGTCTAAAAAGACCTCAGGCTGATGTAGTTCTGACTGGGAAATGATGATAATGATGATGATTAGTGATTAAAGAGTGATGATAATGAGGATGGTTAGACTTTTTAGTAATTCAAGGATATGATTGATAAGATGAAGATGATAAAGATAAAATATGGGATGTTAGTTGGATGAGTCAAGAGGATTATATTAAGGATGATGAGATGATTAGAGGAATAAGTAGGGTGGGTGTGAACAAGCCATCAAAATGTCATAAAGCTCATCATAGTCTAATGAATCCAATAAAATATAGCATTTGACAAGATGCCCCATGATATAGATATGACCAAGAGGACATAATGCCAAAGTGCATGGGCAAATGATGAACTCTACATCCTCGAGGGCACATTTAGTGTCTTCATATCATCCTCATTCATTTCCTAATAGAAAAAAAGAGACACAACAAACATGAGACAAATAAGATATGTACATGACATGCAAACAAGACAAACAAAACAAAAAAGTAACACACACACACAAGTATCTATATGTAGTGTCATAATGTCTTGTCTAATGATAGGATGGGTGATTGGATGATGGGTTGGATTAGAATAATCATGATGTGATGGGGATAGAGGATAGACTTGGATTTGGATAGGATAATGATGATTATAATGAAGACAAGGTATTTCCCTAGTTTAGGATATAAGGATAGATGACATGATAAGGTATTTGAATACTAACTTGGTCTTAAGATCAAACCAAAAAGTGGTCAAGGAAGGTGATTAGCAAAGTGATGACCAAAGATTACTAATAGATAAGTCCCTATAAGGATTAAATCTAGCAAGGAGACTAGGAAATGATGATGGGATCAAATACCTTTCATGCTAGCAAAAAGTGATTGGATGGTTGCTAGACATGAAGAAGTAATGATAAGGACAATGATGGGATCAAGTACCTTTCATAGTGGTAAAGGGTAGTTGGATGTGTGCCAAATAAGAAAAGGCCTTGATAAGAATTGATGGGTGCCAGGTTAAAGTCATTGACAATGTGATGTATGTTGATTAGACTTGGCCAATAGGATGATGAAATTATGGGTGACCACTTAAATTGGGTTCCAAGACTAAATGTGGTATCCAAATATGGGATGGATAGGAAGATAGGAGATGGGGGATGAGACAAGACACCATGGATTAATTTTTTGGCTTTTTTAAAATTTTATGGTTTTTAGGGTTTTTGACATTTTTCGATTTTTAGGGATTTTTAGATGTATATACACTATACAAATGGGGTTACTATCAAAGGGAATACCAAGCCTAGAAACTAGGAGAAGGATGGAGGGATAATGGATGGGATGACCAAGGATGATGATTATGGGGATCAAGGATGAATGGATTAGGGATAGAAAATGACCACATCATGAAGGAAACAAATGGTAATTTGTCTGAGTGTCCATTGGAGGATATGCCAAGAAGAGTTTGGGATAATTATCAAGAAACCTTTTTTTTCCTTATGAAGGTCAAGATAGGAAGGGAGAAGAGATAGGATGCATGATATGATGGTGGATGATGGGTAGGAATAATGGATCGATGGATAAGATGATGGGTGATATAGACAAGGTGGATAAGGGATGTGACAAGTAGGATGGATGGAGGAAGATTTGAAATGGATAGACTTTGCCCCCAAGTATTGAGGAATAATGTAGACAAATTATTTATTTTTACCATGATGTTGGAAATTGGTTTTCATCATGGTACCTTCCCAAGGCACCAAGAGACTGGTTTTCACCATTTGATGAATGATTTTTTTTTTGAATTTTTTTGAATTTATTGGGCATCTCAATTTATTAGATGATGGGCAAGATGCAAGATGTTGATGCTAGATAGAAACATTATCCAACACCTATTCTAGCTAGGACCATGTGATGGTGACCTTTATTGACTCTTAATTTAACATCCTCTGAATGTTTTAACCATGTATCTTTGTGATCCTCATGAGGGACAATGTTACCCAAGGATTTGAGATATGGTGTGGAGGGTAGGATGTCATGATTTTGATGATGGGATATAGGATGGGAATGAGGAATATTATCGATATGGTTGATATGATGAGATAGGGAATGGAAATGGGGTTCAATAGTTGCATACACCATTGGATATGATGGATGGGATTCTTGAGATTGGTGCCATGAGACTATGGGATCCAAAACCTTATGACTTGTTAATTATTTGATCCAAACATTAAGATGATGGTCAAACATATGATTTTTGACTTTATTTTCTGATTGGATTTGATATTGATTGCTCCCTAGTGCCTAATTTTGGGCTTCACCCTAGGGGATTGGTTTTTGACTTGACATATAATGATTATTTTGACTTTGATATGCCCCTAGTGCATGATATTGAGCTTCACTATGGAAATGTACTTTTTAATTAGGTTGATGATTTGAATTTGCTTAACTTTGTTTGATGGGATCAAAGATCATTTGATTATGATTTATGGATTTTAGAACATGGTCTTGGATTGTTGTATTTATGGCATGTGATATTAAATGCCAAAGGGACTCCAATGATGCATGTTCTTATTTGTCCCCTTCATGGAGTGAGATAGAGGGATTATGGATGAAAGGTGGAGGATTAACATGATGGGAGGGACTAAGGGGATAATAGGAAGCATAGTCCTCATGAAGGTCACTAGGAGCCTTAGCCTCAATGTTGGAGAAATTTTCCTCAAAGATATCAAAAGGATCACTAATACACATATCTAAGGTAGGATTAGATCCACTCTAAAAATATTCAATAGATAAAACATTCAAGAATTTAGTTATGATGTCATCATCCTGATTGGGATCTTAAAAGAGTAGGAATTATCATCATTTGATATAATATTAACTAAGGATGATGTTTTCTATGAGGAATTTGATTCTGATGGTGGTGTAGAAGATGATCCAGATCCAGATAAAACTTGTGTTGAATCCCATGCTGACTTTAATTTACATGACTTTATGCTGCTAGTAGAGGATGGTTTGTCTGTGATTGTTCTATCAATGAGGGATTTTTGGTATGATGGGTGAGAGGAAGATGATGGAAGGATAATGGGTTGAGCAAAGATAGGTTCATGAAATGAATAATGGGATATATAAGGACTATGCTTATGGGGAGTAAACTTATTTTGAATGGATGAGGGGTTGAATATAGGGGGATCATGAAGGAGAGATATGATGTATTGACTTAGGCTTGGAAGGGGAAAGGCTTGATCGTGATCAAGAATGGAATCTTGGCATTCCTCTTCTTATTCACCCAAGGATAGATATTCATCTTATTCATTCTCAATTACCATGTCACCATGATTAATGAGATCTTGCACATATTCTCAAAAAAATTAACATCATTTAAGGGAGTGCCCCCAAGTTTGATGATATAGATAGTATCAGTTACTTTATACCAAGAGGGCTTATGTTTGGTAGGGTCAAGATGTCAGATAGGTGGATACACCATCATGTTGGTGGTGACTAGTTATTGGAAAAGGGCTTCCAGGGATATAGGAAGGGGAGTATAAGGGCCTGCTTCACTTTCTAACTTTGATGTGAAAGCATTGGACTTTAGATCAGATGGTGTTTGATGGGGTTGAGTGGATGGATGGTTGGCAACGATTGGATTCCCTTTGCTAGTAGGGGAAGGGGTAGATGATTGGCTATGATTAGTGGATGGGGAATTGGAAGGAGGCTTACACAAAGGGGTTTGTTTTGGAGGTGCAAATTGTTTAAGGGGTCAACAGCTTTGAGAAGTGGTACACCAATCATAATTAACTGCAAGAGGATCTCATCCTTGTTGGAATCTATGTATTGGTCTATAAGAGAGGTGTCCAATTGTATGGTGGTGGGTGATAAAGGTGATGGATTATGATTAATAAATGGAGAATTGGACTATGGATGGGTATGAATTAGACCCAAGGGGTTTTGAATAAGGATGGTGGATGGTGGAGGTGAATGGGATAAGGGTTGATCTTGGAATTTTTTTTGGAGGTGACTTTAGGCTCATGGGTTCAAAATCATCAAGAAAATGAGCACCCATCTTCCATAGACATAAAAATAATTCATCTTTATTTTCTATGATGTATTGATTGATTAGGGTGAACACATCAAGGAAGGTTGAGATTGATGTTTTGGGGCTATGGGATGGTGATTTGGGGTGAATGGGATCAAGGACTGAAAGTAGGCAAATACCTAACTCTAGTGTTCAAAAAAGGACTTCATCCTTATTCGATAAGATGTATTGGTCTAAAATAATTAGGTCCAAATCCATTAGGAAAGATGGATGATGATGTGAAGGTAGACTAAAGATTGTTTGAACAAAGTAAAGCCAAAGGATCTAGCTAGTATGATAGGTGATGATGATGTGAAGGTAGACTAAAGATTGTTTGAATAAAGTAAGGCAAAAGGATCAAGATAGTATGATAGGTGATGATGACTATAAGGTAGGCTAAATGTGGTTAGGATAATATAAGACTAGTGGTCAGATTTTAGACTGATAGTTCAATAGGTGCTAACAACCTATCAACGATGCCTAGTTGTCAAGCTAGCAAAAAGGATTAAGGGTTAGGATGGGTGCATAAATTTAAAACTAGTAAAAGGATGATATCATCAGTGTTATTAATAAATAAAGCAAGATGATTTGGACTAGAGATGATAGATAGTTGACAGATTTTACTAGATTGAGATTGTTGAATATGAAGTCTATTTCAACCCTAAGGTAAAAATAAAGTTACCAGGACAATTTTAACATGAAATATTTACCTTTTATAATGGTGGGACTAATTTTAACTGCTTCACTTATTTTTGGCATATTTTTGAGAAGTGGGTATGATTTAAAGGTGTTGAGAGAATTGAGGGATTATGTGGTTGAAACATCCCTTATTGTTTGCCTTATTTTGTGGGGATATGGTTATCTATATGGTTATGGCACATTTTTCAAGGAATTTTGAAAATTATAAATAATGGTGAGGGGTAACACATTATTCATTGCATTTTTCATCTCATTTTGAGCTCTGCAATTCTCTCTTCGGTTGATGTGATCAGGTTTGAGGTGTAGATCAACATCTCAAGAATTATGGTGTGAATTTAGGTTAGAGAAAGTTATCTCTATAAGAGGTTATTGTTGAGAGTTTTTTTTTACTCATTTTTATAATATTATTGAGAGATTCTTGGTGGATTCAACCCACATTGGGTGAACCACATTATATCGGTGTTATGTGTGTAATTGCGTAGATCTAAATTTTCTTTCATATGTCTCTTCTACTTTGATTCTGAGGAATGAATTATGTGTTATATATTTTATTTCATTATTAATCACTTATTCCTAAAAACTAGTATTAGAGCTGGCTTTAGTGGTTTTGTTAAAGTGGTGAATCGTAGGGAAAGATATTAGCTTGAGTGGGAGCTATGGAAGATAATGGTAGATCTAGAGTTGAAAATTTTGATGGGTAGAATTTTGGATTATGGAAGATGTATATGGAGGATTGCATGTTTTATAAGGATATTCATCTCCCTTTGATGGGGAAAACAAGCCAACCTTTAGGTAATAATCAAGTAGATTGGAATTTGCTTGATAGAAAAGCACTAGGAGCCATACAATTATGCCTTGAATCTTTGGTTGCCTTCAATATTTCAGAGGAGATTACCACATTTGGACTAATGAAGAAATTAGGGGAGTTATATGAAAAACCTTCTACCTATAATAAAATATTTTTGATGCAAAGGTTATTTAATATGAAAATGTCTAAAAATGGTTCTGTAGCTGATCATTTAAATGATTTTAATATGATTATGAGTATGCTAAATTCTGTTGGTATTAAATTTGAAGATGAAGTTAAGGCTTTATTGATTTTATGCTCCTTACTAGATAGTTGGGATATCCTAGTTATGGTTTTGAGTAATGTCATCCCTACTAAGGGAAGTTTAAAGTTTGAGGATGTTATAGGTGTGATTTTTAGTGAGAAAATGTGAAGGAAGAGCACCAAGGAATCATCTTTAGGGAATGATTTGATGGTGGAGACTAGAGGGAGACAAAAATATAGAAGCAAAGGAAATCATGGAAATCCAAAGGGTTGGGGAAGATATAAATCTATAGCTAAGATGGTGAGATGGCACTATGGGAAATGTGAGCACACAAATAAGGAATGTTGAGAACTTTGGGACAAGAAGACCAAACATGAGGAGACCAAGGAGGTAAATATGAAAACAAATACTGTTAGTGAAGATATTTTAATTCTTTCCTTGGATAATATTTTTGAGTCTTGGGTATTAGATTCAGGGGATTCTTTTCATGCCACCCCACATAGGCATCATTTTATTGATTATGTTCAAGGAGATTTTAGACATGTTTATCTTGGTGATGATGAACCATGAAGTATAGTAGGGAAAGGTTGTGTTTAGGTTAATATGTAGAATGGGAACACATGGCTACTAAAGTATGTCAGACATGTTACATAGTTAAGGTAGAATTTAATATCAATGGGGTAGTTGGATAGTGAGGGTTATTCAGTGTTGTTTATAGTAGACTCTTATAAATTTACTAAGGGTTCTCTTGTGGTTGTAAAAGGTAGGAAATTTGGAACTTTGTATTTGAGTATTAGTGTTGATCACTATAATTTAGTTGCTATAGATGGAGATGAAAATTTGTTGTACTATAGGCTCGGTCATATGAGTCAAAAGGGCATGGAGATCTTGAAAGACAAGTTGCCCAAGTTGAAATAGGTTGATTTGAGTTTCTATGATGATTGTCTATATGGGAAGTAGAAGTGAGTTAAGTTCTTGACGGTTAGACCTAAAAATAAGGAAAATAAGATGGAATTTGTTCACTTAGATGTATGGGGGCCAGCTCAAGTATCTTATATTGGTGGTTCAAATTATTATGTTACATTTATTAATGATGCAACTAGGAAAGTTTGGGTTTATTGCATTAAGAAGAAATATGATGTATTTGAAACATTCAAAATATGGAAAGATTTAGTTGAGAATGAAATAGGTCTCAAGTTGAAATGTCTTAGATCAGACAATGGAGGTGAGTATTGTAGCAAATCATTTGATGATTATTGTTTACAGAATGGAATTCATAGGCAAAGGATGGTTCCAAGGACACCATAGGAGAATGGAGTGTCAAAGAGGATGAACAAGACAATCATGGAGTGTGTTATGAGTATGATGTTGCATGTAGGGCTACCCCTAATGTTATGGGTATAATAAGTAAGCACAATGGTATATTTGATTAACAAAGGACCTTCAGTGCCTTTAGATGGAGGCACACCTAAGGAAGCTTGGTCTAGTAAGAAAGCTAATTATTCTTTTCTTAGGGTCTTTGGATGTGAGGCATTAGTTCATATTACTAAGAAAGATATGACCAAGTTAAAGGTTAATTTTGAGAGATGCACCTTTATTGGTTATGGTGAGGATGACTTTATTTTTTGGGTTTGGAGTCTTAGAGACAAGAAAATATTCTAGTCTAGGGATATTATCTTTAAAGAAAAAGTCATATATAAGGATCAATTATAGGAATAAGAATAAAAAGAGCACACAGTGTCGGATGATATTATGATGGTAAGGTGTTCAAGGAGATAGTTTAGGAACCTCTTACATAGGAACACAAAAATCCTATAGTAAGAAGGTATTCTAGGGTAAGAACAACTTCTAAACATTTCCCCCCATCTTTGAGGTATTTGTTACTAGCTGATAGTGGAGAACCAAAATGTTTTGAGGAAGCAATGCAGGTGAAGGCTAGGGAGAAGTGGGAGTGAGCCATGGAAAAGGAACATAGTTCTCTCATGGAGAACCAAATGTGGGATTTGGTGAAGCTACCCAATTGCAAGAGAGCATTGTAGAATAAGTGGGTATACAAAATCAAAAAGAGGATGGAGGAAGGAAAAGGTACAAGGCTTAGTTGGTGGTCAAGGGGTTTTCACAAAAGAAAGGTATTGATTTTGATAAGATTTTTTCTCCTATTGTTAACATGACTTCTATTAGAACTATTCTTGGTATAGTTGTAGTAGAGTATTTGCACTTAGAAAAATTAGTTGTGAAGACCACATTCCTTCATGGTGATTTGGAGGGGGAATTATATATGGAGTAGCCACAGGGTTATGAGGTCGAAGGAAAGGATAAATTGGTGTGCAGACTAAAGAAGAGCTTGTATGGCCTGAAACAAGCTCCACGACAATGGTATAAGAAGTTTGACAATTTTATGTTGGAATAGGGTTACTCCACGTGTCATTCTAACCATTGCATGTATGTAGAGATATCTAAGGATGGAAATTACATTGTCTTATGCTTGTATGTAGATGACATGTTGGCTGCAGGAAAGAACATGTAATAGATTCAAGTACTCAAGAAGAAGCTTGGTGATTCCTTTTCTATGAAGGATTTGGGTGCAGTGAAGCAAATCCTTGGTATAAGGATAAATTAGGATAAGAAAGAGAGGAATCTAATCTTATCCTAGGAAGATTACATGAATAAAGTTTTGGAGAGGTTTAATATGCAGGATGCTAAGATGGTTGGGACTCCTTTGGTAGGGCATTTCAGATTATCAAAAGAGCTATGTCCTAAGATAGAAGAAGAAAAGCTAAAGATGTCCAAGGTACCTTACTCATCAGTGGTTGGTAGCTTAATGTATGTTATATTTTTTTATATACCAAATATTGCCCATGTAGTGGGAATAGTAAGTGGGTACATTAGTAATCTAGGTTATGAGCATTGGTAATCAATGAAGTGGATTCTTTGATATTTGAGAGGAACCATGGGTATAACATTGTGCTTTGGTGGATCAAAAATCACTTTGTGTGGTTATGTTGACTCAGATATGGCTGGAGATGTTGATAGTAGGAGGAGTATGATAGGTTATGTATTTACTATCAGGGATATAATGGTTAGTTGGATTTCTTGGATATAGAAGGTTATGGCTTTATGAACCATAGAGGTTGAGTATGTTGTTGCTACAAAGGCTAGCAAAGAGATGATTTGGTTACAATAGTTACTTAATGGGTTGGGGTATAATTAGGAATTTGGGGGATTACATAGTGATAGTCAAAGTGATATACATTTATCTAAAAACTTTGCTTTCCACTCAAGGATGAAGCACATACAATTACAGTATCATTTCATCAGAACAACTTTGGAAGAAAACATGGTGAAGTTAGAGAAGATATATATGAGTTATAATCATATAGATATGATGACCAATGTAGTGACATTGGATAGTTTGAACTTATGTTTAGTTTTGGTTGGTTTTCATGAAGATCATGGAGGAGTGTTAAATTGTTTTCAAGGGGAAATAAACTCCAAGTGGGAGATTGTTGAATATGGAGTCCATTTCAACCCTAAGGTAAAAATAAAGTTACTAGGACATTTTTGACATGGAATATTTACCTTTTACAATGGTGGGATGAATTTTAATCACTTCCCCTATTTTTGGCACATTTTTGGGAAGTGGGTATGATTTAAAGGTGTTGAGAGAATTAGGGGATTATGTGGTTGAAACCTCCCTTATTTTTTGTCTTATTTTATGGGGATATGGTTATCTCTATGGTTATGGTGTATTTTTCAAGGTATTTTTAAAATTATAAATAGGAGTGAGGGGTAACACATTATTCATTGCATTTTTTATCTCATTTTGAGCTCTATAATTCTCTCTTTGATCGGTGTGATTGGGTTTGAGGTGTAGATCAGCATCTCAAGAATTTTGGTATTAATTTAAGTTGGAGAAAGTTATCTCTGTAAGAGGTTCTTGTTGAGAGTTGTCTTGTACTCTTGTTTATAATATCATTGAGAGATTCTTGGTAGATGTATCCCACATTGGGTGAACCACATTATATCATTGTTATGTGTGTATTTACTTAGATCTAAATTTTCTTTCATCTGTCTCTGTTGCTATGATTCTATTGAATGAATTACGTGTTATGTATTTTATTTCATCATTAATCACTTATTCCTAATAGAGATAGACAAGGTGATAAAATGCCAACAAGATATTGAATAGGTATGAATACCTGACCAAAGGATAAATTATGGTGGAGTAGGATGATAGGATGATAAGATTAGCTCAAAACCTTAGACCAATTTTGCTCAAGATAGGATGGGATATGATAAGGTGATGAACATGATTAGGACAATGGAATAAGGATATGTTTGATGATGAAATGATAAAGGGGTAATGAAAGGTCTATGGTTTAGACCTATGTGACCTAGAAGCCAACTAGGATAAGATGAGGTGATGACTAGATGGGTGATGAAGGCAAGTTCAAGATAAGTGATCGAGTATGGATTCAAGGTAAGATGTGGATGATGAGGTATGATTAGGATGTGATTAGGATATGAATAATGATGTATGGTTTTAGTGGTAAGATGTGATAAAAAGGATGTACAAGAGATCACATTATATACAAGAAGCTAAAATAAGGATATACAAGGTGATGGGATAGTGAGACAAGATGGTATGGGGATGATTAGGACTATGAATGAGGTGGAATTAGGATAGAATTTAGATGGTGAGACAAGATGGGATTAGGATATGTGATGGGTTATGATCAAATATGTAAGGGGGTAATGTCAATAAAATGATATGGGAATTATTAATACTATGATGTGAATGATGGATAAGGCAAGGTCAAAGTGAGGTGTGATTGATTATGGATGAGGTGGTCTTATGACAAGGCATGACTAATCTCAGATAGGAGATGGGATAATGAAAAGGATATAAAAGGAAAGGGTGACAAAATATATATAAGATGATGATTAGACAAGGATTTACAAGACAATAATAAGATAAAGATGTACAAGATATTGGTGATAGGGGTATAGGTGAATATGTTTAAGAAAAAATGGTAGACGGGGTAAACTATAAATGGATGATATGTGTAAGGTGATAGTGAGATAAGGATGGACAAGATGATGATTGAGATGGGTGATTGGTGGGTAGAAACTTAAAAACGATAGGTGAGATTAGGAAGGGATATGACTAGTATGATATACAAGAGAATGGATTATGTATAAAGGGGATGAGACTAGGATTTATAATATGATGATTGATGAAAGGATGACTATTTATGAGTGGGTCTATGTACAAGATAACAATGATATTTACAAGGTGAAGATAGGTAGTTAATGATGTGAACCTACGTAAGGATGTAAGATGGATTAAGGTATATAGGTGATGAGGGTATGACTAAAAATGGGATGAAGATAAGGTGATAATGGAGGATATGATAAGATAATAAAATGATGCACAATGGTATGATATCAAAGATGCAATAGATGATAGGTAAAAAGGATGATTAGATGAGGATGTATAAGATAAGATATAGGTGATGACAAGGGGTGTGACTAATGATGAATGGCTTAGGTAAGAATGTACAAGAGAATAAATTATGTACAAGAGGATGAGGCTAGGATACACAAGATGTGACTAGGATTGGGTGGATATGACTAGAAATGAAATAAATATGGTGATGATGATAGGATGGGGGATGATAGGGGGTTTGATAAATGATAAGTGTATATGGTTAGGCAAGATGGGATATGGAATAGGACCAAGACAAGGATAGAAAAAGATAATATATATGATGGGTTAATGACTTAGGATGTTGATTAAGATATATACAAAGGATGATGGGATAACGATGTTGTGTATATATACAAGATTATATGTATACAAGACCTAGATAGTTTTACGACTGACTTGGCTCACAAACGGTATGGGTCTAGCACAATACACACCCAATCAAGCAAGCCATAACCTATACTTAGTAAACTCAAGGGTGTGTAAACCAATGTGTGTACCACACAATGGCTATACAGGTGAGGCTGTAGGATGGTGAACCATTACGGTATCAATTGAACCATATTGATCATGTTTTCTCCTGGTGGCTACTTTGGCATTGATACTGATGCCTATAGTGACACACCTATTACAGTCAAAGTCCTCTACTCTAAGGTGTACAAAAAGATCTAGGGGAGTACCCAATATACATGATGGGATGTTGGGGTCCAAGTCCGTATAGGGTGTTATCTAATACCTAGTTTAGAGAGTTAACTCTTCCCTTTCTTGGATGACCTGTATGGAGTCAATCACTTAGCCTAACAATAGTTGTCATTGATTGTTATACTCCACCAGAAAATAGAGTTTGGTTAGTGTATAATGATGAAATCCATAACACAAAACCCTATAGACTAAGCCTGTGTGTAGGTTTCAATTCCACATCATGTGCTATCCTAGAGGGGGGGCTTGACAAATAGGTAAACACATGATATGATTAATTGACCATTCTAATTACCTATGTGTGATTTGGCATGATACGATAATTATTTACACGTTAACACAAACAAGTATACAAGGAGAAATTCAACAAAGATATATACACATAATGATATATACAAGACAAAAATGATTCGAAAATGAGTCAAAAATGATTCCAAAAGTGTCAAATGGATCTTTGACTAGTGATCTGCAAGTATACAGGTTAGTAGTTTTGGTGGCACTCAAAAAGAGTTAACCTGTGAGACAAAAATGTTAGTAGTTTTGATAAGTATGTCTTTGATGCACATATTACCTATAGATTAGGAACAAAATTTACCTCTACCTATTAATGTACAAATTATTATTGCACATTATAGTTACTTTTATTAAAATGATAAAACTTACAAAACAACTAAACTTATAAAACTATTATTAATTATATATACACAAAACACTTTCATTAATTATTAATAATAATAATTTATTATTATATTTATTTATTTATTATTTTATTTATTATTTTTTATTATTTTACTTTTATTTATTTTAGGATAATCTAACAACTAATCATTTAAAGCTTTATCTTTATCCAAAGAAGCTTATGTCATGCATGATTATGAAAATAAATAGTTAATAATTAATGATTAAAACATTTATTTTAAAAATACTAATAAAACTAATATGATTATATTGTAAAAATCAATAAAAACAATACGTAATGCATAAATTAGTGAGATCAAAAGAAAACATAGCTAAGTGATTTTTACGTGGACTTGGATCTCTTTTTGGTGGTTTCAGTGTAATGTGTTAAATAGAATGATTAAAATATTGAAAGTTCAAAGCATGTTTCCCCCTTAACTAATTTTCCAATAGGTTCAAAGTTTGAGACCCCACTACATTCTAAGACACTGAAAGTTTCTATGCCATTATATATACTCTCTACACCTTCTAGCTTATTCTAATCACTTTAAGAGGGGAGGATTGACGTTTAACAGCATTTGACCGAATGGAAAAATGTGCTTTGGAATATCAGACCATTTTAATGGCACAAAAATGAACTCAAAAAAAAAATATGTTGGAGCTTTAAAATAGGGTAGGGTCAGAGCGTAATAACATCAGATTCAGTTAGATGCCCTGTTAAATAGATATGCCAAGCATGAAAGACATAAGGCCTACAAATAATTTTTTATTTTTTTTAAAACAAAGATCAAAAACCATTTATTCCTTTAAAAATAAAATAAAACAGAAATATTCAAATGGCATATTTGAAATCATAAAATGATCTAAAAAGCTAGGAGTGAGATGCTCAAAACACAAAAAAATTTAATGACATTCTCTATGAAAAAAGAGTAGTTTATAAAACACTAGATCACATTTTTACCAAAATAACACAATTTTTTAAAAATTAGGAGCCACCAATTTGTCTTCAGTTTGACCTGCAAGCTGCCAACAATAATTCTTGGATACAAAATGATTAGATTGGGAGGGATGTCCCACTATGGTCACCAAAACGTAGTAATATTTTGAGTTCTATATGAATTTAAACAGAGTAAATCCATACTCAAAATGTAAACTACTAATAGGAAGGATTTATAAAACAAATTAGATTGATATAAACGCTTACCAAATCCCTTGTTCTATTTTACTTCCTTCTAGGATTTGTAATGGATGATTTGACTCAGTTTGACTCATAATAGCTTTCCCTACAAGCTTTCTAGTTGGATTTTGGCATGAAGATGTTATGAGCTTCTTAGTTGGTTTGAGGGTGGTGGGAGAGGTTGCTTATATAGATTTTAGGAGGGAAAATCAAGGGTTAGTATTTGAATTTAGAAAGATGAAATCAATGGCTCTAGATTATCAGAGGAATATTATGTTAAGCACGGAATATACTGAGAGGGGGGGGGGTGTGAATCAGAATATTATATATCTTATAAATCTTTCCTTTAACCAAATTCCACTTAATCAAACATTCAAGATATGCAATAAAACTCAAACAATAAACATCACACAAGACAGAGAGAGACACCAAATATAACGTGGAAACCCAATGTGGGAAAAACCACGAAGAATCAATCTCAAATATATTCGTGAGAACAACCCCACAGGAACACCATACCCCTTTGCCAAGTACAAACCTCAGCTACAATTTGTGAGCACCAACCCACAGGAGCTTCAAACCCCTTTGCCGAGCACCAACCCAGCACCTATTCGTGAGCACCAACCCACAGGAGCACCAACCCCTTTGTGTATACCACACACCTATCTTTCAATGTTGTTATCTCAACAAATGATAGATCAATACAACATCTCCTACCTCTCTCTCACCTTTGCTCTTCTAAGCTAGATATAACAAATACAATTCATATTCATCTCTCACAATTGCTCTTCTAAGCTAGATATTACAATATCAAATCAACCTCTCACACTCATGTTACAAAATGGCACCGATCTTGGATGACCCTTCATATCCAAGCATTTGAAAAGTCATGTGGTGACCCTTCATGACCAAAAACGTCTTTTCCACTTTTGTCCTTATCTTTGGTGACTTTTTGTATTCCTTAAAGTGTCCCTTCATGAGAAATTCGCCCTTTACTCTTTTGTCTTCACTTGGTGACTCTTGGTATTCCCCAAGATGACTCTTCATGGGAAAATGCTTCCCATCCTTCTTTTGTCTTTATCCCATGGCTCTTCGACTTCTCCATGGGCCCTTATTTTGTCTCATATGCAACCAAAAATATATTCATTAATATTAAATAAATATTAACTCATATTAGCCAAGATAAACAACATTAAATGCAATGGGGCCTTTATCATCAATAATACTAAACCTTTGACATCAATGACAATATTTTTAATAATCTCCCCCTTTGTCATTGATGGCAACCTCAATCCTAAAACTGCCACATCCTGTCACCTGCACATACCATCATTTGAAAACATATAGTAACTCCCCCTTACTGTAGCAACCTGTACCTATACCTAATATTCTCCCCCTTTGACATCAATGGCAAAGGGCCTACTTGGAGCTAACACTTAGCTCCCCCTCACTTGATGCTGAACATCAATGATAGGAAGTAATAGAAATTACTCCCAACTCCTCTTGCCAATCTTTGAATGTATCCTTTGATCATGCCTTTGAGAAGATATCTGACAAAACATATACATTGTTCCCTATCCTTTGAGCATCTGCAATCAACTCATTTGAATCTTTTCGTCTAATCTCACAACCTTCAGCATGAAACCTTAATGTGTATCCTTGATCACAAATTTGAATAACACTCAATAGATTATGCTTAAGGCCTTTTACATACAAAACATTCTTAGTCTTAGTTCTACCATAATCCAAACTCAAAGTACATTTTCTGGCTATCTTGGCAGTGGTTTTGTCTCTAAATCTCACTGTACCACCATTTATCTTCTTTAGAGAAATGAACTTACTTTTATCACCTGTCATATGCCTTGAACATCCACTATCAATTAACCATGGCTGATCTTTACCTCTCACATGCAGAGCTGTCTGCACCATCATAAAATCTTCAGGTTGTTTCTTCTGCCATGAACATGTCTGAACCTTCTCCCTGATAAATGGAGCTTTGAAACTCTAATCCTTCTTGACTGACTCGAACATGCTTCTGTAATACCGAGCTATGTGTCTGAAGTTGTTGCACTTGTAGCATACTATGGTCTCTTCATGAAAGCTTGATAGAGGAGCAAAAGAGTTGTGGCTTCTGCTTGACTCTACTTGACTTTCCTTCTCCTTATTTCTAAAATTGTTAGCTCTTTTTCTACATTCTACTTTCTTGTGACCATATCCATTACAATAAAAACAATAGCCATAAAAATAAGACCTGTCTGTATATCTCTAACCTGATTGCCTTTTGTAGCTTTGTTCCTTCCAGCCTTCTCTGTTTGGAATGTCCTCTGTATTCTTCACTTCTCCCCTTTCTATTTCCTCTTGTGTCAGAGCTTCAGCATAGCTCTTTTTCTTTTCAAAACTGGTCCCTGTCTTATCTAAATATGTTTTTTGACTTTCCAATATCTTATTCAGCATGTTAGTGCTATCTTCAAATTTTGAATCACTGATTACTTTATCACTGACTGCTTTCTTAATATCTTCTTTTAAAGAGGCAATTTCAATAACATACCTTTCACAATCTTTTCTTGCTATTTCCAACTGTGCTTTGAGATCTTCTTCATTCTTCTTGGCTTCTTCAAAGTGTGCTTGGAGATCTTCAATCATTTCCTTTGACTCTTGTTCATTCTTTTCGATCTGGCGCTTTAACCTTCGATTCTTCTTCTGAATAGCTTCTAACTCTTCTAGGGCACAATTGAGTTCTCCTTCCATATCTACTTTAACATCCTCCTCTTCTTCTTCTTGGTCATCATCGTGTATGGCCATGAATAGAATCTCTTCTTTTGAATCACTGACTCCACTATCTTCGCTTGAGCTAGGATCTTCTTGTATGTAGGCTTTTCTTCTTCATCATCTTTAACTTTATCTGGGCATCTAGCTGAAAAATGTCCAATATTTCCACAATTAAAACATTTAAAAGGTAATTTTATTTTATATTTATATGTTCCTTTTTTTGGCCTGTGAATGAAAAGTGCTTCGTTGTCATCTTCATCATCACTGAAACTATCACTTGATTCTTGAATCTTAGCTTTCTCATTCTTTGATGTCTTGAAAGCAGCTTCTCTCTTTGAGGGTTTATCTTGTTCTGTCCACATCTCATATGCCGTGAGAATACCATGAAGCTCTTCCATCTTTAGCTTGGCTAAATTCTTCATCTCCTCGATTGTTGAAACCTTTGCATCATATCTCATTGGTAGAGATCTCAAAACCTTTTGCACCACTGTTGACTCTTCCAATGTTTCTCCAAGACCTTGAATCTGATTTACTATCTAATTAACTCGTAAGAGATAACTTGCTATATCTTCTTCTTCTTCCATCTTCAAAATTTCAAACTACCTTCTAAAAGTCTGCAACTTAGCTTGCTGAACCTTTCCATCACCTTTGTAAATATTCTCAAGTTTTACCCAAGTTTCATGAGCAGATTTAAATTGCATAACTTTAACAAATTTAGATTCACATAAACCACATAAATAACATTTAAAGCTTTAGCATTACATTCACTTGCCTTCTTTTCTGCTGGAGTAATTGTAGATGTCTGTGGCTCCTCATATTCCTCCACCACTAATTTCCATATGTCGAATCTAAGGGCCATCAAATAAACCTTCATTCTCATGCTCCAAAAAGCATAATTCGTCCCATCAAACAAAGGTGCCTTATTTGTAGAAAATCTTTCCTGTGACCCAGCCATCGTGCTTTCCCGATCTACCTTCAAGCTGTAAAACTTTTCAAAAAGGAACCTGCTCTGATACCAATTTTTAAGCACAAAATATACTGAGAGGGGGGTGAATCAGTATATTATATATCTTATAAATATTTTCTTTAACCAAATTCCACTTAATCAAACATTCAAGATATGCAATAAAAATCAAACAATAAACATCACACAAGATAGAGAGAGACACCAGATATAACATGGAAACCCAATGTGAAAAAAACCACAGAGAATCAATCTCAAATATATTCATGAGAACAACCCCACAAGAGCGCCATACCCCTTTGACAAGTACAAACCTCAGCTACAATTCATGAGCACCAACCCACAGGAGCTTCAAACCCCTTTGCTGAGCACCAACCCAGCATCTATTCATGAGCACCAACCCACAAGAGCACCAACCCCTTTGCCAAGCACCAACCCAACAACAATTCGTGAGCACCAACCCACAGGAGCACCAACCCCTTTTCTAAGCACCAACTCAGTAACAATTCGTGAGCATCAACCCACAGGAGCACCAACCCCTTTGTGTATACCACACACCTATCTCTCAATGTTGCTATCTCAACAAATGATAGATCAATACAACATCTCCTTCCTCTCTCTCACCTTTGCTCTTCTAAGCTAGATATAACAAATACAATTCATATTCATCTCTCACAATTGTTCTTCTAAGCTAGATATTACAATATCAAATCAACCTCTCACACTCATGTTACAAATGGCTTCTCAAGCCTTTATTTATAGCTTTCCAAATGACCTTTGGCCTTCCCCCTTTGTGACCTTTCAATCCTCATGGAAAATGGCACCAATCTTGGATGACCCTTCATATCCAAGCATTTGAAAAGTCATATGGTGACCCTTCATGACCAAAAACATCTTTCCCACTTTTGTCCTTATCTTTGGTGACTTTTCGTATTCCTTAAAGTGTCCCTTCATGAGAAATTTGCCCTTTACTCTTTTGTCTTCACTTGGTGACTCTTGGTATTCCCCAAGATGACTCTTCATGGGAAAATACGTCCCATCCTTCTTTTGTCTTTATCCCGTGGCTCTTCAACTTCTCCATGGGCCCTTATTTTGTCTCATATGCAACCAAAAATATTTTCATTAATATTAAATAAATATTAACTCATATTAGCTAAGATAAACAACATTAAATGCAATGGGGTCTTTATCACCAATAATACTAAACCTTTGACGTCAATGACAATATTTCCAACATATTAAATTCATTGGCAAACCTATATAATTAGAGGTTTCTAGAGACTTGGAGGGAAGTCTCCAATTCTAGAGACTTCTCCATTATATTAGAGATAATGGAGAATTAGGTGGGGGTTACATGAGGGAGTAGGTGAGGATTAGAGATATAGGGATGTAGGAAAGGCTAGGGTGTAGGTTAGTAGGTGGGGTTATGGAAATTTTAAATTCCCATATAATATATAAATATAATTATATTAGGATAATGGGATATTAAGAAGAATTGCTGAGCGAATGGGGTAAATAAGGTTAGTGAGTGTAGGATAATTGAAGAGGGATATTAGATAAATGGTTAAAAATAGGATAAACTAGTGGGGTAAATAATGTTAAGTAGAATTAGTATCAACTAATAGAAATATTAGTTGATAGTAATGAAGCGAGAGATTTTAGGTGCATAGAGTTATTTTAATAGGTTACTTTCATTTTTGTGCCTTTTCAATCTTTAAGGCCCATTCCATTGAGACAACCAAACTCATGTGAGTCATTTTCATTTTTTTCACTTGGTCATTTGATGAGTTCTTGACTAAATTTTACCTCATTGAAAATACAGTTGAAAAGTTGTCATGTTTCCTAATTAGGTCTGCCTATAGGTTATTTTGAAAATCCTAATGTTCCAAGCAACACTTTGGGTGACCACTTGGGTGGCAGAAATAATCCAGGCAACCATTTAGGTGACCATTCGGGTGACAATTAATTCCTCAAATCTTGTATTGTTTTCATTCTTGGAAGTCACATTGTCGGTGACAGTTATTTCCTTGAGCCATTATGTCCTCGAGCGCTGTACTATTTTAATTCTATTATTTCTCTTGAGCCACTCATTCTTAAAAGGTCACCATTAATTCCTTGAGCCACTCAATCTCTTGATGTTTTAAAAAATATGTATAAATGCATTGTAACCCAAAAAGGGAAGGCAGACATCTCTTCTCAGAGATAAGCGTATGTTTTGTATCTGCAACATCTCTTCTCAGAGATAAGTGTATGTTTTGTATTGTGATCGTTAAGTAATATGTCTCTTCTCAAAAAATCCATTGTTATTATGTTATTTCTATGCTATTGAAATATTCATCAACCAAAACTTCTAAGTTTTGGATTAGTGGTATCAGAGCGATTTGTCTTGAGAGTGTATGTACCTGAGGACGAGGTTAGGATATAGGAAACTTGGGTGGAAAGTGACAGAACTTCCAAACACTCCACCTGTGCACCCCAAATGACCTCAAATGGCAGATGACACTAAGACATCTGATCCTTTCAAGGAAATGGTGAATGAAGCCCTCCAGCAGCAACAAGCGCAGATGCTCCAACAATTTGCTCAAATTCTTCAAACACTTCTAATGGGAAATTTGGGCTCCATGGCTACACATCCAAGCTCCTCATCGAGGGAGCTTCCTTTCAGTGCCCCAACACCCTTCAAGGTTTAGGTAAATTTTGATATTCCCACATTTGAAGGCAAAATCAATGCTGATGTAGTGGAAAATTGGTTAGATCAACTATCATCCTACTTCTCTATAAATAAGTTCACCGATGGAGAAAAGATCACTTTTGCTCTTTTGAAATCATCATTGCCTATGAAAAATTGGTGGAAAGTGTACAAAAAGAGGTTAAATATGGCTATCATTGGCCTTGGGGTGTAACCCACCTAGGATGATTTTATGAAAGTAGTAAAAGAAGAATACTATCCCATTAGTGCGTATGATGATCTGTACATACAGTGGCAACAACTTCACCAAGGCAAGGGCCAATCTATGCAAGATTACATAGAAACTTTTCATTATTTGTCTGCAAGACTGGGCATTCAAGAAAGTGAGAAACATAAAACTCTCAAATATCGTGGTGGACTTCAATGGTACATCTGGGGGGAAATGGAACAATTTAATTTGGAAACCATCAGTGAGGCATACAAGTTTGGAGTAAAGATTGAGCAGAAGCATGGAAGAATGGATATAAAGAATTAGTCTTCAAAATGGAAAAGTGATAAAGAAGGTCAAACACGAGGCCAAAATTAGAAGCAAAAGGAAGGAAAGACTGGGAAGTGGTGTGGTTATCACAAATCTAGAACTCACTCCAAAGAAGAATGTCACGCTCTCAAATCACTGCTTTTTGAGTCACCATCCTTAACATCTACTACTCTACCTCATACAAACCCTGTAGTCGAAGAGGTTGAAGAAGAAATTATAGATGCTAATCTAGAATCCATTGTAGCTTCATCACAGACACATGATGAGATGATAGATGACAAAGAAAGGTTGTTTCACTCTAAGTTATGGGTGAAAGGTAAGCCTCTGCATTTTATCCTTGATAGGAGAAGTCAAAAGAATTTAATCTCTACTAATGTTGTGAAAATCCTAAATCTGTCCATGAAGCCTCACCCAAAACCATACAGTATTGGATGGTTGAGCCCAGGGAGAGACCTCCATGTCACCCACCAATGTCTTCTCTCATATGCAATACAACCTTTCCAAGATGAGGTCTTATGTGATGTGGTCAATCTAGATGTTTGTGATGTACTCTTTGGTCAGCCATTCATTTATGATCGACATGGAATATATGAATCAAGAACTAGATGGATCACTCTCACTCTTGGAACACGATGCTACAGGGTACTAGAAGTACCACCTTCCACATCTGTCTCTCTACTTAGCACTGAGAAATTTGTTTTCATGGTGGTCAAGCCACAGGAATCCAAAAGGGCTGATGTTATAGCCCTGACAACACAACAACAGAAGCAAATAGATATCGCACTGAAGAAGTTCACAGCCTTCCATCCATAGACTGATGGTCAGATAGAAATGGTGAACAATCAGGCCCTACATAGTTCCATAAACCACTGTCCCTTCCAAGTGTGCATCGAGAATCAAATCAAGACACAACTACCACACCTAATGGAGAACAGTGATGCAATGGGGACCATTACTTTTCAAGGAGGGAGGAATGATCCAGGCAACACTTTGGGTGACCACTCGGGTGGCAAAAATGATCCAAGCAACCATTTGGGTGACCATTCAGGTGACAGTTAATTCCTTGAATGTTGTATTGTTTTCATTCTTGGAAGCCACATTGTCAGTGACAGTTATTTCCTCAAGCCATTATGTCCTCGAGCACTGTACTATTTTAATTCTATTATTTCTCTCGAGCCACTCATTCTTAAAAGGTCACCGTTAATTCCTCAAGCCACTAAATCTCTCGATGTTTTCAAAAATATGTATAAATACATTGTAACCCAAAAAGGGAAGGTAGACATCTCTTCTCAGAGATAAGCGTATGTTTTATATCTACAACATCTCTTCTCAGAGATAAGCATATGTTTTGTATTATAGTTGTTAAGTAATACGACATCTCTTCTCAGAGAATCCATTGTTATTGTGTTATTTCTGTGCTATTGAAATATTCGTCAACCAGAAATTCTGAGTTTTAGATCACCTAAGCTCGTAGAGCTAATCAGGCTTCCAAAACCTAATTAGGTCTATCGAGTCCAAATTTACGAAATCTAGTTATAATTTTAATTTTTTATCCAAAAGGTCTACATTCAAAATTTATAAGCACCCTAGACCTAATCAAGATTCAAAACCAGACTAGGTCTAGGGGTATTTGTTAGCATTGGTAATTTTAATTGAGTACTATTTTGATATTAGGTCTTAGGGAAAGTAAGGGTGGTCCTTAGTGTTACGTAGGCTTTAGTTACTACTTAGGTTGAGTCAAGGAACTTAGTTATAGATAGGGTTTAGAAGCCTGACTAGGTCTTGGCTAGGTCTATAAGATGTCTAGTGTTAGTCAATCTTTGAAGCCCAACTAGGTCTTAGGTGGGGGGTCGAGGTGAGTTTAATGTTAGTTGATTTTTTTTATCTAAATAGGTCACTAGGGAATAAGGGGAATATTTTAGTTGTAACTAGGGATTTAAAACCCAATTAAGTCAGGGACCATCCCCAAATGAGCACACAATTCTATCCAAGCCTCAAATCCCAATTAACATGGGGATGCCTGTTAATCATTAAATCAATGATATATAGGGTTTTTGAACTAAAAAACACTAAAAATACTCCAAGGAGTTCCCCACAATTTTAACCAAAACTTGAATCCTTGATTAGGTCTACGAACTTATCAAGAAGCCTTGCAATTCTATCTGAGGGTCCAAACCCTGATTAGGTCTAGGACCCCACACCAATAAAAAATGTGGAAACATAGTCCTAATCATGGAATAGAGGCTTGAATAGGTTTAGAATACATACCAAATTTCATGCTACTTTGATCTAAGGGTTGAAAGCTTGATTATAACTACATGTTCTAATTTCAAAAAAGTGATTTTTTAAAACTAACTAGATGCTTATAAAAGATGGATTAGGTTTATTGGGAAAGTTTTTGAGCCATGTTCATTTTTTCATGATAACTTTGACCTTGCATGTCAGTTTTTCAAACTGTTAAATGTTACAAAAAGATGACTCCATCCCAAACATAACTTTACCTTCATTTTTTCTTGATTATGCCTAGTGGAAAACTTATTCATGTTTTTGTGTTATGTTTTACTATTCATTGTTTTTAATTGTAACTTTTGACTTATTTTTGGTCTATTTTAGGAAGTGAATAGTGAAAGTGGCAAGTTTGGAGGGATAATGAAGGAAAGTGATCTAGAGATAATCTACAAGGGTTAAAAATTAATGGTCTCAATTCGTATTTTAACTACCACAATATGGAAAAGGTCTCTGAGAGCTTTCTAGTGTATTTTATGACAAAAAATAGACTCCGTATGTGAAAGATATGGATGATCAAAGTTATCATCAAATTTAGTCAAAATAGTCAAAGTGTCATGGACCAATAAAGGATGACACATGGAATGGATGTGGTAGAAGAAGATAAATCAAAATTTGAAAAGTGCGCTAATTAGGGCTTGACACATGGCATCCTCTAAATACTTCCATATGGAGCACACATCAACTTAGTACCAAAATACTCATGATCTTATTTGACCAAATAATAATAAAATAAAATAACCATGATATAGTATGTTAAAGGAATTTAAGCCTTATGAAAAGGCTATACCTACCATGAGGTGGAGAGCCACGTGGGGTATACTTGGTCCCCCACTCCCACACCATTTTACTTGGATTTATGCCAAAAATAAAAGGGATAAACATAAAGATTACAAACCTTTGGGAGATAATTCAAAATCCCATGAAAATTCATAATACAAGGGATAAATCAAAACCCCATATTATGGTGAGGGGATAATATTAAATCCCATAAATATTTCAAAAGATAATGATTAAGCCCACTATTTGTGCACCACAACAAGTATATAAAGGGGTGAAGGGTTATTTGGAAATCATTAGAATTAGAATTAGAATTCAGAAGCCAAGAGAAGTATAAGCATAAAAGGCAAAGCGTAAGCAAGTTTTTGAAGCTATAGGCAACTTTTAAAAAGCATTTAATAGAGAGTTTTACTGTTGATTCTGATCAAGTTTTCAAGTAGGATATTTGACTCTATATTATTCTTGTTAGAGTATGTATTTCTCATGATTGCTAGATTCTATCTAGGTTATTAATTTTTTCTTATTTTTATCTTGTGTGAGGATTTATCCCTCATTGGTTAGTTAGGAGATGGTTTCTAATTTTACCTTGCCTACTTATACAAGGGTTTTGTATTTTATTATCATGCTTTTTCTTAATATCATTTGATTTGCCTTGTCTTTTTATTTCATTTGTTTGCAAGCTTATTGTGATGTTCTTGTTGTCAATACTTCAGACTCCTGGCTTGAAATAATATTTTTCTCATTATTTTCATGATATCAAAGATTCTAAGGGTTTCAAACATATGTTGGTAAGTTTTTATCCATAATAATGTACATGGTAATTTCTAAGAAATCCATTTTTGGGCAAAATTGCATTTTTTACCAGAATGTGATAGTTTTGATCAATTGCTCTTTACTCATGGAATTTCATGAAAATATTTTTGGGTTATTAGCTCCTCTCCCATAGATTTCCATAATATATTATAGTTTTAAATTACAATGAGAATTAATAATTTTATGGTCATTTTAATCTATTATTTTGGGCATTTTTTTCCTTAAAAGCATAGGTTTTTTTTGTCTTCGTCGACTGCATTCTAATGTATGGTGTGGAAGGCATTGGAAGCTGATCTGAGTGGATCCTTGGAATAATGCATATAAGGAATAAGACTACATTTTAGTGGTTTGGAACACCATACTTCTCCAAAGACTGTGCTTTGGTAGATATGTGCTGAAGGTTTTTTCCTTCACAAGACTCTGTGAGATCAACGTAGAAGTCCTTTCACAGTCTGCATAACAACGTTGATATTTTTTCTTTGCCTTATTGGTTTGGAATCATCTATATTTCATATACATATCTATAAATGTTTTTTTGGACATTATCCCTTATTTATGGCTACCTCTACATTTTTGGCTATATCTATAGTCATGTAAATCTTGCCACATGTATAACAGTCTATTCAAGAGAAATGACCATTGATCCACAAGTGTAGTTATTTATACCATCAAACATTGGTATTTGTATACAAAAATTATCAAAATTTATATTAGATCAAGTTGCTCATCATGGAGGAGCTGCATGAAGGGTGGTTTATGTTTGCATAGGAGAAGACTACATTTTGGCAAGGGGCATTTGAAGGGTCTGCACAAGTAGATCTTTGATTGTAGCATTAAAAAGAAAATATAGACCCATATTGTATTATTTATTTTAGATATGCGCATTGGTGTAGTAGTTATAAAGACTTTTATTTGACTACATTGTTATTTTTATTGATCTAAAATCTTTCTATGGAGACCTACATTCCTTTCTTTCACTTCTTGAGGCTTGTGCATTACATTGGATTTTTGTGGTGGTATTTTACTTGGGCATTGGAATTCATATTTATAGAGATACATTGGAAGAGGAAGGATCTAGAGAGAGATCCTTAGGAAGTGGAATTTTTTGTAAGGACTTGCCCACTCAAGAAGAAAATTTGCTGCTATCAAGACTCTGCCAGGGATTGGAAGTTGTGAAGAACTAAGGCATTGATTTTTTCCAAGCCAGCTATGGAGTGTGGAAAGTTGTGTAGATTCTTTTTTTTAGGTTTGGAAGAAGTCAACCACGGTTATTGACTTCCTTTCTTAGATTTTAATTCCATTTATTTTAAAAAATCAATTGTTTTATTCCTTATTTGTGTTAAACAAGCTATATTTTTTACCTTAAGAGGAAGCATAGTTTATTTGCATAAGCATAGGGGTCACCCAACTGATCATTTTTCACTTTAGTGGGATTAAAGACATTTGATATGAAATTATAGCTCTAATGAGTGGTTTTAAGGCTATGTTCTTTTCCGTTTTGGTCACAAAAATTAGTTTTTAGTATAATTTTTAATGTTTTTGACCTATTTTAAAGGAATTTGTAAAGCCTATGTCTTTTGAACCATAACTCAGATTTGAGTTATATTTTTTTCAAAAGTGTATGGTATTCAATTACCTATCCATTGGTGTCATAAATTTTTAAAAATAGACTATTTTATAAAGTGCCAATTTTTGGGGGTCCTAAACACATTTTTGGGTTTTTTTAATTTATTATCATTATTTGAATTGGGAGTTGTTCTTTTGGTGAATCATTATTTATTCTTATCAACTTATTATTTGTATTTAGACAATGTATTTCCTTAACACCTCAAATTACACCATTTGGAAAATAAAAATGAAGACACACCTTTAGTTGAAAGGCTTATGGAGAATGGTACTTGGTGATCTTCCTAACTTCACCGATGAGAAAGATATTGCCTGGATTGCATCTATGCAATATGAGGATATTCACTTGATTTACCTCAATGTTTTAGATAGCTTTCACATTCATATTATGTATTCCACATCACCAAAGGGAGCTTGGAATGTTATTTCATCCTTTTTTGAGGAGGATATTGAGACTTTTGGCTTTTATAAACCCTCCCTTATTTCACCTCCTATTCCACTTCTTTCTCCTCCTATTAGTGAGGTTTTCTATTCTAATGATGTACTCTCTCCTCCTACTATATATTCTTGTGATGAGACATGTCTGATGGATATTTCTCTTATTTTTATCAATCCACCTTTATGGGATGAGTTTTTGCTAGATTTGGGATGTCTATTTGCATAACCTCCCTTTATTGCTATGCAGGATGTTAAACCACCATAGATTATCACTTTAGAGGAATCTACTAGTTCTAATGAGAGTACACTTATTGTCATTACAATCCACTTCCCATGGACATTATTTCAAAGAATGTTCCATGTATTTATGCTGATCGATTCATTTTTGTGGCATTACATTTAGTTCATGTGCATGATATTTCCATACCTATGCCACACTTCAGATTTGGATGTGATTCTGAGATATTTGTACTAATTCCTTCTTCATATTCCATTATGGAATGGATGAAATTCTAGTACCCCATTCATGTTCTTGTTTTGGTAAAAGGAAGAAACATTGTTGGATGTGGATGGAGCTTTTACAATCTTCTAGATGAGGATCTCGAAATTGACACTAGTCATCTTGCGATCTCGACTTAAAATATCAATAACTTAAGTATTGATGATAGTTACCCTTAGGGGGATTCTATATGAAGTACTTTCTTCTTTATTTTACATCATTTTAGGGGGGAGTTTCATTTCTTATGGGTTTGATATCTTTCTCCACTTCATGGATATATATTGTACATGAGTACCTTATAGGCCTTGTTATCGAAACTCATACTTTGGATATATCACTTTATTTTTTGGCTATTTTTATCTCCTATCTTCACTTGAAGGGGGGTTCTTAGAGTATGTATTTCTCATGATTACTAGGTTCTAGTTAGTTAGTTTGTCTTTTCCTAGTTTTATCATATGTGAGGATTTATCCCACATTGGTTAGTTAGGCTAGTTTATGATTTTGCCTTGCTTACATATGCAAGGGATTCCTATTGTATTAACATATTTTTTATGAATATAATTTGATTTGCCTTATTTTTGTATTTCATTTGTTTGCAAGCTTATCATGATGTTCTTGTTGTCAATGCTTCAGAATCCTAGCTTGGAATGATATTGTTCTCATTCCTTTCAATTCTTAAGTTGTTTGATCACAAGATTGGATATTGAAAACTAAATTCCTATCAACTCTAGTGCTTTCATATTGTAAATGTAACAATTTTGTTTTACTTTTACATTAATATATCAGTTTTGATACATAAAAAACCCAGAGACATAGCCCATTAAAGGTGAATTTTTTTATCAATTTATTATGTTATTCTTGATAAATCTCAGTTGATTTTTGCATAAAAATTATAAAATCTCAGTTTTTCATTTCCAATTTAAAGAGAAACTAAAGTAGTATTAAATATGTTTAAAAAAGAAAAAAAATACCTAGGGGGTCACTTACCATTTACAGATCACATTTGGTATCAGAATATTTAGAATTCTAGAGTTGATTTTGATTGCATGATATAATCTTAAATAGAGTTTTGAAATTAGTTTCAATAGTACATTCCATTAGGTTATTTGCAAACTAGTTATCTTGTTTTTGATCTTCCATTTATAATTTGTAGTTATGTTGTAAGTATAGGTTGTTTGCAAGAAAACCATGGGTAAATCCTTGAAACATGAGAGGTTGGAAGATTCGTAAGAAATGAATCATCATATTCATGAATATACTTCCTTTCTAAGGATAATAATGTATTACTTGGAAGAGGAGATTGAAAAATTGTAATCAGATTTGCTATACAAGGATGACATGTTGGAAATGTTACAGAATGATAAACAAGTAAAGGATTTATCTTCCATCACTAATGCAAAAACAATAATGGAGTGCCCAATAAGTAGTTCATCACATGGTTATTTTTCCCATTCAGATTCATATGAAAATAATTTTGGTAAATTTGAACATACTAAGGGGATTGGTTCAAAATTATTGTTTAAAATGGGATATGATGGAAAAGACCTTGGTAAGAATGGCCAAAGGTTAATTAACCCAACACAGGTAGAAGATCAACCTCACTGAGCAAGATTGAGATTTAGTGGTGGTAATAATGAAATAGGTGAGTGCTCCAAGATAGCTAAAGAAATAAGTATTGCAGGAGAGAAACTTACACTACCATTATTGCCCATGAAAGGTAATGATAGTTTTCATTTTGTCAACCCTTCTATTGAGAGTTTTATATCACATAGTAATGGGAAGACTTATTTTCAACTTAAATGTTAAGAAATAACATCATAATCCACCATAAAAAGAAGGTAAAATGAATTCCTTACATCAAACTTGTAATAATGTTGATTCTAGGAAAATTAGACAATGCAAATATTCAATTATTTCCTTTGACTATGGGAAAAATAATTTTAATACACAAATATGTGCTATGTTTCTCCATGCACTTTTTGTGGATTGTCTATCCACTATGTAATCAAATGTTAAAAATGGAAATCTTCTTTGAAAAATATTTTGAAAGACCATTATCCTTGATAATGTTCAAAGAATGTCAATAAGGGCTTGTTTTTAAAAAGAGTGGACAAATGTTTTTATGGACATTGTAATAGGAAAGGTCATGAGGTTGATATTTATTGGCAACTTCATTTGAAATAATAATGTAAAGTTGTTAAGAATGAAAAAATTAAGAAAACAACTATTATATAGGCAACCCATGAAGAATCCCAAGAGGAACCCAATAGAATGAGACCACCTGCAAAGGCTCATTCATTAAAGTGGGTTGGTAAGAAGTTACTTAATTTTATGCTGACATAGATGACATTGATGATCAACATACTTCTAGTATATCTCTTTCAAATAACTTTTTGGGTTTCCTAATACATTTTGTGACAATGAATTTAACTCATGTTGTGAGTTTGGATATTTGACAATAGATTGAGGATTTGATTAGGCATCATGTTTAGTGTGCCTATTTTTTTGAAATAGTATTCTAAGAAGGAGACAAAGTGGATAAATAAACTTTTTGGGTTCTTTGATTACCCTTAAATCAATAATATGTTTTTTGGATTGCATCTATTTTGTGCAAATGGTTTGGATATAGTTTAAGACCCATACATGGGTGATATCCTATTTGCAATTGCATGCGGTGGTTATCACACTATTTTGAAATGAAATATTTTACAGACAAAGTCATTCTATCTTATTTCCAGTATCAGGATGGAATGTATACAAGGAGAGATTTGATAGTTCTCTTCATTTTGCCTACTTCACAAGAATTTAATTGGACAAGTTACTTATAAAGGGAGTATAGTTTTGTCTATATTTAAAACTAATATATTTTGTGGTGGATTGAGAATATGTAGTTTAATTTTCTCTATTTAATCAATATGATTGGATTATATTTACAAATATAACTTCTCATTGTGGTCCTAATACTTTGGAAAATGTTGTTAACAAGATAAGATAATATTGCCTTCAATACTATTTTTGCTCATGTATGTTTTGTTTTGTGCAGGTAGATGTTTTGGTAGAAAATAGAGACATGAAACTCCTCAAAGGGAAAAATGGACCTTCATTTTAGTGGAGATCAAATTTTTTTAGACCAAAATCCTTCCTAGTGGGGAGGTGTGATCTGAAGATCATCTACAAGGGTCAAAAATGAATTGTCTTAATTCATATCTAAATTAGCAAAGTATGGAAGATGGTTATGAGATATTTTTGGTGCATTTTATAGTTTGAAAAATGGATTCCATATGAAAAATATATGGATGGTCAAAGTTGGTTAAAATAATTAAAGTGACATGGACTAATAAAAGATTGACATGTCGCATGGATGTCGTAGAGGAAAACAAGTAAAAGTTTATAAAGTGGTCTAATTAGAGATTGACACGTGACATCCTCCAAATACTTCCATATGGAGCACACATCAACTTAGTGCAAAAATACTCATGGTCTTATTTGACTAAATAATAATAAAATAAAATAATGAACATGATAAATTTTGTTAAAGGAATTTAAGCCTTATTCAAAGGCTAAACCCACCATGAAGTGAAGATACACGTGGGGTGAACTTGGTCCCCCACTCCCATGCCATTCTACTTGGATTTATGCCAAAAATAAAAGGGATAAACATAAAGGTTACAAAATTTTGGGGAATAATTCAAAATCCCATGAAAATTTGTAATAAAAGGGATAAATCAAAACCCCATATTAATTGGTGAGGGGATAATATTAAACCCCACAAATATTGTAAAATATAATGATTAAGACCACTATATGTGCACCCAAAGCATATAAAGGGGTGAGGGGTTATTTGGAAATCATTGGAATTGGAATTTAGAATCCAAGAGAAGTATAAGCATATAAGGAGAAGCGTAAGTGAGTTTTTGAAGCCATATGCAACTTACAAAAAGCATTTAAAAGAGAGTTTTGTAGTTGGTTTTGAATGAGTTTTCAAATGAGATATTTGACTCGATATTATTCCTGAGATGTTCCGTCACAAGATCAAATATTATAGATTACATTCCCATGAGATCTAGTGCTCACATGTTGTAGATGTAAGAGTTTTGTTTTAATTTTACATTAACATATCAATTTTGATACTTAACAACTCAGAGACATAGCCCACTAAGGGTGAAATCCATTATCAATTTATTGTGTTATGCTTGATACATCTCAATTGATATTTGCATAATAATTAATAAATCTTAGTTTTTCATTTCAAATTTAAAGAGAAACCGAAGTAGTATTAAGATCTATTTTAAAACGTAAAAAAAGACCTAGGGGTCACTTACCATTTATAGATCTTAAAGGAGGTAGATAGAGCATTAATGAATATTGTTGGATCATTTTGGAGGGAAAATCCTCCCTTACAAAGATGCATTGCTATATATTTCCACATTTCTATTGTCAAATGGTTAGATTTTTCTCTCCCACAAAGATTTGGGCCAATCACTCTTTCATTCTCAACATTTTTTTCTAGTTGTAGTGTAATTTCTCCCTCAAACACTTCCCCTAGCATTATGTTGGTGAAATTGTGAGGGATTGATTGTAATGAACTTTGGATTTGATTATCAAATGATGTATTCATGATTAATACAAGGATGGGATCTATTTACTTGTAACTTGCATGTGTATACATTGATTATGGCTGCTCTTTCCTTGTTTGTTCTCCTCAGAAGCTTACATTAGCCTTGAATGTGATTGTGTGTATGCTGGTTAGTTCAGTAGCTAGTTTATGGAGTTTATGGATTTCATATGATCTTGAAATTGAATATGCCATCATTATTATAATCTTATATTTCCTCTCCCTTCTATTTTATCATTATATTAGATTAGGTTTTGTATGAAATCATTCTATTTGAATGTTTATCTTTATTAATGTATTGTATCCATTAAAGATTTTTGCATTTTTGAATGTTAAATTAATGGAATAAACATTTTAAATCCATAAACTAAAATTTTAACAAAACCCCAAATGTTTATTTCACCTCATGGGAAACATCTAAATGAATGTTTGTTTATTTACTTTCCATACATTCATGAAACTAATGTCAATGGAACACAAACAAACATTACCCATCTAATGATTCAAGCACTTAAACCTATTAAAACTAGGTTGGAAGTATTCAGACTAGCATGCCCAGTAAAATGGAATGGTCACAATGAGACACTAAGTGAAGATTAGTGTGCCTAGACTAGGTAGAAATAAACCTTGGGGAGATCCTCACAAACATCATTTCAAGATAGGCAAGTCAAAAGACCTACCTAGAATATTGGTGCGTGCCAAAATTCACATCAACAAGCATTCCTATTTTAAATTTATTTGCATATCCACTCACTGAAGTATGTTAACTTGTAATTTTGAATTGTAAATATAGATTTTTTTAATAATTTCAATATATACTTTTGTTATAATTGAGTGAATATATTATCTACCTAGGGTTATCTGATGATGTTCTATATTCCCATTGAGATGATTTATAGGGGAACCAACTGGTGTTGTTTATTCATTTCACACTCCTATGAGTGAATCTTGCCATTGAAGCTATTGAGCATCAAAATAAAATCAAGTGTGACCACGAGATTGTGTTAAGTATATGTTTCAATATTTTTTGTGTCATTTTAAATTTAACTTTTAAATTTGGTTGCATGTCTAGTATCTAAATTTTATAACAATATTTGTATATGAACAAATTTAGCTATAGGAAAGCTATGAGGATAAAAGGAATCACAATCAGATCTGAGAAGAATCTAAGGAATTTCATGGATTTAAATCTATGAGCAATACATATGAGGGAGAGCCTTATTTGAGCAAGGTAAATAAAGCGAGTGTTTTTTATGACTAGGATATGCCTTACATCATATGTACTTTGTCGTATGATTGTATGGTAATGTATGCCTTTTTAGCATTGTGTGCCTATATATGGCATTGACCAAAAATTATATTATGTCCACATTTTATATGACTTTATAGCTTGTATGTGAACACACACACACACACACATGCATATATATAGACACACACACATATACATACATACATACATACATACATACATACATACATATATATATATATATATATGTATGTATGTATGTATGTATGTATGTATATGTGTGTGTGTCTATATATATGCATGTATACATATACACACACACATACATACATACATATATATATATATATATATATATATACCTATACATATATACATATATACATACATACATACATACATATATATATATATATATATACATATATACACATATACATATATACACATATATATATATACATATATACATATATATATATATACATATATACATATATATATATACATATATATATATATATACATATATATATACATACACACACACACACACACACACACACATATACATATACATATTATAGTTTATTCCTATTTACCCAACAACCAAATCAAACAATTATGAGACAAATCTTTCTCTACCCTACTTTGGTATTCTTTAGACATTTTCTTTAGGATATTCCACAAGTCGTTTGGGACATTAATAGTCCTACCATGACTTAAATGATTCAAGAATTTCAATTGGAGAGTATAAATCAAAGAGTACCTTCCTTCAAATATCAGATACTTGATGATATACAAGGCCACTTCTCTCTAGGATAGGGGTGGACTTAGTCTCTCTACACCTCTTTTATTTAATGCTAGCCTTTTATTGTCTTGACATAAATTTTGTCGAGTTAGTTGGCCATTAGGTTTATCTTCTTGTTTTTTCCCTGTTCTTGGCAACCTAGTTACATAGCTTACTAGTTCTTCTATAGCTATAAATGTGATGCCAAATACTATCACCTATTATCCTGTAAAATTCCTTAAAAAAATATTTAGTGAGAAGTTATAAAAAATGATGTAGTTTATCAAAATAGTTAGCCCATCCAACCTTGTTGAAGATGGCCCAACTGTCTAAGTTTCCTTATAACTGCCTATGGTTTGAGGGTTCTTTTCTCACTACAAAACCTCCCATTCTAGCTAGTTTATCTTTTTGTCAAATTTTTCAAATAGATATCTCTCAAAAACACTCAATTTTACCTTCAAATTGCTAATTTTAGTGAAGAAAGTTTCTTCAATAATGGTAGTTTTGGTTTCAAGTTGTAACAATGTCTAGCTTAGGTTTTTGTTTGAATGATGCTATGATCTCAAAGTGGAAAGTAATAAAATTGATTGTTTTCTCCTATCATATTTTAGCATAATCAAGGGCTTTCAATTTGCACACATAGATTATCATGTGATTGATTTCCTATAGCATTCTTCCCCCACGTGAAGTGTTACTTGTCCCTAAGTGACGTGGGATGTGTAGGATGCAAAGAGATATGATGGGATCATTATGAGGGTGTGAGTGGTGATTTGGTAGGCTCATGACAAGACTTGATGAATGATGTTTTAATGATTAGATATGATTTTTAATATAATACATGCTATATTAAAAAAATAAAGTGATTTTGTATGACTAAAAGATACATCGTACCTTTTTAACCATTTTTTCTAGGGTTATGGCATAAGAAATCTGCATATGAGTGTTTGTCAGAATAGAAGCTTAGCTTGTTGTTTTCTCATGCAATTATTACCTTGATATTCATGATTTTATTGTATTGTTACCCTTGGGTAATTATTTGATCACAGTATCCTATCCTTCAATTATGTCCTTAGCAACTTGTATGTAATCATGATGACCTGTAAAGGACTAGAGGAGTGGTCTTGTAGTGGTATGAGAGACTATTTCCATCCTTCCACAAGGTGGTTACTACAGATATTTGTTTGTTATCCAAGTTAGATCCTTTATAAAGCTACTCTTGATCTCTTCTGCATGAGCCTACTGATGGTTTGTTTCTCTTCTATCTTACTACTACTGAATGATGATGTTTGCTGATGGAATCTCTATTTAGTGAAATTTTAATTTGGCAAACAACTAGTTTATCAAACCTAGGATTTGTGCTCTAGAAAAGATCTCAAATATTTCTTATTGATAGAGTGAAATTATTTTCCATGAAGTGACTAGAACTGAGAATAGTTCTTTTTATGTCTTGTAGTCATAAATTATGGTCTTTAACACTCCAAATGGAGATTGGAAGTGTATGATTTTGGTGTAGCACTTAATTTGTTATTCAAGGGTATGGTAATTCCTTAGTAATGTTTGAAGTTTCTACTATAATCTTACTTCAACCCTCCTCTATCTTTTTTGGTATTTTCCATGAATTTTTCAATAGCCCATAGCCAAATCCATAGCTCATATTTTGTGATAAATTAACTTGTATCTACTAGGGAGATGTATATAGAGGTTAGGATGTACCTACAACAACTATAGGTTGAGCCCATAGCCACTAAAAATTTATGCCTAGTGATGATGAAGGTACCCACAATAACTATAGAATAGCCCATAGTAATTGAAGAAGTTCCTTTATTGACAAATGTGCCTATAGTAATGGTGAGGGTGCCTATAGTAGTTAAGAAAATTGGATGTTCCTTGTAGCAGTTATGAATATGCCCTCAACAACTCTAGGGATACCTATAACCCCCTTTTTCTAAACTTGTTTCTTCCCTGTAGAAACTACAAGTTGAACTTGTAGCTACTAAATATTGAGGTTGGAAGTGACTGGAAGGAAATATGTGTTATAAGAAGATCAACAGTTTTGATCAAAATGATTCCATGTCATTCATTTTTGGTTTTTTACCCCTAAATAACTAGCAAGTTGGTTTTCTATTTAGGCATTTTTTTATAGTTATGGATAGCCAACAAGATGGTTTTCTCCTTGAAAATTTTAAACAACACCCAAAAATGTTTTCATTATTGGTTTTTTTAATTTATTCTAACTATGCTTGCAGTAGAATGTTTACTTTGGTTTCATGCCATGTTAGCTATGAGTTTGACTAGTCAAGGACTATACGAAGATCTTAGTCTTCATGCTAGAGGAGGACTAGAATGTCTTCTTCTCCTTCTTCATCTACTTGTTGGTTGGTTCTCCCTATGGTTGGTGAGACATCATGCTGATCCATCACATCATTGAATCCATTTTGTAATTGTTTGTGTACCTACTTGGTAAATTCCTCTTAAGTGAGTGGCTTTTTGTATAATTTAAGCTTGTAGACATTGACCAATAGATGGAAAATTACTAGATCAATCGTCTAGATTTACATTGGTCCATTTTCATGAATATGCTCAATCTCAAATAGACCAAGCCATCTAGTCTGGAGTTTGCCCTTGTGATCCTTGTATTTTGAATCAAAAAGAAGGGCCCAATCTCTTGCATTAAATTACCTAGTCTTAATATACCTATCATGTCATCCAATCCACTATTATTGTATAAGTTTTATATTTTATAGTGTCTACTATCTATATTCATCTAAGGAATTAAGTTGCATAAGCCTTTCTTTCTATGCTTTAAATATATCCATCCCAAGTTCTAGTGTTATTCGTAAGGTTTTGTGCCCAAATTCAATTCGAACTATAGGTTTTTTTCCATAGACCAAATCATATGGGGTGAAGCCTATAGTGGTCTTCCACATGATTCTATACGCCCAAAAAGCTTGAAGAAGTCTAGCCTCCCAATCCTTATAGGACATACTAACAATCTCGATCAAAATATTTTATAACTCCTTATTAGTGACTTCCACCTATCCATTGGACTATGGATGATATGGATTTTATTTCTTATGCCTAATCTCATATTGTCACTAATCCTTGATCAGTGACTATTTCTCAAGGCACACCATATCTTGTGAATAATATTTTATAAAGGAAAGCTGCCACCTTTTCAAACCTGACATGTGTAAGAGCCTTTACTTCCACCCATTTAGTGACATAATTAGTACATACAAGGATGTAATTTTTTTTGTTTGATTTTATATTAAAAGGTCCTACAAAATCTAGGCCCCATTTGTTAAATGGTTCAAGCATCATTTGAGGTTGCAAAAGCATCTCATTCAAACATGTGGATCTCCCCATACATTGACATTTATCACAATAAGTTGTATACCTTATTCCATCTTGATGGATTCAGGGCTAATAATACCTTGTATTCAAAAAATTTACTATTGTATACTTGACTACAATGTGCCCTCCACAAGGTTCATCATGACAAGCTTTAAAGATATCTAGAACTTCATCTTCTCTGAGACATCTTCTGATGATGGAGTGAGGTCTAGGATAGAAAAATAATCTAGACAACCAGGAATACCTACCACTTTTCTAAATTAAAGATATTTTTTTAGGGAGGAAGTGCTATGAAAGTAGCCCTACTACAAGGTAGTTAGCAATATCAGCATACCAAGGTGTGGTAAGGGTGAGGGAGAATAGGTGCTCATCTAAAAGTGAGTCATTCACTATAATATCCTTTTGAGGGGATTGTAGTCATGATAAGAATTCAACTATGACATTGTCCTTACTAGGCTTATCTATACTAGCTAAATCAAATTCTTGTAATAAGATCAACCATCTTATCACTCTACCTAGGACAGCTAGTTTGTTCATAAGGTATCTAATGGTTGCATGGTCTGTATGAACAAAGACTTGGTACCCTATTATGTAGTGATGGAACTTTTTGATAACATAAACTACTACCAAGAAATATTTTTTAGTGACATTATAATTTAATTCTACTAACTGTAGGTTCTTGCTTACAAAATATATGGCATAGCTGGGTGCTTCCTATTTTTGGCTTAGCACAGCTCCCAATGCAGTATCTAAAGCATCTATGTGAATATATAAGGGAATTTTCTAATTAGGATCATGTATAACTAGGGTGGTGGTCAATAATTCTTTTAATTATTTGAAGGCTGCATCATAGGCAGGAGTTTATATGAATTCAACATCTTTAGTCAGGATAGTAAACAATGGTGTTGATACTTTGATGAAATTGTTGATAAATATTCTGTAGTAACTAGCATGTTTTAGAAATCTCTTGAAATCCTTCTATTTTTGAGGTATAGGTAGATTTTTTATTGTGTTGATTTTCTTAAGGTCAACATTGATTCTTTCAGCAGATACATGGTAGCCTAGGATAATGCCTTCTATCATTAGCATGCAGCATTTATTATGAATTAAGAACAAATAATTATCCTAATAGTGTCGTATAACATTTTTCAAGTTCTTCAAGCACTCATGAAATATTTTTCCATAGATATTGAAGTCTACATGTAGATTTCTACACATTCATTGCCCGGATCTAAAAAGATACTTAGGATAGTTCTCTAGAATGTTGCAAAAGCATTACACAACCCAAAAGGTAATACAAAGTAAGCATAAGTACCTCAAAGACAAGTGAAGGTGGTATTTTCCTATTCCTCAAGAGAAATTCTAATCTGGTTGTAACCATTGAAGCCATCTAAAAAGACAAAATATTTTTCCCCTGTTAGTGTGTCCAACACTTGATTAATGAATAGCAGAGAAAAATGATCCTTTCTAGTTTTTGTATTAAGTTTTCTATAATCTATGCAAACATGCCATTCTCTATTTTTATTTGGTACAATTACCAATGGTAAAACCCATTCACTATCTGAGATGGGATGTATAAATCTAGTGATCAGGAGTTTCTATAGTTTCACTTTGATTATTTTTCTAAGAGATGGATTCATCCAATGTTATGGCTATTTGATTAGTTGGCACTCCTCTTTTATATAAATGTGATACATGCATGTTATTGAGCTATTTCCTTACATATCCTCATAATCCCATGTAAAATCACATTGGTTTGCATGAAACATGCTGACTAGGTGCTTTTCCTTATTTGACTTCAACTTGCTATTAATAAGTAATGTTTCTCACAGAGAGATTTTAATTTTTTTTATGAGTGATTTCATCATTTTTAAATTACTGATGGATCTAGTTTGGCTACAGCTATGAGGTAGTAGCTAATGTAATGTTTTCTATACAAATTTAGTAGATTTATCTTTTATTCAGAGGTTGGCAAATGGGAACTTTACATATTACAGGTTATTGGGATCTTCAAGATTAGTCTGGTAATTATTCTAGAACACATTTGAGAGAATTATATCAACCTCTTGATTAGCCAAGGTGCATACATGGTCTATGGTTAATACAAGAATCAAGGGAGGTTGATCTGTCTCATCTTCTTCAGTCCATAAAGTATGCTCTAGTTCTAAAGATGGTTATACTAGAGGATAGAGGACCAACTTCTTAGTGTGGTTACCATTAGATATCAACATGTTACTTGATTTATTACTGATGAAGGCATCTGCTATGGTAAGCTAAGGTTGTCTTAAGGTGAGAGGGTATCCACCCAAATTAGACTTTGGTTATAGCATAATAAAATATGTAGGATACTCACAAGAATCTATTTTAATGACAAGATCTTCAATGACTCATTTTGGTCTGACTATATATTTATCATCCACATCATTGTAGATATGGGATGAATATTATTTAGCTATAATTTTTTCATGGTTTCAATTATCATTACATTTATTTTAGCCCCAAGGTCTATCAATGTATTGGATAGTTGTTGGTCATGAATATAGACTATTACTATTGGGCATCTTGGATCTAAATATTTTTTTGGTAGGGTGTTTTCTAGCATAATATCTACTAACTGGCCAATTACATACACTTTATTAGGATCTTTTTTCTTCTTTCTAGGTTTACGTAGACATAAGTCTCTTAAAACTTGGGAATATATGGGCACATCCTTGATGGCCTAAAAGAGAGAAATTTTAACATAGAGATTCTTGAGCTGCCCTATGAAGTAAAATTCAGGCTCAGTTGCATGGTGTTAAAGGTTAAGATGTTTTGTAAATGGTGGGGTTACTTCATCAATGACTATTTACTAGTTTAAAAAGTTCTTATGGTGGTGAAGGTGGGTTAACCTGATCTTCTAGAGTTTCTCAAGCTGAATCCATTATTATGAGTGGGGTTGGAGTTGGTAGAACTCTTCTTGAATATAAGTAAGCTTCATTGATGTTCACCATAAATGTTGGGTACTAAACAGGTTTAGTACTAAATGTTAGTTGCATTGACATATTTTCAAGATTTGGTATAGGTTGGGCAAGAAGATGATTGGGCTTAGGTGTAATTTTTGTATTGGGCATAAGAGTAGGAGGTTTTTATTGTTGCTATGGAGGGAATCCTCCTTGATAGTTTCTCTAGGGTTGATTGGGTCTTCAAGGCTACTACCACTAGTTTGTAAGGGGTGGGCCTTGGGGTGGCTTCTAAGCTTGTATCCAAGGTGGGGATACATTTCATGGAGGCTACTAGGAGGTGGAGGGGTGGCTTGTCTAAGGTGGCTACCAGTTGGGATTACGAGGTGGGATGTTTATCCATGGACTACTCCAATTGGGAGAAGCATTTGCAAATTGTGAATTAAAAAAGATAAAATTTGTAAAAGGTGGATTTTGTCCCATATCTAGATAATATGGTAATTGAACCCATGGATTTCTTTGTGAAACATAGAAAATTTAGTCCCCATATCATCCTACAACATGTAGGTCTACTATTTTTATTTCTTTAGCTATGATGTTAGCTACCTTAGCCCAAACCTTGTGAGACCTATAATCTACCTTCTTCTTCTTCTAATCCAAACAATAGATGGTCAAATCTTGATCCAAGGCTACTTTATTTTGCCTTATGTGTAGACTATCCATTTGGGTGGATAAGTGACTAATGATATCCTATTTCATGTCTTGTAACAGGTTACTAACTTCATATTTTGATAGGCCACTTGCGGCTGCTAGTGGAAGCTTTTTGCCCCATACTTTGTTTATGGCAGATCTAGAATAACTTTTGCTCAGCTCTTTAATGTATAAAAATGTCATTTGGGAGATATATCCCTCACTCATTAGGTCTAAGGCTTCCAAACAATCTTCTATGACTCTTTTTAGGAAGATGAGTTTTAGAGGCTCTTTTCATAGTGCACTTTACTTCAATTTTTGTACATTGAACATAAATCGTGCAATGTAGTCTTCCAAGGATTCATCCCCTTCTAGAGTCATCTTGAAGATGAAATATCTTCTATAATTTTTTATTCATCCATACTCTTGATACTTAGTCAAAAACTTCTTTTTCATGTCTTCCTAATCATGGACTGAATTACTACCCAGTCTCATGAACTAGTGAAGTGTTGAGTCTTTGAGGGTGGTAGGAACAAGTTTTAATTTTTGTGCATCCTACCTATAGTCATAGCTTCTACAGAGGATATCAAATTTGAATAAAAATGTGTCTAGGTCTTCTGATAACATACCTTTGAAATTGGGAAAGGCTAAGGGTGGAATATTTTTCATTTGTGTTACGTCTATTGCATTTGGAATATGAAATTCAGAAGTAATTGTGTATGTAGCCCTGTTGTCTTCTACAAACTCTCTTTCCATGATAGATTTTCTTGTGATATGGATACCAAAGGTACTCAAGATCATGTCCTCAAATTTTGTATCAATCCCTTTGTTAGCATGATAGAAAATGTTTATCTGCCGATCCACAATCTTTTTATTAGATGAAAAGTCTAAAGACTCTCATGAGCTTTCTTTGATTTGTTCAAGAAAGTCTTGTTAGAATTTTGTTATGATATTAATCTATAGAGTGTTTGGTTCATGTAGTTTTTCTCTTTCATTTTTATTTACTAACTCAACTAATGATTTCTCTACTTTTGTTTCCTTTTTCAAAGACAATAGTAATATTTCTATAAGCTACCTCCTTCGATTTATAGTTTTTCCTTCTTCAAGAGCCCTCCAACTTATGGTATATCCTTCAGTAGGATTCTTAGTTGCTATAGGTACTTGTGGTTATTTCCTGGTAGTAACTTGTGGATTTTTTTGGTAAGAATATCCCTCAAGAATCTCTTTCTCTTTTCATAAACATTTGAGCCACTCCTTTAGTTATCCTATCCTTTCTTGCATAGGGTTAGTTTTTTTTCTCATTTTATGTTTTAAGGGTTATTTCAAAATGAGAAAAAATAAAAAGAAGGAATGTAGAAATCAAAACAATATAAAATGAAATTTTATCTCTAGAAAGTAGGAAATTTATCTAATGAAAGCATGAAATGAAAGTAGGGAAGTTGCTCTTGAAAATAGGAAAGTTACTCTAGAAAGTAGAAAATGAAAGCAGTAAAATTAATTTAGAAACCAATAATTGACAATGTCCCCAATAATGGTGCCAAAATGTTGGATAGACTTATTACCCAATTAATATCAAATTCTTAAATCTTTTTAACATTAATTGTCAACCCAGGGTATGTAGGCTTTTCAAGGATGTTGACACTATATATGCATTATTGATTCATAGACTAATTTAATTGTTGGTTGTAGTACAATGAACTTATCCTAATTTTACCATATAGATATAAAAATAAATAATTATAATAGAATGTAGAAATTATTCACACTTATGAGTCACACATGCATCACACTTCATATAATCTAACTAGTAATGAAATTAACTCACACAACACACTTTAATCTAAGAAGGGTCAGGATCTTCACTACAACTCCTTCCAAAGGGGCCTTCCTCATTCAAAATTGATTTCTAATCCTTCTTTGAGAGACTTATAAAAGCTTCTTATAGAATTAAAATTTTCATTACTCAAATCTATAGCAATTAAAGATTGCTACAGTAGATTACAACATTCCAAAAATTAGAATGCAATTACTTTATACAATTCCATCATTCTAATCTAATCTAAGTTCTGTAATTAAATACATAGGGAAAATTATAAGCTTCAACCAAGAACACTAATCTAGGAAAGGTATAAAATACTTTACAACTAACTTAGTCAACCTTTGGGTGGTTAGTAACTTAAAGTTACTTGTTTTTAGGCCTGATTGGGTAAAGGACAATATATGTTGTTTTGCTTCTTTCTCTCTTTTCCATTGTCCTTATCTTATTCATCCTTTGGCAGCACATCCAAGTTTATTTGCATGTTATGGGTTCATACAGTTGTTATGGAGGATCCTCTTCAATCATTTAATTTATTTATAAGATAGTTGGATATATCCTTAAAAAACCAATTATTTATTATCACAATAATGGTTTATTCTATTTAGTGGTAACGGGATCCTATAGGTGAAAGCCTATAGTTTCTATGGGCAACCTGTAGGTGAAAAATTGTAGCTTCTATGGGTAAATTGTAGGTGGAAATCCTATAACTTGGCAATTGCTATGGGTAATCTATAGGTGAAAACCTATAGCTTGATAGTTGTTGTGGGTTGGAAGTCCATTTTACTGTGGGCTTCTCTATAAGTGTTGTGACCAAGTAAGATTCTTACAGTCTTATTTCACCCTTCAAATGTCTATTAAATAAGGTTACACAAGTATACTCTAATAAATAAAACATCATTAATACATAACACAACATGTATATATTAATGCACATATATAATCATTAATTCATTCATTCATTTACATAAGTCATGGATAGTTATAGGGATTCATATAGGAAAAATATATATAATTGGGTATGGATGAGGTTATAAAAGGAAAAATTAGTGGCCTCATCATCCCCCCTTTTACTCTATAAATACATCAAATCAAATTGACTAGGATAAATAAAAAATAAGCATACTTGGACTTACCTAAGAGGTAAAGCATGTGAGTCTAGATTTGAGTATATGAAGTATGCTCCAATGCATGTCCTTCAAGTGAAACATGCATAGATTAGTTCTCACTTAAGAGATATTAAAAGAAAAGACAAAACTAAGTAAAGAAATAAATCTGAGTAAATGGATAAGAGAGGGGAAATGAATGAATAAAACTCATTGGATATGAAAACCAATGCATAAATTTAGTGATAGCCTATGTGTATGAGTGTATATAGTGATCAATCAGTGAATAGCTTAGATTGAGCTGATATATTATTCAATCCTCATGTGTGGGTGGATCAAGAATTCAATTCAATTTTTACTCTATTATTTCCTACCCTTGTTTGGTGCATCATGACCTATGAATAACTTGGATTGGACTGATGGTGTGTCTAACCCTATCATATAGGTGGCTCAAGAACTCAAGTAGACTATGACTCCATCATTTCCTATCCATGTGTAGTAGATGCATCTAAAATTAAAACTATATAATGTAATTGGAAATGTCTAACTAGATATATGTAATTAGAAATGTCAACTCTACAACCACTTAGGTATATCAGGTGGCTTTGGGCCACTTGGGAATACCAACCATTGCATATGGAGTAAAATTGGTGTGTAACCTAGAATATGATGTATGATGTATATAACATAGAAAATAACATGGTGTTTATCATTCCATCTGATCAATTGATGTGTAAGTGATCATATGAAAAGAATGTACCATGCACATGCTCCTAAATCTAATATCTGAGCATATGGATTATGGATTGAGTTGTAATAATATATATTCAAGTATCTAAACTAAAAATGTGAATGGTCGTGTCATACATGATGCCCCCAATCTGAGCAAACTCGTATGAATATGCCTAAAATTGGTATGAATCTGAGCAAAATTGGTAGATCTGTAATTGAACCTATGCAAACCTAGAATGTACCTATTGTAATATTTTGGGCAATCTAGATTTTTCTAAAATTGAGGATACTAAATAGTAGTGACAATGTCACTAATGTTCCAATTTGGGCATTAATGTTCATCTAATCTAATTTATATTCAATTTTATTGATCTCTATGTCACTATTTTTCCATTATGTTTGCTTGAGTCTAATTTATATAATTTTGAGCCTATGTACTAAAAAAATACTATGAGTGCATTTTGACGATCTCTGTGAAAAAATTGTGTGGATGCCCCCTTTTTTGAGGGGAGTTGTTGAACCTGTGCAAGAACTATCCTCAAAATAAAAGATTTGTAAGATATGTGTTATCCAGAGCATATATGATATCTATATAATAACCCAATATAGTGTGCATATATAATATTAAAATGTAAGATAATCTAAGCACAGTTTTATAATGTGTGACATATGTTATGTCTAGGATTCACAAGGCTATCACTATGGATATAGAAATCTATGTAACAACAAATATGAGTGATAATTGAGTATCTACCTAAGGGGATGGGGCATGATGTCCATAATGACACTCAAGTAGCAAGGAGAAATGCATGAGGTCCCTCATGCAATCTAAGACTAGAGTGTGTAACAAGCAAGAGATATGGGTCATGACCATGACACATAAAATAAAGCATACATGCAACACATATAAGGCACCAAAGTAGGCCATGGGGCCATAATACAATGGATATGGGCACATGTCACTAAATATGAGAAAGTAAAACATACAAAGACATGTTCAAATGTCCACATATGCAAAAAAAAAGAAATTTGACTTAGATCCACATAGAAGGACATGTTCAAATGTCCACATACACAATCAAAAAGGCACACACAAGGACATGGACACATTCCAAAGTATACACACTATGAAAAGAAGTGGAATAGACCCATAGAGCAGTGGAATATTAAAATGCCTTCAAAATAGAAGACACATAAAGATAAAATAAAGTATAACTAGGAAATCTATAAATGAATGTATGTATGAACATGTAATAAAAATTTGTGTAAGAGCTAAGATGTACATATGATGAGTCTAAAGTAGTATTAGCTGATTAAAAATTTGAGTAAGTGTAGTGTGATCAATATCAAGATATAACAAATGCTAAATCTATGATGTCAATTATATAAGCATGGAACTTGGTAATCAAAGATATGTGTGGGGTGCCCCCAAATGGCTGAATGTGTCAAATGAAGAACCCATGTATTAGTGTATATGCCCCAAATGAGTAGAGAATAACAAATCTGGATGGGTGTAGTGGACCTAAGTCCTATAATAATCAACAAGTACTTGAAAAGAAAAACTAAATCATGTATGTATGATAAAAATAACTATACTAATATAGCTAACATATGTAGTGTCTAGAAGATATAAGAAATGTAAACATGGAAATGCATACAATCTATAATGTTAAATTTTTTGAGTAAATATTTGAATGTTTTTGTGTTTTTTGAAATATAATGTTGTTTTTATGTTTTCTATATATAAGCTATGTACAAGCAACATGAAAATGAAACTATATACAAGGAGCAAGAGAGAAGGAAAGTATGTACAAGAAATGAAGAGCAATACTAACCTATGAGTCTCATGGGAGACTAAATATCAATGTGGCCTATGTAAAATAAAGGAACAATGATCGTGCATGTTGTATGAAAGGGAAACTATGGTCCCAAAACCTGATTTACTAAGTGATCTATCTCTAGCCTTGTTTAAGTGGTGTTGGGAATCTATGAAATTGACTATGGTGTCCTGTGAATTATAGGGGTATTAAGGACCCATATGATAAAAGATGATATAATTGGCATAGGTTCCATGTGATGAGAATATTGAGAACTCAATAAAACTAATCACATAATAAAGTGAGTAGAGAGATGGCTTATAGAGTCTATAACATATCTTTGACACATGGGTCTCTCTAATAATGGTCTCCGTGAGAGAGTATTCATATGTGGTAACACTTTAAGAGTAGACCTCGCCTACACTAGTGTATCTACTAAACTTTGTGGTCTACATATAGGAAATATTCTTAGAGATCTAATGGGTAGTTGTGATGTAATTGGTAACTGTTATAATTGCCTATAGGATAGGTAGAGGATACTCATATAAAAGACCCTCAACTGTGGCCACCTAATTTGCATGTATATATTTGAGTCATTTGTGCATGATGTATGGGATGGATCATAACTATTGTATCCATGGCCTACCCAATAACATGTCAAATGTGCATTTACTAAGTATTACTAAGAATATAGTAGCCACATGTGCAGGTCTAACCTATAGTGGAAGTAAAATTTCCCCAATGGATCTATGAACATGGCCACTAAAACCATTGATAAGTTTGTATGTAAGAGAAATATTTTTCTTTGAATACCCCAAACTCTATATAAGTGTGATTATACACATGTTAATACTTGACCCATTATCCACCATAATACTATGGATAGGATGATGATCCATGTAAGATCATACAAAGAGTTCATAGAAATATGAATCATCATCAATAATCTCCTTCTCTAAGAAAGTGATGAGTGGTCTTGATGGAACTATAGTGTGGTACACACCAATGATATTGTATAGTGGGTGTGTATCCTTTATAGTAATGTGATATGATGTTAGTTTTGCATGTTCCTGATATGTGTAGTGAACCCCTGAAGTGCCCCTTGCCTCATTTGTTTTATGCTTTGGAAATGGGTTTGAGAATATTTTTAGTGCCTTAGTGCCTCTATGGGTGTTCCCACATCAATAATGTTAGCCTTTATCAAATATTATATCTTATGTTTCAATATGATGCATCAATTTATAGTATGGCGTATTGCCCTATGATATTTACATAATGCATTGGAATCATAGTTATTTAGAAGAGGTTGTGTCATATCAACTTATGTTATGGGAGGGAGAGATTTGGCATTGAATTCTAAGAGCTATTATAAAACATGTGATGGGGATTCTAGAAGGTTGGTGAAAAAGTTGCATGGAGGAGCTGACAAAACTAGTTGAAGAGATGGCTCTGAAGTTGTGGCCCATAGATCACTCTGGTTTTCAGTGGCCCTTACCTTGTATGGAGGCTTACTAGAACTCTTAGCAGTTGATTTTAATCCACTTATATATTTTGTGTGAAATAAATATTTGAAGGTTGGAATTTTATTGAACAAGATAGATCCATGCAATGCTAGTAATAGGCTCTATTTGAATATATAATGGAGCTATTTATTTGTCATGGGGCTAGTTAACTCGGCCAATATAGTCTTATATCACAAGATGTATTTTTCAATAGGATCATTTAATTTGTGTTTCAATTATGAAACTTGAGCATATGATATCTTATCAGTGATGTTTATTGATAAGTGTGATAAAAACATATCTACCAATGGATTGAAGGTGGTGATAGACTGATTCGATAGATCATAAAACCATTGTGAGGCATAATCCTTTAGACTATGTGGAAACAACTTAGTGAGAAGTGAACATTTGAACATGTAGTCCAAACATGTTACATAGAAATCTAGGAGATGATGATCTAGGTCACCCTTATCTTTATACAATGTAAACTTAGGTACCATATATTTGGATGGAAAAGGGGTTGCTGCCACGTGATGTGCCAAAGGTATATGCAAAATAACATGATAATTCAAGGCATGCAATGGCCTAGTGGCTCCATGCTCAATATGTAACACCTTAGCCTAAAAAGATGAACCTTATGCATAAGGGATTGCACATATGGAGAGGAAGAACTAGCCATAGGAGGTGTAGCTATCACTGAAGGTTGTTGAGTTACAATTGGTTATTGTGATAGCTAAGTTGGCCCCAATGTAGGTGTAACAATGTTATTATCTAGGGGAGTAGAATATATACCATTGTTTGATTTGTTATCTATTTCCATTATGGATTGTAAAATATGTCCATGATCAAGGGGTTGTTCCCAAATTCTACCTCTAAAGCTTTGTAGAATATCATCCTTCTTGACAATTAGGTTTTTATTATTAAGTAGGGAGAGAGTATCCCAATTCCCACCTTGTGGATCATCTTGATATTGATTATATTTCTCATCTTCAAATGCATTATCATTTAAATCCACATAATCAGGGTGTGAAGGATCAATTATGAGAGTTGTAATTGGTCCCTTGTCTATGGTATAAGCTTGAATAAAAGGAATCTGAGTGTGTTCAATAAGATTGCCACTAAGCCTAACACTTATTAATGGAAGAGAGATAATTTTTTAAAATGACATATAGTAAACAAAGTGAAATATTAAAATCTTAACATAGCTAATGAAAATAGGAAAAAGAAGGGTACAAACCCTAGTAGCATCTAGGGTTAGGGTTTTAGCAATATTTTAAGTAAGTTGAGTTTACCAAATATTTTAACTTTTTAAGACATAAATCCTATGTTTTTTAAAGAACTGAGTATAGTAAATCATGGTAGAAATATATAATAAATATAGTCACTAATTTATTACAAAATTGATTAATTTTGACCTTTTTAGAAGTAGCAATAAATAATATAAGTAAAAACTTAGCTGAAAAATAATTAAGACATATGATTTGGAGGTTGAAAACTAAGGCAGAGACTGATTTGAGCATTGCAAATAGGATCTAGGTGTCAGAACCCCTCCTAGATAGTATAGCCATAATTAGATAGTAGTGTTATGTGGTGTTAATGTCCTTATTTTGGTGCTGGTGTCCTTTGTGTAGGACTATCCCAAGCTTGTGGGTGCACCTGCGTTTGGATCTATAAGGCTTGTTCCTATGTGCATGAGTTTTGAAACCTTGTAGATTGCATGTTTTGAATGAATTTATGACCAAACCCTAATCCTTCATGTTGTTAGGGCATCCAATTGATACAAGCTAAAAAATATGTTTGTCAGTGGGTAGGCTAGACATCTCCAACACCCCGTTGTGAAGAGAGTTGCCTACATACTAATATTGTTAAGAGGGATCAAGCCTAATAAAGTTCTTCCCACCTAAGTGCTAGTGCAAGTGCAAGTGAATCTAGTATGATAGCTGAATTGAGTGCTTTGAATGTTCTTGAGACTAAAAATTTGAGTAATATGAGTTTATGAATGTTGTAGATGGTAGTATGTAGAAGTAGGGTATAATAGGGATTGATAACCTTAATTGTGCACATCTTGTTCTAAGTTTGCATATGTAATTTGTATCTATTTTTCATCTAATAGATAGAGGGATAAAAATCATTTATTTATACTAGTTTGGTGCTTGTGCGGGTGTTAAAAAAGGTCTAGGCCAACTTTAGGAGGTCTAAGATTTGAAAAGATATCCGATTGTGAAAAGAGGATGTAAAAGACAATATTGTCATTATTGGGACACTAGTGCCATGTAGCACTACTGTCCTTATTATGTCACTAGTGTTCAAGTGGCAGAACCCTAAGCACAAAGGACCATGATGCAAGAATGAGGGTCTGGGACTGCTTTATTAGGGATGACTAGGGATGCTTGTGCTTGTACGAAAGCTGGATAAATGGGAAAATAGGCTCTAAGATAGATCTAGGGATAAGCTATGGATATGTGGTCTCAAGTAGCACTCTTACCACTCTAATATCACTTTTAGGTTATTACATTAACATCAGACAAAATGAAAATTCTTGTTTATATATATGATATGAAGTTTCAATTTAGTATATTTTAAAATATTTATAGTAAGTAAAATTTAAACCTTGGTAGATTAATTCATGCATATCTGGACTGGACCAAATGCGTTAATCACATAATCATTGCATAATAAAATTTTACACTCAAACTTGCTATTATATTAAATGTGTAAATATGCATGGAAAGATGTAGCACTAGTTTAAGTCCATGATTAGCAGCTATATATTGATAAATTAGTGACATAAGCTGAATAGATGGCTTAATTTCTCTTAAAATATGTGTTAAAAAATACTGTATAAATGAAAATTATCTTTTGATCAATGACTAATATCATGCACTATGTTTTACCATCTTAATCACAACTCAGTTATTTAATTGGAAGCACATAATGTATTCTTATAATCTCTCCCGATAAGCTTAAATAATACATATTGAGAAATTAAGAATACTCACATAAATAAATTTAAAATACTTATTGGATTGAGCCTTGTATTATGTAATGAACTGATAGTCCACATTTAATTCTAGAAGATGAATATGATCTCATTTCGTTACTTTTAACATGTGGTATACATTGTTATGGCTACAACAAAAGCCTGGAGGTAGATAAAGGGGATGCATTAACCTGCTAGTTACTAAATGACTGATAAAAATTAAATCAATAACATAGGTAGCTTTTACTACACTGACATGCCTATCAATAGATATTTATTTTTGGTATGTTAGATGCCATTCTCCTTATTTATACAGAATTTTAATATGATCCAAGATATTGTATTGGAACCCTTCTCTTAGATTTGTTTAAAGTGGAGTAGAAATTTTGGGTGAGCCAAGCTTTACAGAGAGTATTATTTCATGATATTTGTCTTGGATAATACAAAATGGAACTTAGTATAATAAATTCGTATTAAGTCAATTTTTCACTAATAATAACTACCGTTGTTACGAAGTGTGAAATTTGCAGTCCCATGCAGGCACATATATTTCTTGCGTTTATGATATTTACACTTTCTGATAAGCAAGTAGACTAAATCGTATTTAAGGGCATGTTCTAGATACATTCATAACCTCAGTTTTATTAGAGAATTAATTAATTAATAAGTTATTTAAAAATATAAATTTAATTTAATTATAAAAAAATTATTGTATTATTATTATTTTTTATAATATTATGTTATTTAATGACATGGAATTATTGGTTTTTTATAAACAATTTTTTTTAAAATTGTTTTCATGTTAATTTATATTTTAAAATTTCTCTTAATTATTATTAAGTTATGTTTCAAAAAGATTCTGAATCCTATAAATTTAATTATAACTATTTGGTAGTTAAAAAATCATATATTGATTTTTTTTTTTAAATTGAAACAATTTTTTTGTATTTTTTTTGTAGTATTTTATGGATAACTAAATGAATTGTTTAAGGTATTGTGTGCCTACCTCATACATACCTAACCTATCAAAATCATTTTCACTTATCAAAATCTTATATACAAATCTTGAGGGTTGTGATTTCATTTTTACCAAAACATTATCTTAATCAATATAATTATGTTGACTTACATTTGAAATCTCTCCAAAATTTAATTACATTCTTCTTAAGTAGAGAAAGTTTTTCAATTTAATTTTAATATTTTTTTGAGATAAAAATCATATGTTTGCCATTGCATTCTATTGAAGCCTTTATTAGGTTTTTTCTTAAGTATTTTTATGTTTGTCCATAAGGATGTGGTTATACAGTAAGGCCTTTGATTATAATTTGTATCAATTGTTTTTGTTTTGATTTGGAATAATTTAAGGATTTTCTAAAAGATGTTAGTATGTATTGGTTGTTCATCAATAATAGACGGTCAATGTTATTCATAGTATCAAATTGTTATTGTCTATATAAAATACTTGTATGGCAATCATTGTAATATATAAAATCATGTTTTTTTTATGAATTTTGTTAGTTTTGTTATAAAGATAAAAAAGGGTTTTGAACTTATGAATATATGGATATAAAAGTACATGATTTTTTCAAACACTCAAAAATTTATATTTCTCCAAAATATTATTCATGTTTATTTGCAAAGAATGGAAAGGACTATATAAAACTACTTTTTGATTTCTATTGTGATATGAAATTATATACTCTTCAATCACACACAATCATAATTAGAAGTTAAAATTCATAATATCCACTACTTTGTAAAAAACTACTTCCTGAAAGTTTTTCAATGCTTATAATTATTGCATACAACATTTCAATCTATAAAAAAATCTTAATCTTACATTGACAACAAATTTAATATTGACTTTAATGATTTTATTTACAAAACTAACCAAATAAAAATTAGCTCACAAATTTTAAATATTCTTAATCATAATCAATTTTATAAAATTTCTCATACAAAATGCCTCAAACAAACACAATTTTATTTAGTGCAATGATTATCAAAAATCATAAAAACATTGCATTGAAAAAACACACAGCCTTATGGAATACAATGATTGTAAGACATATGTTGAAAAATAAAATATGGTTAAATGTCTTAATTTTTTTGCCTAGCTTTAAAAAATGGTCCACATTTTCTTTTATACGATGAATACAATCACCTTCTCCTCCTTCTGATATGTGTTGTGTATTGATGTCACTTTGTCTCGTTGTTGAAGTTCTTTTTTCAATAATACATTTTATTACTAGTGGTATAGTGTAAGATACAGAATGGTGAGAAGCCAATAAAGTTAATCAATGGTATTATTTTTTTGGAAGGTAAATATATTTTATATGTATTTACATCACTAAGTTATATGTTATTATTATATATTTTTTTTTAGATTTGAACTTTCACACAACAATATAAAGGTTATATTGATGTGTTGTTAACCTAATTTACTAGTAGAATTAAAAAATATCATGTTATTTTATTTTTAAAAAAAAAAAAAAAACTATATATTAAGACAATCTATGAAATCATATATTTTAGTTAATTGAAAGCATTTATAATTCACATTCTTATGCACATAAATTTATTTTATATGGTCATTTTTAGTTATTTTTGTAGATGCATAAAATGTTATTAGTGTGTTCTTGTGATAAATAAATGTTGGTTCAATTCCTTTTTTTATTAGTTTTGTTTAGGAAAAAAAAAAGAATATGAAAGAATGTTTCTGAATTATTTCATTGAGATAATTATATATTTCTAAAAGTTTAGGTAATTTCTTTTTCAATATATTTTAGTAGATCTTGAACCAACTGTTACATTTATTTATCCGCTTTCGTTCTCTTCAAGATCTTATGATTTATAATTTTAAAATAATTAATTAAATAATAAAATAATGAAAAAATAAATTAATAGAATATTTTAATACGATTTAGTCCTTATCATTTGTTATGGAGTTTCTTTCTACAAGCATTCTTTTTTATTAAAAAAAGCCAATTTCAATATTCAAATTTCTATGATATTTTGTAGATTAATATTCTTTAAATTTTGAGTCTCAAACTCAGTATCCATTGGAATCAAATCTAAACTAGTTCTCACTAATCAAAACTAGATAAAGAATAGTTATTGTATTGTTATTATTCTTTGAAAGCACATTAATAATTATGAAATATGTTGTCTTTCATGGAACAATCAATCTTAGATTTTATACCACATATTAGGTAAGGAATGCAGAAATATTATTATGTTTTTAAGTCGTTCATTATATCTAACAAAATCCAAATAAAATATTATTATTTTTATTACTTTCTTTTGGTTTATTTTATAAAAAAAATTACATAATACATTCATATGGCTTTCTTATCAATTCCGAAGCAAAACAATTGTGGGGTATATGATTTTTAGAAGAACCTATACATAATATATTCATAAAAATATTATGGTTATAAAATTACTAATATATATACAATTTTTTTATTTAATATTTTTGAATTGATTTTTATATAAAAATATTTGTGTATTTGCAATTACAACTTTGTTTCACTAAGAAAAAAACTTGTAAAATGATCTTATATCGTCTTTTCAAAAGAATAAGATCTTTCTAATGCACTTAATGTTTCTGGGATAACTAATAAGATTGGCATGAAAATAAGGTAAATTTTATATAATATTTTAACGATTCATTAAAAAAAATTATATTGAGGTGTTTTTCCAGAAATAAGTTGTTTGAATTTTTTGTTGCAAGGTTGACCAATAATCATTTGATGTGTGTATGTTTTGGGATATAACAAATATGTTTGCCAAATTTCTTAATGAATTCAATTAGATAATAGTTTGTAAAATTAGAGACCAATCAGAAGAATCAATGACATAATTTATTTGCAATTGTCTCTTTTGATTTTAGTCCATATTTCTTTATCATGTAATTTAAAATGAGATAATATTTTATATTATCTAAATAATCATTAGAAAAATTGACTTCAATTTATTTATTTTGTTATCTATAATGTAGCTAAATAATTTCAAATATTTCATATTCTATAATTTTTGGTAAAGAAATTACATAAAATTATTTATTTTGTTATATATAATGTAGCTAAATAATTTCAAATATTTCATATTCTATAATTTTTGATAAAGAAATTACATAAAAATTGTTTGACCCCCCAAAAAAATAGATGTCATACGGATTTAAAATCAATTTTAATTATTTGAAAATAATTTATTTCTTGAAAAAATGTCAAAAATATTTATAGCCTATCTTTTTTATATTTATATGAGGATGTCACACGTCGAATTCAATTTCTAGATTTGCATCACCCCCACCATAGCATGGTAGGTGAAAGGAGGGCCCCCAACAACGGTCAGTTTGACAGTACGAAAAATTTCGATTCAGCATTTTCTAAAGAAGACTACTATAGGTTATCTTTCCCTGAATTTAGTTATTTTTAACTTTCTTTTTAAATTAAAAGGACCCGTGTAATTTTCCCATCCTTCAAGGTTTGTTTTCCTTGGTTTGGACATAAATACTTTTGACCATAAAGAATACTCTGCAATTTTGATATTAATGGTTTGACTCTACATATGGTATCGATTTTTTTTAAATCTCACAATGGAGATGGGGTTTTAAAGAGCATGTATGTGTGTTTTGATCACTTTCATTTCCTTTGTGAAGTCCTTATGGGTAGACTACCTACAAAATGAATGAATTTGCATGCCTTTGCTGATATAGCTCTGCAATAATACTATATCTCGTGTGAAATTATTTCTCCTATGTGATCCATAACATGGATGTGAGTGGGTGAACTCTCTTTAATATTTCACCTTTTAAATAACAAATTCTACCTTTTGACAACCTTATGTTACTTCTAGTTTTTTTTGGGATACTTTACACTGTTTAAGTTATGTGATTGAATTTATTCTTGTTTCATGAATGTGTTGAATGCTCAGGTTATTATTTCTTCTTTCTTTTGTGATTATATTTTTATTTATATGAATAAGTTTTCCATTTGTATGAATGAATTTTGTTTTACGAGAATGATTTAATATCTTGGTTAATATAAGAATTTGGCGAATGAAATGAGGGCTTTTAAGTGGGTATGCTTTTGTTATAAATGAGAAAATTAAATTTATAAAAAGTTATTTGAAATGTTTACATTTAAAATTTGAAAATGAGATAAAAATATATATTGTAACACATTAAATATTATTTTTAAGATATATATATATATATATATATATATATATATATATATATATATATATATATATATATATATATATATGTATATGTATGTATATATATATATGTATATGCATATATATGTATATGTATATGCATATATATGTATATGTATATGTATATGTATATATATATATGTGTATATGTATATATATGTATCTATGTATATATATATATATATGTATCTATGTATATATATACATATACATATACATATACATATACATATATATGTATATGTATATGTATATATGTATATGTATCTATGTATATGTATTTATGTACATATACATATGTATATGTATAATTATTTATATATATATAAAATTATACATATACATATACAGATGTATATGTACATGTACATATATACATATACATATATACATATGTATATGTATATGTATATATATACATAGATACATAGACATATATATATATATATATATATATATATATATATATATATATATATATATATATATATATATACATAGATACATATATATAACTTAAAGACACGTTTTATTTTGAGAAATTGGTTGTAAATACTCAGATTTATCTTTAACCTCATACTTTATATAACATCATTTCACATTTTTTGATATCTTTGGTAGAAATTTAGATAAGGACATATAATTACAATATGCTATTTAAAATGTATGTGTTTCAAAAAGATTAAATTTGAAGACATGCTCTTATTTTTTATAAAAATATTTTAAATACTCAGATTTATCTCTAACCTCATACTTTATATAATATCATTTCACATTTTCCCATACCTTTAGTAGAAAGTTAGATAAGGACAAATAAAAACAAGATCAAGATACACACAAGTAAAGAAATTCTAAAAATAATGGATAATCGAAAATTCTACATGCCCCCTTCCCTCCATTTCCCACACCAACTTCTTAAAAATTAATCATAAATAAGGTTTTTTAATTATATATAAAATTAAGATTCATTTTCAACCTTATTTAAAAAAAAAAAAAAATAGATGAACACAATGAAAGATACTTAAGTAAAGCTAGCAAGGTAAATATGCAACATATAACTTGATATATAAAGACATATTTATAAATGAGTATTTATTAAAGCTTTAAATTATATATGTATGTATGTGTGTGTGTGTGTATGTATGTGTGAATGAATAAACGATTGCATGTGAACTTTCTCGAAGTGATAGTCATATTTTCATAAAATTTCTTCTATGAAAATCATAATGTTTATCATGGTCAAAAGTGGATTTTATAATTTTGGGTATGAAATGCAGATTTAGTTGTATATGTGTAGTTCTAGGCCTCAGTTTCATATTTTTGAGCTTGAACCACAATGCTAAAGTATGATCCGAATAATTATATTTTAATCCATTGAAAAATCTAGAAAATAACATGCAAGAAGAAAAATATTACAACTATAATTTCTTCATATAACTAAAAAGAAACAAAACCCTTTGATAGAATGCTCTCTTTTGTACATTTTTTTAACTAACAAAGGAAGATGAAAAGTCATTATTTACACTAACTCAACCTAGATATTCTCATTATAGTTTTCCTATATTTTATTTTATTATCAGAGCATTTAAAAAAATTATAAGGTATGTGCACGAAGTTGGGGGATAATTTTATGAACATTTCCTCTAATGCGTATACATTATGGTCATAATGTGTGCACATTATTTGAATTAAGGTTAAGAACCACCAAACCTAGGAATGTGTACGTATTCTTAATAATGTGTATTTTTTTCTAATAACATGTACTCATTATGAGGAACACGTACACATTACGAGGAACACGTACGTGTTCTTATTTTTTTGCATAAAAAATCATCAGAATGTGTATATGAAGCCAACATTTACTTGAAGATGTTATTTACTAAAATAAATGTTAAGTATAAGGAATATAAATGTAACAATATAAATTTAAATTTATTTTAATAAATATAATAAATTAGGGTCACTCTACATCTTATAGAGTTGGTCCCACATTTACACACTTTATGATGTATAAAATGGTTTTTCACAATCTAATTTGGTTAGTAATTAGTCATTTTAAGGATCTTAGTATTGAACCTAGGGATTTGAGGGCATAAATGTTATAATTGAGGTCTATTTTTGGTAAACTTATAGTCATTTTAAAGGTTTTTCTACCTTCTAGATTGTTTCTTGGCATTTATATGAGTCTTAGGTTTGTCAAAATTGAAGTTTCTAAACCACTCACTTTGAACTTGATCTAAAGTGGTGTGATTATGATAGCATATGTTATATTAATAACTTGAAAACATCAAATGACCACTTTGTATTAATTTCATTTGCTCATCATCCCAAATCACTTCCTACTCATTCTTCGTCACCCATAATCACTCTATCTCCATTCCTCATTGTCCTTAATCACTCCCTAATTGACCCTCATTTTCCCTCATTATCTCTAATCACTCCCTCATCATCCCTAATTACTCCTTTAATTACCCTCATTATCCCTCACTATCCCTAATCACTCCTTCCTCATCCATAACCATTCTTTCCTCATCCCTCATCATCTTGAATTATTTTCTCTTTATCTGTCATCATCCCTAATCACTCCCTCCTCATCCTACCTCATCCCTAATCACTTTTTTCATTGACATTAATTGTCCCTCATCATATCTAATCACTCCTTTATTATCCCTAATCACTCCTTCATTGACTATCATCATCCCTCATCATCTCTAATCATTCCTTCCTTATCCCTCATAATCCCTAGTCACTCTTTCCTCATTCCTCATCATCCCTAATCACTACCTCATTGACCCTCACCATCTCTTATCACTCCCTCATTGACCCTCACCATACCTAATCATATTTAATCACTCCCTCATCATCCCTAATCACTCCCTCATCATCCCTAATCATTCCCTCTTCATCCTTAATCATCCCTAATCACACCCTTATTGATGCTCAACATATCTCATCATTTATAATCTCTCTCTCATCATCCCTAATCACTCCCTCATTGACCCTTACCATACTTCATCAACCTTAATCATTGATTCATCATCCCTCATCATCTTTGGTCACTCCTTCGTCATCCCTCATCTCCCCTAATCACTCCCTCATTAACCCTCACCATCCCTCATCATATCTAATCATTCCCTCATCCCCCCTAATCACTCCCGTATTAACCCTCACCATCTTATATCATCCCTAATGACTCCCTCCTCATCTCTACTTAATCCCTCTTCATCCCTCCTCATCCTTAATCACTCCATAGAATACCTTGATGGTTGGTATAATAGTTTAATTACTTAGTTACTTCTTATTGATATGTTCTTAGTGTTGAGGCCTTTGGGTATTTTTTAGTTGACAAAACTAAGCAAGGCATTATTAAAGTTATCATTCTTCCTAATAAAAAGACTTAGTGTTAGTAAGGGATTAAAAATTCTATTTTAAAAGTTTTTTAAGATGTTATATATGTGATACATCTATATTTTATATTTTATAAACATTTATGTAAGTAAAACATAAAAATAGAAGGTTGAACAATTTCTTATGACAAATTATGAATAGAAATTAAGAGATGAGAAGCCAAAACTTCATGTTAAATGTATAAGAATCTAGCCCTCACAGGAAGATAAGTTCGTTATTGTTTTATTTATTTTGATGTACTAAAATTTGGTAATCAATGTCTCTTACACAAATAATTATCCTTAGCCTTACTAATTTTCTATATAACAAAAGCATATTGATATTTAACTAATACACTTCATCATTTCAAATGGAACTCATAAGATTTTAATTTCTCCTAAAATCACTTGGTATACAAAATCAAACCTTTTAAAAATGCAATCCTTTGTGACATCTCACCATTAGAGGTATGTGATGTTTTACATGTGGTCAACCATATATTTACCATTGACATGTAGTATATAAACTAAATCCTTGAAATGTTGTGATAGATTGTCATGATATGAAATACCATACATCATAGTTAGTTCATAAACTTCTAGTCATTAGTGCTAGGAAGTGTAAGAATCTTGGAAATTATAGTAATAAGTATACTCTTTATGGTAAGAAGTAAATGTAGGAACATCCTTGTGGCACCATTTCAGAGTGTGGTTTATCCAAAAATAAAAAAGACAAAATAATTGAACCATAAACTAGATGAATACAAGGATATCTTTCAGTCACCTAAATAAGTTCCTACATACTATACACTAAACAATACTATTGATTTGATAGCTTAACTACCTCTACCTCAAACCTCTTTATAAAACATATCATTTATAGAGAATGAATAAATCAAGTGGTAGATCCATGAAATCATGAATAATGGACACATCATTCCCAAATCATTGCCTTGCAAAATCCCAATTGTGCTTGCCCTAGAGAAGGATGGTACATGAGGTATTGAATCAATTAAAATAATAATAACAATATTAAAGTGAAGAACTATTATCCTCATCTAAATATCAAGGCATTTTCCTTCCATATCCATGGTGTAGAAGTATTTTCAAAAATTGATTTTAAATTTGGGTATCATCATATTCATGTTGAACCTCAAGGCATTTGGAATATAGTATTAAAAATAAAGGAAAGATTTATCGAGTAGTTGGTTATGCCTTTTAGGTTAACTCATGTAACAAATTCATTCATTGAGATGTTGAAAAACATCTTCAGGCCCTTTAACTATGCCATTTTAAAAATCTACCTTGATGACATCCTAATATTTAAAAAACATGGGATGAACATCTACACCATGTTGAACTAGTGTTTCACATTTTGTGGAAACACATTTTTATGATAACATGAATAAATGTTCATTTTCCATGCAAGATATAAAATATTTTGGATACATTACACACATAAGGAGTGCATGTGTGAACATGACCAATGTTCAAGTTATAAAGGAATGGGAATCACTAAATAACTTTTCATAGATTCAAAACTTCTCATAATTAGAAAATTATAAAAGATATTTGTTTTTAATTTTTATCCTTTGAACCAAGCTACCAAAGATGAAACCAAATAAATTTTCATCTAGTTAGCTTCACAAAAAATATAATTTTATGAACTAAAATTTAGACTCTATTTTATGCTAGTACTTGCATTACTTAACTACAAATTTGGAATATCAACTAATTCATTGAGTAAGAAAATTGACTATCAAAAATGGGTATTGACAACACAACAAATCTTAAAAAAGAGTTAATTTCAATTATAATGGATTAAACAACATGTGATTGGAATCAAAGATATGTTTAGAGTATATACTTACATCAAATGATGAGTGAGTGGTTAAAGATGATGAGGGATGGTGAGGGTCAATGATGGAGTGATGAGGGATGGTGAGGGTCAATGAGGGAGGGATTAGGGATGATGATGTATGAGGAAAGAGAGATTAGGTATTATGAGGTATGATGAGGGAATGATTAAAGATAATGAGGGATGGTGATAGTCAATGAATGAGTGAATATGGATAATAAGAGAGTGATTAGAGATGATGAGGGATAATGAAGGTTAATGAGTGAGTCATTAGGGATGAGGAAGGATGATGAGGGAGTCATTAGGGCTGATGATGAATGAGGAGTAAATAATTAAAGATGAAGAGGGATGATAAAAGAGTGACTATGGATGATTAAGGATGAAGAGGGAGTGATTAGGGATGATGAAGGATAGTCAGGGTCAATGAGGGAGTAATTAGTGACATGATGAGGGAGTTTTTAGAGAAAATTAGGGATAGTGAGGGTCAGTGAGGGATTGATTAGGGATAATAAGGAATGAGGAGAGAGTGATTTGGGGTGATGAGAGATGAGTAGGAAGTGATCACAGATGAGGGAGAGATGGTGGGAAAGTGAAATTAACATAATGTGGTCATTTTATGTGTGAAAGTTATCAATGTGACATATGTTTCCCAAATCACACCACTTTAGATCAATATCAAAATAAGTGGTTTGAAAAATTAAATTTTGACAAACCTGGGACTCCTAGATATGCTAGGAATTAATCTAGAAGGCACAAAAACCTTTAAAATGACTATATGTTTACCAAAAATGGAAATTAATTATAAAATTTATGTCCTAAAATACTTATATTCAATGTTTAGACACTAAAAACACTTAATTACTGACTATATTATATTTTCAAAAACTATTTTCCACATCATAAGGTGTGTAACTATGAGACCAACTCTATTAGATGTAGAGTGATTCTAACCTCTTATATTTACTAAAATAAATTTAAAGTATAAGGAATATAATTGTAACAACATAAATTTAAACTTACATTTATGTTGTTACAATTATATTCCTTACACTTAACATTTATTTTAGGAAATATCAACTTCAAGTAAATATTGGCTTCATATACATGTTCTATTTCTTTTTTGTGAAAAATAATAAGAATTTATACATGTTCCTCATAGTGCATAGGCATTCCTCATAGCATGTATGAATTATAATGTGTATGCATTATAGAAAATACACATTATTCAATTTTGAATTCAAAAAATCATGCCTTTTGGCTCAAAAATGGCTTGGATTCTCAAGCCCAGGATTGAACCTATCATTCTACACCTAATTTCTAGAGGTTAGATAGAAAAAAATCAACTTCCATCACCAAATATACTATTAATTTCATCAAACAAATTCAAAAAATTATTACCATGATTAATATCACACTCTCCTCTTTTCAAATATATGATTTTTATAATTTTTGGACTATTTTAAGGTTACACACTATGTTAATTTATAATTATAGTTTTTTTAGGAAACTATATGCTATAAATATACATGCCTATACATGTTACTATATTTTATTTCATTTATCCAAGTGCAAAATAAATTATATGGTCACAAACTAGGCTTAATTCTACACACATTCAATTTTTTTTTTGAGGTAGTTGGGGAGGGTGGTTACATGGCTAACTCTCCATTTTTTCCCATTTTCAAGATCTATTAACTTAAAAAATTATATATATATATATATATATATATATATATATATATAATATTCATTGATAAAATATAAAACAATATAGGTCATAATATATAAGATCTTATCTAAATATTCACTTAAGGGTTTTAAACAATAGTAAATGATACTCAAAAAATTGTGGGCCACACAGTCGTCTATCCATTCTGGTTTTTTGAAAAAAATATGAGTTCCTTTTAAAACATTTAGATTTTTGATCTAGTTATACTTAATCATTTATGAGAATAATTATTGTTTTGGAAACTAGACTTGAAGTGGTACAATTCATGTTCTTATAGAATCTTTAAATTTTGAGTGTAGTTATTTCAAATTATCTAGACAAGTTTAGTTTGATGAAATTTTAGGAAAAACATGTCCACAGGTAGCTCCCTTTTGTCCCCCAACTTTATCTACTTACCCTATATACAATTATGACTTTAAATTTAATAAACACAATTTATTAATTTAACTAGTGAATAATAGTGCATAACTTGATTTTAAAATTCAATCAAATATAATTCAAATCTATTTTCACACTATTTCAAGTAGATGCAAAATATGTTTGATGTTCATTCTTGATGCTCAAATTATAAACACTTTTTTATGAATTCAAATAAAATTCTATTAATTTTGAAATAATTATTATAATTTAATGATTTCAATTCAATCAATTTTTCCACTTTAGCCCATGGATGTCATCTTCAAAACTTATTCCTTGCAGATTTTCCTATAGCCTTGTCTTGTTCATTATGGTGTTGAATTAAATAGAGCATTATAAAACATAAAAAAATATCAGTATAAATTAACTCAAATTGGGTAGTGAAATTCTAATGACAAATTGATCATGGGAATGAATTTGTTGGTAGAATGTAGGTGAGTCTCATAAATAATTAATTTTTAGAAAATTACCTTATACTTTGGGATTTAAAGTTCAAAATTTTATGTTAAAGTCAACATCACTTTCAGTATCTTCCCTAATAACACCATCACTTGGAGTGATGGAACCACCTATTTCCTTCATATCCAAAGATAATTTCTTTATCTTCCAATATATCATGTGCATATGTTTCTCTTTATCATACCCTATAAGACTTGGCATACTTGTCTAATGTTGAGCATAACTTCTGAAAAATAAATTGCCCACACGAGAAAGACATGAGCTCTTGCATTACTAGTTTGCTTCCACCATAACTACCCAAGGACTTAAACATATGAATCCAAATGAATTGAATTTGTTCTTTATACACTTATGGATGAATGTATGAGTTACTAATATGTGGAACTAGAAAAAAATAACATGGATCAGATAGATTTTTTTGGTTTTATTTCAAACCGTAGAAAATTATTTTGAATAAAACTATAAGAAACTTCACATATAATAAAATAGTGAAACATGTGAGGGAATATTTGAGAGATCAAATTTGTTGCTTAGGAAATGAATAGTTTTGAAAGATTCATTATAGGTGCCAATTTTACCTTAATTTGGCTTAATTCTAATACTAATAAGATACAAAATAATGTAATTATTTATTTCTAATTATTATGTAGGTATTGCAGTGATGAATAAAACTAAAAGTAAAAGATTGAAGATGATTTGGAAATCACAAGATTAAAACTTATATAGGTGGTATGTAATGTATGAAATTAGACCATGATTCGCTTAGATCAAGACCTATAGTTATGGTTTCATCTAGACACTAACATCATCCTTTGGTCACAACTATTAGTCACCATGTCTCTCCTCTAATGGTTATATTTCTACAAAGACACTTTTATGTTCTATTAGAGGTCATTATTAATTCTTATATTATGTATTACTATGTGATACAAATGTCTAAATGTGCACATAATACCTCAAAATGTATCTCATTCACTTGAAACCATAATTCTACTTTGAAGACTAGGTTAAGGGAAAAAATGGGAATAAATATGGCCTAATATAACCCAAACCACTTGTTGGAAGTGAAACCATTAATAGGGGGAGGGGTGAATCAGTATGAAAAAATTACATTCAATTCCATTCATCATTATTTAACCATTCAAACTAGCATCAAGATATGGCAATGCATAGAAGATAAATCACATAAGCATGAAGCAAGATATTAACACATGAGCACCAAAGCTATGTGGGAAACCCTAATGGGAGATAAAACCCACTATAACACCACTTATATTTATCTCCTATAATCAATGAAACAACATTTAATGAGGCAACAATCCCATAAGGAGCTTCAACCCCTACCTAGTCAAGCACCCACTCAACTAGTCTTTAGCAAGAACCAACTTGTAAGGAGGATCCAAACCCATAAGTGACTTGCCACCAAAAAAACCACTTAAAGGAAAATTCTGAAAGATACAACCTACAATTCAGCTCCAAGAAATAACCTATCCAAGACAAGCTTGATCACATTCACAACAACTTGTTGCTCAAACAATCGATGGTGACTTATTCATCATATCTCTCTCTTCTCTATCTAAATTTAACTCTATATAATACAACTATAAAACTATTCTTCTATATATATATATATATATATATATATATATATATATATATATATATATATATATAATGGTCTCTAAATAAAGAATCCACTCATTCAACTCTTCTTAGCCTTTTACCCCTCTCAAATAGCCTTCTAGGCTCATTAGGTCAATTGAACTTTTCATCCACCTAAAAAAATTATAATGGTATTCATGAATGATCATATTATACATTTTATTGTATTAATTACCTACATTTTCTCCTCTATTTATCTCTTTTATTCACTTCTTGTCACTCCTCTCTAACTAGCTCAAATAGGCTAATTAGGCCTTGCTTATATACTCAACACTTGATCTTACCCATCTTAGTCAAACAAGAAACTTATCACACTTTTATAATAATTGAAATATTTCCATAAAAATGTTTAACACAATATAAAATTATTACAAAAGTAATTTATCACTCATTGGGATCAAAACCCTATTAGGCCTAATAGAGACCTAATGGAATTAGGCCTTCTCTGAGGCACATGTTACACTTCTATCTCCTTGAAACTATTTGAGTATTAAAAAATTAATTAAAATTTTATAATGCACCTAAAATATACCATTTATAACATTCACATAGGTCCACATCACTTGTAAGTCCAATTCACCACTTGAACCATGTTATCAGGCCTACATTAGGCCTTCTCATTGCCTAAAAGTATGTATCACAAAACAAAAGTATAAAATAAATTTTATAAAAAAATATATGATAAAATCACATGAAAAGAGTCTCATGACCTAATTTTCACCACTATTTCCATTTTATATCACCAAATGGGGTATAGGACCTCAAATAAATAGCTTTCACAAGCTCACCTAGAACTTAACAGAGGATTCAAAAACACAGTCAAAAGATTTTGAATTTTCAAACTTGAACAAGAACTTATCATGAATATTAATGAATTATTGTGAACCTTTTATACTTATATAAAATCCTAATATTCAATATATTCTTCAAATCTGAGCAAAACACCCCAAACTCATCTCACAAAACTCCTTGTAGCTCCAAAAACACAGTCAAGAAGAAAGCTATTTTTAGTACTTGTAATGGCACTTTCATGAATTATTATTAAAATTAATAGTTAATTTTATACTTATATATCATTCCAAAATGGATAGATATCAATCTCTAGTGTCAAATATTGGTCTTATAGACCATTTTCTCAAACTACTCTCTCACAGTCCTTACACAGTCTGAAAAGCCATTTTGGCTTTCATTTTTCAACTTATCAAACTATATTTACATATTATATAAATAATTAATATATATATTGTACATAAAAAAAAACATAAAAAAGTGTATTATATATATTTTATTTTTTCATAAGGTATCACATTCTTCACTTCACTTGGAGACCTAGAGTAGTCATTCTGCCTTATGAACTAGTCATGGTGAACATGACTTCTAACACCTTTAGGATCACAATCAAGTTATTCTAATGTAATTTTATGATCCTAGGTCAACATTATATAAAATTAAAACACAAATATATATATATATATATATATATATATATATATATATATATATATATATATATATATATATAAAGTGACCTGTCTATGTGAGTTGAATAGTGAAAGAATAGAGTTCAGATATTAGTTTATATATTCTTGATTATATATATAATCAAGAATATATAAACTAATATCTGAACTCTATTCTTTCACTATTCAACTCACATAGACAGGTCACTTTGAGAACACTATTTTCACCATTTGAAATGAATTACAAAGCATATAATCAAAATTTACATGAGTTATATGTATTTAATAGTGACCTCAATTAACTGGATTCCTTCCTAATCCATTTCAACTCATCCCTAAACACATTCTCACTTAGATTGGTTTTTCTCACTATTTTTCACTCTTAGCTAGTTTAGCAATAGGTCAAATTAGGTGAGAAAATTAGTTGACACACAGCATATAAATTGTCCAAAAATAACCATGGAAATAAAGAATGATTCTTGTCCTTCAACGTCCATCCACTTTATAATCTTGACCTAGTCAACCCTACCTGTAACACTAAATTATTCATAAATAAGCATTTTTTATGTAGATTCTACTCACTATCCTGATAGACCAATAACACTTGGAGATTATTGGATGAGTAATATAAAATATAAAATCATCAAAAAATACTTTCCAATCTATTCTAGGTCATTCTCAATAATATTTTCATCATCGGGTCAATATGAGGGTTTTGAGAGCGTTTTAGACCAGTTTACCTTAACATTTGTTCATATAGTATTCCCTTGAAACCAATAATAATACATGTAAAAACTTATTATGAACATTTTCCATTTCTTCCAAAAGACTTAGGTCACTATGTAAAGTTTACATGTGTTAATGAGCATCTAAACTTCCTTCTCGAGTTTGGAAACTTTCAATCTACATAGATAGGAGACCTCAAAATGTGATATCTTTATTTATCCTTAAAATGAGGACCTAAAAATTGGTAAAAACCCTTAAAAAAACTTTCAAAATATCATACCATTTTCAAATGTGCTCTATCACCTTTAAAACTCAGCTTAACCCCTCATTAGAACTCACTAGGTCTCATTGCACATTAAGCTTGAGACTGCTAGTAATTCTTGGACCTTGGAAACACTTGAAAACCTCTTACATTGATATTATCACCTCATACACATGTAAAATGAAATAATACCAATATCACATTCATCCAACCTTATTCACACAAGTCTCACACTGATCATCTCAATAAGTTACCGAGCCTGTGCCTTCATACTAGGTTTCTTATGCAAGGACTAAGCCTCAAAACTGACCTTATTGCCACTTTAGATGCACTTTACACATTATTAACATGTTTAAACACCTTCTCATATCCTCTACCACTAATATCAATCATTAATAGGTATTTTTAACATCTTAGGACCCTTAGTTAGATCAGACATAGTCTAAAACTAATTTATTTACATATTAGACCTATAGTTATTACCTCTATAGTCACACTTTGAGAAATACCTAGGTGATTAAATGATTCAAATTCATGTTTAAATGTTCTTATAAATCTTCTTATGCCTCTATGCATTTATCTCCTAGAACCACCATTTTCCTTCTTAAACTAGATAAGATATCCCATACTCAAGCATTCTCATCACATCATGACAACATCCTTCAATAGGGACCTATAATCACTTATTTCATCATTCCACACTATGAATCATGAGACATTCAAATGGATTACTATACTTCATTATTATTTTGACATCAATGATCATACACAAACATATGACATCAATGACAACTTGCAACAATCTCCCCCATTATCATTGATGGAAAACCATATGGATGGAAAACCATAAATGAACTAATCTAGACAACTTCTCCATCAATATAATCTCTCTCCCCATTTTACATTAATGACAAAGGTCATCTCTAATAGTACTACTGATCTTTGGATTTGACCACTCACATATCAAGCAATCTCCCCCTTTGTCCATGCATACTTCTTTTTAAGCTTCTTAAGAGACCTAAGTTAGCTCCCCTTAACTCCATACTCTATCTAGATCATATAATATAATTGTAAAGAAAGTACATGTTGAATTCTCACAAGAAATATCATACCTTGATTGAAGATAAAATCACCCATGCATGGGCTACCAATGAAGATCACCACATTTTATATAAAAACTATATTTCTAGAACCCACCTAAAACCATGCTCATAAGAGCTCTTACACCACCAAATTTATTCAATCTACCTTATTAGGCCATCATTTATTTATCATGCACTATCTACCCAAAACTAAATAAGCATTCACCATGCTTCCTCTTACAGATAAGTATCTCCATGAATCCTAATAGAGACACCCCATTTTATAGAGGCTAAAACAAAGTGAACTTAGAGGATGCCCACATCTCCTCTCTTACCTCATTGATCATCTTGCACTTATTAGACTTATTGATTTCATTTAGAATCCTTTTAATCTTGTCAACCTTTTTTGACTTAATATCCTCAACATCCATGATGTTATTCATCTTCTCAACTCTTGCAGATGTATTATTATTTAATTTTTTCTCAATTATAGAAAGTAATCTATATTCATTATTGGGCCCAATTTGATCTTCCCTCACTAACCTTGGTCTCCATACCCATGTTTGACCTTTCTTATGAACTCTAGAAGCTCCATATCTCTTAACATGACTTGAGAACCTACTTACTTCATTTGGATGAACTCTATCAATGTGACCAATCTTATGACAACAAAAACAAACAACCTCACTCATACCTTTTGCTTGATGAAGAATGTAAACTCCATTTCACCAATTACTTCTCCTTATATAATCTCTTTCCCTATGACCAAAATTATTACAAGAAAAAAAATGGCCATGAAAAGAATTGGTATACCTTATTGCATTGGGTTGTTTGATTGGTTTCTTCATGTTTCACTTCTTTTTTTCATCCTTCTTAACTTAATCTAACTTCTCATGATCTTTTTAAAACTTGATTACCTTGACCATGATCTACTCATGCTCAAATATTCAAGGAAACTATCTCGGTGTTCAATAGATCATATTCAACCTCCTTTGATCTCAACCTTGCATTAACAATCTCTACATGATTTTTGAAACCCTTGATGATTTTCTCACTATCTCTCAACCTAAACCAAATTGAATGTGAGCTGCTCCAAATATGTTTTGATTTTCTTGATTTATTCTTCTCTTGAGATTAGGTTTGTAATTGTAACCCCTACCTGATTCTTGATGTTCTTATCCCTTGTGGAATCTTTGGCCATGTCACCCTTCAAAGTACATATCTTCTCCTTAAGTTCTTTGATCATAGATTTAAAATCTTGATTTTATTTCCTTAGCTAATTAACCATTTTATGATTATATGATCACCAATTTTTGGAATCATAACCAATTATATTGAGTTTGAATTAGTGTGAAAACATTACATTCAATTCCATTTATCATTCTTTAACCATTCAAACTATCATAGAGATATAACAATGCATAGAAGAGCAATGTCATAAGCGTGAAGCAAGATATCAACACATGAACACCACATATATGTGGTAAAACCTCATGGAAATAAAATCCATTATCACACCACTTATAATACTTTACTATATTAAATTAAACAACTTTTAGTGAGGCACCAACCCCACAAGGATCTCCAGCCCCTACCTAGTCAAGCACACATTCAACTAGTCTTTAGCAAGAACTAACTTGCAAGGAGGATCCAACCCCCTAAGTGACTTGGAACCAACCCAGATAATTAAAAGAAACTTTTTAAATATCCAACATAAAATTCATCTCCAACTCCTTCTTGAACAAGCACCAACCCGACCAAGACAATCTTGATCACCTTCACAACAACTTGTTGCTCAAAAAATTAATGGTGACTTCTTATTTATCTATCTCTCTTCTTTATCTAAATTTCACTCTCTATCATACACTTTTAAAACTAATTTTATGTATCTATAATTTTATCTAAATAATCAATCCACTCATTCATCTCTCTTTACCCTTTTTCCCCTCTCAAACAATCTTCTAGGCTCACTCGTTCAACATGCCTCTTCTAGGGTCACTAGGTCAATTTAGCTTTTCATACACATATAGAACTTATAATGGATGTGAATTAATTATATTATAATATATTTTATTATATTAATTACCTACCTCTTATCCTCTATTGATCTCTTTTATTTTCTTCTCTTCACTCCTTTCTAACTAGCTCAAATACGCCAATTAGGCCTTACTTATATACTCAACACTTGATCTTACCCATCTTGGTTGGACAATAAAATTATCACACTTATATCATAATTTAAATATGTCCAATTTTATTTTTCACATAATAAAAAATTATTACAATATCAGGTCATCATTCATAGGGACCAAAACCCTATTTAGGCCTAATAGAGACCTAATGGAATTAGTCCTTCTCTAAGGCACACATTACACTTATGACCCCTTGAAACAATTTTATACTTAACCAATGAATTAAAAACTTATAATAAACCTAAAATATACCCTTTATAACATTCACATATGTCCAAATCACATATAATTCCAATTCACCACTTGAACCATGTTATCAGGCCTACTCGCCATTAGGCCTTCTCACTGCTTGAAAGTCTATATCACAAAACATAAGTATAGAATAAATTTTATAAAAAAATATGTGATAAAATCACACTAAAATATTATAAATTACCTTGTGGTAACCACCATGTCCATTTTATATCACCAAACAGGGTATATGACCTAAAACAAACGGCTTTCACAAGCTCACTTAGAACTAAACACAGGTTCCAAAAACATAGTCAAAAGATTTTAAAATTTCAAAATTTAATAGGGACTTATCATGAATTATAATTACTTATTATTAAACTTTTATACTTATATAGCATCATAATATTCAATATAGTCTCCAAATCTGAGAAAAACACCTCAAACTTATCTTTGTAAGATGACTACATAAAACCATCTATAGCTCCAAAAACATAGTCATGACAAAATATATTTTTAGTAATTTTAATGGTACTTACATGATTTATTATTCAAATTAATAGTTTTTATTATAATTATATATCATTTACAGATATATATATATATATATATATTAATCTCTAGTGTCAACTATTGGTCTTACAAACCAATTTCTCAAACTAATCTCTAACAGTCCTTACACGGTCTGACAAGCCATTTTGGATTTCATGTTTCAACATCTCAAACTATATTTACATATTATATCAAGAAATAATATATCATATAAATTAAAAAAAACATAAATAAGTGAATTTTATACATTGGTGTTTGTCATAGGGTCTCACATTCTTCACTTCACTTGGCAGACTTGGAATAGTCATTATGCCTTATGAACTAATCATGGTGAACATGACTTATAAAACCTATAAGATAAAAATAAAGATATTATAATTAAATTTTATGATCCTAATTCAACCTTATATAATATTTAAACACAAATATATAGATTTATAATAGGAAATGAGGAATGTATAAACTAATATCTGAACTCTATTTTTTCACTGTTCAACTTATACAGACAAGTCACTTTAAGAACACTATTTTAACAATTTTAAATGAATTAAAAATAATATAATAAAAATTTAAATTAGTTATAGGTATTACATAGTGACATAAATCAATTGGATCCATTCCTAATCCACTGTAACTCAACCCTAAATGCATTCTCACTCTGACTAGTTTTTCTCACTATTTGTCACTCTTAGCCAATTTAGATATAGGTCAAATTGGGTAAGAAAATTATTTGAAACATATTACATAACTTGTAAATCACTCCTCATTGACATCAATAATTAGTCTTGATCTTCAACCTCTATCCATTGTGAAATTTTGACCTAGTCAACCCTACCTATAACATCTAATTCTTCAAAAACAAGCATTTTTTATAGCTTCTACTCATTGTCATGATATACAAATACCACTTGGAGATTATTTTAGTAGTAATACATAACCTATAATCATAAAACAAGCCTTTAAAATCTATTCTGGGCAATTCTCAAAAATATTTTCATCATCAGGTTAACATGAGGGTTTTGAGAGTGTTTTGGACCAATTTACCTTCTTAACATTTGTTCATATAGTATTTCCCCTAAAACCACTTCCTAATGATTATAAAACCTTATTATTACCATTTTACATATCTCAAAAAATACTTAGGACACCATGCAAATTTTACACGTTCCAATTAGCATCTAAACCTCCTTCTCAAGTTTGGGAACATTCAATCTACATACACAAGATACCTCAAAACATGTTATCTTGATTTATCCTTCAAATAAGGACCTAAAATTTCTTAAAATACCTTGAAAAAATTTTAAAACCTCATAAAATTCTCACATTTTCACTATCACCTTTAAAATTCAACTTGACCCCTCATTAGACCTCACTATGTCTCTTTGCACATTAGGCTTAAGACTGCTAGTCATTCTTGGACCTTGAAAACAATTTAAAACCTCTTGAATTTATATAAAAACATCATCCACATGTAAAATTACATAATAAAAATATCACATGAATCCAAAATTATTCACACAAGTCTCACACTACTCATCTCAATAAGCTATCAAGCTTATGCCTTCATACTAGGTTTCTCATGCAAGGATTAAGCCTCAAAACTGACCTTCCTACCACTATAGATGCACTTTACACATTATTCACAAGTTAAAACACCTTATGATATTATCTAACACTAATATTCATCATTCATAAGTATTTTTAACATCTTATGACCCCTAGTTAGATTAGACATAGTCTAAGACTAGTTTATTTGCATATTAGACCTATAGGTTTTACCTCTGTAGCCACACTTTGAGACATACCTAGGTGATTAAATTCTTAAAATAAATTTTTAAATTTTCTTAAACATCCTCTTATGCCTCTATAAATTTATCTCCTAGAACCACCATGTTCCTTTTTGCACTAGACAAGATACCCCATGCTCAAGCCTTCTCATCACTTCATAACATCATCCTTCAACAAAGACCTATAATCACTTACTTCTCATTACTCACCATGAATCACAAGAAATTAAAATGGATCACCATACCTCTTTATTATTTTTATATCAAAGATCATACACAAACATATGACATCAATGATAACTTGTAACACCATTCCTTGTTGAATAGATAAGCAATGCGTATATACCCAATACTCCAAAGAAGAAAGTAAAACTACATATAGTTCTCTCTATTACATTAATGTATGAAATAATTCTCCTTGAATTTATTCATCTTATAATATATAAAATTACAATTTTGGTTTTGGATCGAGATGATTTAGTGGATAAGACTTGAATAATTGGGTAGTTCCTTTGAATGTGTGAGTGTTAAAATATTTTTGATATATGTATGCTAGATATGTAAAAGGATTACACATATTCATTATTTATATTAGAATATTTTGGTGATTTCTCATGCCACCAACACGCTAAATGGATGGGCCAACTAATAGAAATGATTTGAATTTGAAATATTATTGTTTCTTGGCATAAGATGTAATTTTGATATTTAGATGGTATTTTCAAAGTATGATGTTTCCAACTATGAGATAAAAATAATTATATGATGATTTATATATGTCTAATTATTTTAATTTATTAGATTAACACACATTGGTGAAATTCATTTATAAGACTAAGAGTAACTATAGAGGGTTGGATTCATGAAGAACATGTGGATATGAGAGAATAAAAAATAAGTTTCATATATGTATGCACAAATATTTTACATTTAGTATGTAAAAATTCCCTATATTATTATATTATTAAAATACAATACAAGTTCTAAAGTAAAAGTATAAAGAGACATACCTAAGTGTGAAAAACACACTTTTTCTTTGGAAGAAAGCTCCAAATGTGTAACTTGCTTTAATAAAAACTACAAGCAATATGTAGTAATCATTTCCATGAAATTAAATAAATAATATTAAGTTATATAAATGAAATTCTAAACTTAATATTAACAAATGAATACCCCTAAAAGTGTGTAAGTTATGTCTCAATGTAACACTTTGGAGATAATGATTATTTTTTGAAACATTGGAGAAATATGCTTCCTTGTTGAAGTATTTGGATAAACAGAGAGATTATGCAAAAAATTCATGTGAATAAAGTATGTCCATGGGTTGGGAATAAAAATTCACCAACCCTCATGAATAGGGAGTAGTGCCAAGGTTGTTGAGCATCGTTAAACCTCAACCACACTAACTTGTAAAATAATCTTTCACTAATATTGTAGACAAAATATGGAAGTTTGGAGGAATATGTTGGGATCCTTATGACTATTTCTAACATCATAGATTTTAAGTTAAATATAAATACATTACCTCCATAAAATTTTTTCTGATGAAGATGAACTTATATATTAAAGGATGCTTAATTCTAGGTACCGTCAAATTTTTATGAAGAATAGAGAATTGTAGTATTGTGTATGTGGATGAACTAGATTCATGCATGATAATTTCAGTCATTATATGGGATCATGATATAAAATTATATGTATTTATATGATATGTATGCTAAATCTAAGCACTTGTATCTTATGATGCCAGAAAAATGAGTACATGTGCATTGTATATGCCCCCAAATGTATCTGAATATGTGAATATCTAAAATTATAACTTTATTCATGTGAAATTATGTGCACCTACATGGCATATACACTCAAGTTATCTGAATTTGAAAATACATATTCATATTTATATAAAATGATTCCATATAAGTGGCATATTCCACAAAAATATATCACACGTATAAGTATTTTTCCCATATCAAAATCAAATTATTATTTAAATCACTCTAAAATATATGGATAGTATATTATATTAAAAAAACATTATTGGAGGATGAATTCTTTATTTATAGATTCTAAAAAATAAATTGGCCATACAAGAAAGACATGAGATCCTACATTACTAGTTTGTTTCCATCATGACTACCCAAGGCCTTAAACAAATAGATCCCATTTAATTGAATTTTTTATTTATACACTTATGGATGAATGAAGGAGTTACTAAGATGTGAAACCCCTAGAAAAATAACAAAGACCAAATATAAATTATTTTGGGGTCATTATTGCAAACCATGGAATATTATTTTGAATAAAACTCTGGAAAAATTCATAGATAATAAACTAGTGAAACATGTTAGGGACTTTTGAGATATTAACTTTGTTTCTTTGGAAATGAAGAGTTTTCAAAGATCCATTATAGCTTCCAATTTTACCCTCTTTTAGATTAATGATAATAATAATAAGATAATAACTAATATATTTAATTATTTTTAATTATTATGCATGTATTTTAGGGAAGAATAAAATAGAATGTAAAATATTGAAGCTAATTCAGGACAACTAAGGGTTTATAAAACTTATACTAGTGGTAAGGAAGATAGTAAATTAGACTGTGAGGCTCTTAGATTACGATCTACAATTATGGGTTCATCTAGACACCAACATCATCCTTTGGTTACTACCATTAGTTACAATGTATCTATTCTAATGGTTATATCTCTATAAATTTAATTTTATGTTCTAGTATAAGTCATTATGAATTCTTCTATTATGTATGACTATGTGATCTAGAGGTCTAAATGTGTGCATAATATCTATAAATGCACTCATTCAATTGAAAACTTAATTCCACTTTAAAGACTAGGTTAAGGCAAAAAATGGGAATAAATGTGGATTGATTTGATCCCAACCACTCCTCATTGAATGGGTAAGTGATGCCTATATACCCAATACTCTAAAGAGGAAAGTAAAACTGCATATAGTTCTCTTTGTTATGTGAATGCATGCAATATTGATCATTGAATGAATGCAACTTATAATATAGATTACTATACTTGTAAAATGACAACTTTAGTTTTGTATTGATGTTATATAGACTTAGTTAAGACCCAATCCTTGTAAATAATTGGTAATTTATTAAGAATTGGGTAGTTCCTTTGAATGTGAGTGTTAGAGTATGATTGATATATGTTTGTTGGATAGGTGAAAGGGTTATACCTGTTTCGTATTTATATAATAATATTTGGGTGATTTTTCATTCCACCAACATATTAAATGGATGGTACAACAAATATAAATGATTTGAATTTTAAATTTATCGTTTCTTAGCATAGTATGTAATTATCATATTTATATAGTATTGTCCAAGTCTGATGTTACAATAGGGAGATAATAATATTGATATGATTATCTATATATGTTTAAGTATTTTAATTGATTTATTTAGCACATGTTGATGGAATTCATTTAGAATATTGATAGTAATTAAAGATGTTTGGATCCATGGAGAGTATGTGGATATGCAATAATGATAAATAAGTTTCATATATGTATGCACAAGTGCTCTATGCAAAATGTACATCAAAAGTGACATTTAAAATTATATAATATAATATTTTAATATCTAAAAAATCACCCATATATTATAGTATTAAAATTTAATACAAGTATTATAGTACAAGGATAATGAAACATATCTAAGTGTGGAAAACACACTTTGTATTTAAGAGAAAGCTCCAAATGTGCAGTCTATTTTACTAAAAACTATAAGGAATATGTAGTAGTTAATTTTGATGAAATGAAATTTAGAATTTAAAGTTATATAAATGAAAATTTAAACTTAAGAGTAAGGAATGAATACAACTTAAAGTGTTTAAATAGTGTCTCCTTGTAACGTTTTGGAAGTAATGCTTACTTTTTGAAACACTGGGAAATGTTCTTGTTGAAGAATTTGTATAATCAGAATGATTATACAAAAAAAAAATATGTCTAAAGTAGGGCCATGGGTTGGGAAGATAAATTTACCAACCCTTATAAATAGGGAGTAGTGTTAAATATATTTAGCATCGTTGAGCCTCAAGTACACTAACTTGTGTAAATAATCTTTCACTAATATTGTAGACAAAATACAGAAAGCGGGAGGTATATGTTGGGCTCTTTATGAGTAGTTCCAAGGTCATTTAATTTTGGTTAAATTAAACTAAATTATCTCAATAAAAATTAATCAATTGATGCATATGAACTTATATATTAAAGTGTGCTCAATAATAGGTACCATCAAATGTTTTTGAAAAATAGAGAATTATAGTAGGTGTATGTGCATTAACTAGACTCATGCATGATAATTGAATCATTCTATGGGAACATTATATATTATTTTATATATTCATATGATATCTATGTTGAATATAATAATATGTACCTTATTATTCTAAAATAATGAGTACATGTTCATTACATATACCCCCATATGTAACTAAATATGTGAATATATATATAAAATATAAGTTTATTATTATGAAATTGTATGCATCTTCATGGCATAGACACTGAGGTATATCAAAAAATTAAAATATGTACTCATATTTCTATAAAATTATTGCATATGAGTGTAATATGCCATAAAAGTCTCTCTCTCTCTCTCTCTCTCTCTCTCTCTCTCTCTCTCTCTCTCCTCTCTCTCTCTCTCTCTCTCTCCTCTCTCTCTCTCTCTCTCTCTCTCCTCTCTATCTATCTCAGACACACACACACACATGTATCCCATATCTAAATCACTCTAAAATATATGAATTGTACATTTTTTTAAAAATATTTCTATTCTCAGAGGCTAAAGTCTTTATGATAAGCCCACTAATGTCCCCACCCTTAAAATTAAGGATGTATACTATGATTCACTCATACCAAAATAAATATTTAATTGTATCATGTTTTGTGTAAAGATGAAATCATATATAATCATGTCAACATGTGGAGAAAATATCATCATAGTAATGTATATGTGATTAAATCATGTATTAAATATATGTAATGAAATGCATACACATGTCATGTAAATATAAGTATTTAAATTATGCATGTATGAATAACCATCACCAATAGAATTACTGAAAATATTACACAACAAAGGTGAATGATATTTATCATTCCACTGTATAAAAATGGGATAGGTTGGTGATTTGGATCATGACACCTATTAACTCAAACAAATTAGAGAGATAAGAAGACAATCATAGATTAATCCTCTAATAATCATACAATGTCATTTACATGATGTAAACAATACCATACCAATAACACTCAATGTTACACATAAGTCTAAGGGATGAATAAAGGTACATGAATATGACTTTAAAAGCAATGCAAAGTACCACAAAAAAGGGACATAAATATGTCCCAACATATAAGTCCAAGGCTCATAATCAATGGATAATGAACATGCCATAACAAATAAGACCAATGGCCACAATCAATGAAAAATTAATTCCATACACATAAGGCCAAGGACCAATAAAAATAGACAATAAATTATTAGCTTATCATGAAAGAGAAGAATAATCAATGGAGTAGATAAAAATTCACATTAGTCCACACTATCAATTCATATCAATTAACAACCTAGTAAAGAAGCACATCCATGTAGCAATGTATAAAGTATTAATAATATAAATACATGTTAATCAATAAGTATATCAAAATATGGTAAATGGAAAAGGGTACAAAAGTATATAACCTATATCATGTGACCTATGGAGTAAGATGTCTCCAAAATTGTCATAGCCCCTAGGTATAGGAAATTCCAACATCTATGTATCCATGTATAACGTATATGTCATGCATGTCACTCATGTGAACAAACGTATGTAATCTGATAAAAATGTGATAAATAAAATATGTAAATAATGTAAATTATAAATCAAGCCATGCATAAGTCTTGATTTTGTATTTTTTTTAAATATTTAAGCATTTTTTATTTTATAACTATATGATTATTTTGTATTTTTTAAATATTTGAAAGTTTAATGTATGTCAATAGAAGAATGTAAGAAAAAGTATAAAGGCTTTGTAAATAAAATAATTTTATGGTTTCAAAAAAATTCCAAAATGTGTTTGGCATAATGTTCACTAGAAATGATAACATGGACATTTG